>SSNQ01034129.1:106610-119424 GCA_006942095.1 Nothobranchius kuhntae | reverse complement strand
TGTTTTGTAATTTTCTTGTTGCTAAACTAGATAAGATAGAAGTGTTTTGTAATTTTCTTGTTGCTAAATTAGATAAGATAGAAGTGTTTTGTAATTTTCTTGTTGCTAAATTAGATAAGATAGAATTGTTTTGTAATTTTCTTGTTGCTAAACTAGATAAGATAGAATTGTTTTGTAATTTTCTTGTTGCTAAACTAGATAAGATAGAATTGTTTTGTAATTTTCTTGTTGCTAAACTAGATAAGATAGAATTGTTTTGTAATTTTCTTGTTGCTAAACTAGATAAGATAGAAGTGTTTTGTAATTTTCTTGTTGCTAAACTAGATAAGATAGAATTGTTTTGTAATTTTCTTGTTGCTAAACTAGATAAGATAGAATTGTTTTGTAATTTTCTTGTTGCTAAACTAGACAGACAGACAGACAGACAGACAGACAGATAATGTTTATTGACGGACTCTTAGGTCCAGATTAAACATATATAAAACAACAAAACATTAAAAACAATTAATGAAACAAAACAGGTAAAAACAAATAGAACATTTAAAAATGATAAAAGCATTAAATTAAATAAAAATCTAAATCTAATTAAAAAACTTACTATAAAGATGTTCCACACAATTAAGAGTGATTGATTATTGAAATATTTTTTCATTTAAAAAAATATATTGAGATTTGAAATTAAACTGAGCAAAACAAAAACTTTATTATAAAATCCACATTTGAAGTAAAGATTACCAAACAATTTTATGATCATCAATAGTATATTGGGAATAATAATAATCCTTAATAATGTATCTAGACTCAATGCAATTCCAATAAAAACTGACTTTTATTGTATGACTTACTGACCAAACGATTTTTTTTTTTAAATCCACTAAATCATCACTAAATTACCTGAATTTTCGCACATGGCAATGTCAACATGTGGAATAAAATGCTGTTGTTTTTAAATCAGTAGATTCAAAGCTTTTTTCAAGAAAAAATTGGTAAATGTAATTTTAATGGTCATGCCCAAAATTTAAATATTCATAAAAAAAATTATGCTTTTTTGTNGGGCACTACCCGAGGAGCGCCCCGGCCGCCGCCGACCACCGGCCCCAAGGCAGAGGGCTCCGCAGAGGAAACACTGGAGAATTAAATTATATAACTGTAAAATAACAAAAGCTAATATGGATCAAAAGTAACTGATAAAAAGTGATTATAAAGATAGTAAAAGAAAACATAATCATGTAAAAACACTAAGATGTAAATAAAATGATAAAATTAATTAAAAGATATATATATATATAAACAAATATGACAGATGATTCAGTTAAACAGACTAGATAAATAGTAATCAGTTAAAAGCTAAGCTAAAAAGGTGGGTCTTGTGACCATTCTTAAAAGCCTGGACGTTCCCTTCGGCCCTGAGGTCCTCCGGCAGCCCGTTCCAAAGGCGAGGGCCGTAGTACTTGAAGGACGCCTCGCCGTGGGTGTGAGTCTTAACTTTATGGATAACTAGGAGACGGCTGCCAGAGGAGCGCAGAGACCGCGAGGGTTTATACAGTAAAAGCATTTCTGAAAGATAAGAAGGCCCAAGACCATTAAGACACTTAAAAACCATTAAAAGAACCTTAAAATCAATCCTGAAACATACGGGGAGCCAGTGCAGTGATTCTAAAACTGGAGTGATGTGCTCCCGCTTCCTGGTCTTCATCAGGACACGTGCTGCTGAGTTTTGTAAAAGTTGTAAACCTGAGATGCTCTTTTTGGGAAGACCAGAAAGTAGGGCATTGCAGTAATCAATTCTACTGGTTATAAAAGCATGCATCAGCGTCTCCGTATTGGCCCGAGAGAGAATGGGGCGGACTCTGGCGATATTCTTAAGATGGTAAAAACCTATTTAAGTCCCCCACCGGGCACCTGCCCTGCCTTTCCCATTCCTCAGATGACCCTGCCCCTAAAAAACATTCTTCTGCCGACATCCTGTCAACTCACTTCAACTGGCACAATGAAATGAACACTCAGTAAAACTCTGAACCTTCTGAACAAACTACACAAAATTCTTACATAGGCATAGCTAACATCTCAATCCCTATGTACAATCCAGTTCCATCGTTACATTTTTAAAGATGGTGGGGATTTAGTCAGTTAAGTCATGTGCTGTAGCTCAGGAGGTGGAATGGGTTTTCTAGTAATCAGAAGGTTGCAGGTTCAATCCTGACTGTGACCAGAGAATGCTGCTGTTCTGTCCTTGGCCAAGAAATCTAACCCGCCTTGCCTGATGGTGGTGGTTGGAGGGACTGCTGGCGTAGCTGTGTTCGGCAGGCCTCGCCTCTGTAGGTGCGCCCCGGGGCAGCTGTGGCTACATTGTAGCTCGTTTCCACCAGAGTGTGACTGTGTGAGTGAAAAGGCGAATGACTGATTTTGTTGTTAAGCGCGGTGGGGGGTTGTAGAACCCTACAAAGGCGCTATACAAATACAGGCCATTTACCATTTCAATAATTACTGACAATGTCTATTAAAATAATAACAAATGTATTCTTAAAGAATTTCCCAAATATTCTTGGACCATCATGAGGTCATGAAAATTCATGTTTTGTAATTTTCTTGTTGCTAAATTAGATAGACATGTTTTGTAATTTTCTTGTTGCTAAACTAGACAGACAGACAGATAATGTTTATTGACGGACTCTTAGGTCCAGATTAAACATATATAAAACAACAAAACATTAAAAGCAATTAATGAAACAAAACAGGTAAAAACAAATAGAACATTTAAAAATGATAAAAGCATTAAATTAAATAAAAATCTAAATCTAATTAAAAAACTTACTATAAAGATGTTCCACACAATTAAGAGTGATTGATTATTGAAATATTTTTTCATTTAAAAAAATATATTGAGATTTGAAATTAAACTGAGCAAAACAAAAACTTTATTATAAAATCCACATTTGAAGTAAAGATTACCAAACAATTTTATGATCATCAATAGTATATTGGGAATAATAATAATCCTTAATAATGTATCTAGACTCAATGCAATTCCAATAAAAACTGACTTTTATTGTATGACTTACTGACCAAACGATTTTTTTTTTAAATCCACTAAATCATCACTAAATTACCTGAATTTTCGCACATGGCAATGTAAACATGTGGAATAAAATGCTGTTGTTTTTAAATCAGTAGATTCAAAGCTTTTTTCAAGAAAAAATTGGTAAATGTAATTTTAATGGTCATGCCCAAAATTTAAATATTCATAAAAAAAATTATGCTTTTTTGTAAAATTAGTTAATAATTCTCAGTTCACCATAGGTACATGTGGAATGCTATTAAGGTTAATATTTACTCTTTATCTAAAAACCTTTCTAACAAAAATTATTTACTTTTTTATTCAACAATACTGAAAAAGCAACATTAATTGCCGATTGGAGGGCGACCCGCACCCACGGAAAGCACCGTCCGTGTGGAGACTTCTCAGACTGGGACGTTACTCGAGGTGAATCGTAAGCTGGACAATGTTCTAGCTGCGATACCGGTATTAGTGCGCAAAATGGTATTAGTGTGCAAAATGGATGTCATCTCAGAGAGAGTCACCAGACGGTAGGGACAAGTTTAAAAACCCAAAATTGGCTTCACTGAAGGACTGGAATGATCAGTTTAAAAATTGAAGGCAGAGAGGAAAATTATCTCAGCCTGGCCCAAACAAATTCTTGTTATCTGAATCTGACGCCCTGGTAGCCTTGAGCGGCGAGCAAATAAAACCCCCACGAAGGAACGCAGACAGATGCTGTGAAAACCCGACATGGAACAGCAGTACCTCAGGAGGTGGAGCGGGTTTGTCAGTAATTGGAAGGATGCAGGTTTGATCCTGACTCTGACCAGAGAATGCTGCTGTTGTGTCTTTGGGAAAGACACCTAACCCGACTTGCCTGCTAGTGGTGGTCGGAGAGAGCGCACAGAATTTGACATTGTGTCATTAGCCCAATTTTCAATAATTCCACAACTGTCTTATCACAATGACTTACCTTCATCTATAGATAATATATACCAAGTTTCAGGTTGATTCAATGAAAAACAACGGATTGGTGATTAAAATTAGATTTCGCGTTTTTTTGCAATCTAGCAAAAAATCTAGTTAGGCGGAAATGGAAGTGGCCAATAAAAAACATGCTAAATCATCCAAGGATCAAGCAAATATACTTATGGTTTTGGAGTTATTAGCCAAAACGCTATGACCTTTGCAATAGCACTACCTAGGTGTTTCTGGGTATGAATTATCAAATCTGTGTAGCAGTAGGAAGTAGTAGTATATGAACCCAGGTAGCAGTTTCTCTTTAGGATTGAGAGGAGATGCAGGAAGATAATAAACAGGCAGGACAGAAAAAACAGTCAAATAAAAACAAGTTAGTTTTTGTACCTGGTGGTTGCAACAAACAGACACCATTGAAGGTAATCAATCAGAAGTGAGGAACAGAAAATGAAATAATTATTTTAATGTTTAGAGCAGCAGGAACTCCGTGAGGCTGCAGGCGCATCAGTGAGTTTGCGGCCGCTGCGCAGGGGGAGGGGGAGAGGGCTGAAGCAGGAACTACCGTTGTTAAAAGAGACGTGTTTAACTTTGAAAATGTGGGCGCAACATTAATTGTCAAAAACTTCAGCGAACCTACCGACCCCCCCCCCCCGCCTCAGGTGTATGAGGCCATCAACGACTAGTCAAAGTCGACTTGATTTTCATTACTTCACTGTCGACTTTAAAAAAAATTAAGTCATGCAACCCCTAGTAGGAACTAGGAAATATGAAATGCTAGAACCAGACACAACTTTATATATATTTTTTAATTTTTATTTGATTAAACTGATTTTTTTCTTAACGTTCTTGGCATTCTCCCACACAAAGTTAAACAAAACAATGTGGATTAAGGTGTGTGTGTCTGAGAGAGATAGAGAGGGTGAGAGGGAGAGAGAGGGAGTAAAAAAAAAATAAAAAACCCGACCGGAGCGGAGGTGACTGATGCAGCACGTCAGCTCTGTCTTGTCAAATGCACCAGGTAAGTTACGAAAAAAGTAACTTTAAATATTCAACCGAAAAAGAGGCGAGCTGAAGAAAACCTAGGGAAATCTGAAGAAACGTGAGCAACAGTGAAGCAAGCACAGCGAGATCCGTTACTGTCTGTGTGTGTGTGTGGTTGAGCCGGACAGACTGCGCTCCCTGCCGGCTAGAGAGTTTTGTGTGTAGGGAGGGGCGGGCGCTCTATGTGACTGGCCAATCACAGAGCGTGAAGACAGTCAGTTACCCAATGAGGATTTTCCTTCAGCACGATTACAGATATTTACGAGTTTTACTCGTTTCATGCTCGTACTCGTCAAAAATGCTTTATCCGTACCGGATACTCGTCTGAAACGAGTATCCGGCTCATCTCTAGTAATAACTATAATAAAACTAATAATAAAAGTAAAGAGGCCACTTGGTTGGTGCATAACAGTAAGGGCCCTGCCTATTCTACAGGCCCCTTAATAAAGTCAATTAATGTCCAAATTCAGCCTGGTGCATAAAAAGCCTGCTGCAGGCAGGTCCCTTAATAATAAAAATAATCTGTTGTGTTGCTCACCTTATGTGCTCTAGAACCTTGATGTGTGCCTGCCTCGTGGTATATAGTGTCCTACAAAAACGCAGGTTATTAGTTCATTCAGTTTTGTTACCGAGGGGAAAATATATTGCATTTAAAAGTTATTTACCAGGTGAATCAGCTTGCATGTCAGCACCAAGTGTCACAAGGCCAAAATCAGTAGCTTCCTTTGTGATATGATGTAATCTAGCTCCAAGCTCACAACAGCAACACACGTGTAGCAATAAGCTATAATACAAACAAAAACATAGATAATGTTAAACCTCAATATAGATATAGAATTTTATATTTCCGGTAGCTATATTTTGTGGTGAATTGCTACTGTGAAGATGGACTCTAAAGTACGAGAGGAAAAATTGCGATCGGTTACAAAGAGCACGAGGTGGGCTGCCGCCAGTAACAGCAGCTCTCGCTTCATTACACTTAATTCCTTGTTTATTTTTCTGTGCATGTTTTAATGTCCTTAAGAATCTAAAATTAAAATAACCTGTCTTCAGCAATCCTTTGTTGTAACTCCTCAACTCGACCTGCGCCTAGAATTGAAAGACGTTCTCCAAGAAGTCCTCTCACCTGATCTGCTGGTGCTGAGATGTTCCACGAGCTCTTCCAGTTACACCAGCTGCTCCTGCTCTGGTTTCTGGATCAGAACCTGTGAGGCTCTCATCATGAAAACTGATGTGGAAAAATAAAGAACCCATTTCACTACTAAACAAGGGGCCACAACACTGACCAAATCATAGGAGTTGTTCTGTCAGATAGCTAATAGCAGTGTTAGCTTATTGTCACTATAACTAGCAGGCTACCATGCTATTTATTACTGTTTTAGCTGAAAATAATCCCTAAATAAACATTTTAAAACATACTTTGTTACCATATGAATAAGCTAAAATAAGTGATTTATTTTGTTTATTTTTCCACTTACTGATCATTCGGCCATATTGATTCATGTGAACTGCAACAGGTGTTCTGCTCTCTTTTGTTCACCGTGGCAGAGCGCGTTCACTTATCCAGAGGGCTGTGGCCTAGGGATTTTACCCAACAGGAGGGGTGAGAGTTCTGGGACCGTGTGTGTAAACTAGCTAGCTTGGCCTAGCTTGTTTAAAGATTCGTTACAGCACCTTTCAGGCAAACATGCCTGGGATCTCACAGTATAGGGAGTCTAAGTCTCCTCCCTTTCTGGTCTGCTCACGGGTCCCCGGAAGAATGAAAAATTCATGCAAGTCAACGGGGCTAAAATACTTTCTAATCCACTTTGCCTTACGAACCTGAATCACACATGTTGTACTTCAATTTAAATGAAAAGTAAAGTGTGTTTTGACCATGCATATCACAGGCTTAAGAGATTTATCAGCTTGTAAAAATTTGTAATTACTATACAAGTCAGAGGTCTTCATATCGCATATAGGACGCCACCACAGAATTCCCTCTCCCCCAGCATAGATGCCACTTACCACATGGCAAGATTTATGGCGGTTCTTTCCTTCTGTACGAAGTTCTATGAACTTACAGTCATTTGTCCTCTGTTTCTCTGTGGCTGGGTCAATTACGTCAATTTGGTGATGCGATTTTTAGTTCTGGATGTATTTTTACACAAAACGTAAGCCAACTTCCGAAAATAAGCACTTTCTTAGCATCAGAATGTGTCTTCAAAATCCACGGACATCACATGTGAAATCCATGGCACATATTACGCCAGGATCACAATCACATCAGCCGCCAAGCTCAGGCGAGAATGTTTGATGAGCGCTTCTTCTCACACCAACCATTTTCCAGTCCCGTGCCCTTACCGTCTGTCTGTCTGTCTGTGTGTGTGTGTGTGTGTGTGTGTGTGTGTGTGTGTGTGTGTGTGTTGTGTGTGTGTGTGTGTGTGTGTGTGTGTGTTGTGTGTGTGTGTGTGTGTGTGTGTGTGTGTGTGTGTGTGTGTGTGTGTGTGTGTGTGTGTGTGTGTGTGTGTGTGTGTGTGTGTGTGTGTGTGTGTGTGTGTGTGTGTGTGTGTGTGTGTGTGTGTGTGTGTGTGTGTGTGTGTGTGTGTGTGTGTGTGTAAATAATCTTAGTGGTCATCTGTAGTTTCACTAGTAGCTAGTTGTCCAAGTCCAACACTGCAACAAATCTTAGCTTTCATATTTGTACTTATCCAGAGCAGTACTTGGTACCACATACCTTGGTCAGTTTTGGTAGCAGGCTTCCAGTTTTCTGCACTGATCACAGGCAAGCACACTTGGCCTTTCTCATCAATGTTGGGGTGGTAGATCTTTGTCTTGAATGTGATTTTGGGAGGTTTGAAGGGGTACTCGGTAGGGAAGATAATTTCAATCCTGAACGCACCTTTGTCATAAGGAGGGTTGTCCTGAAAGTCATACAGGTTGCTGAAGGGAACTTGAGGCAAACTGAAGGCAGGATAGTAGATGATAAACAGAAAAAATAAGGAAATTATACTTACAGGAACAATAAGCCCTTGCCATGACAATAAGTTTGATTCCTCAACTTGAATGTTTCTGAAGTTTTTCATTCCAGACCTACGAATTTCTTCAAGTTCCTAATAAAAATCCAACAAACAGAGGAAATGAAAACAAGAAAAATGTCAGTAAAAAGATGCAGAATATATGTGTGTATTGTCTTTCAGTAATTGTACCTCTTGAGAGTCACCAATAGTCTATTAAGTTGTCCATGATATTTTACCTCGATATCAGGTGCGCAACATTCAATTTCCATCATCCTGTAGCACCATTCAGTAGAAAGTACTTAAACCCAGCCTAGACAAACAAATCAGCTAAATGTTTACAGTTAGGTCTAGTTTAATATACAAGTCAAATCAAACCTTTAACATGCTACAGTCAACTAGCAGCCTTGTTTCAGGTGTTGACAACAGTTTAGCCTGCTTGTGGGTTTGGTTGATAAGTAAAGATCTCAGTTTATTTATTTAGGTAAGCTCCAACCAGAGCTGTACCACATTACATTAATCCTTTTTGTTTTCAATAATGTTGAAATAAATTACATGTGTGACAAAATTGTGCCACAGTGTGAAATTATTTATTATGTTACATGTCTTCCATGTTCCTTAAAGTTAAAGTAAATGTATTAGGTTATGGTAAGTTGTTCAAAAGTGTAATTGATTTACATGACCATCGTGCACAACAGCTGTGTAGGGTCTGGTGAAATGTCGGGAGAGGAGTGGGGGGGGGGATGGGACGAGCGGCTGGCCGCACAACAGAGGAGATGAGGAAGCACCCATTAAAACAAAACTCGAGTTAAGTCAGGCTCGTGTGCGACCATGTTGGAAGAACCTACTTAGGGTGGAGTTTTGGGGCTAGTCGAGGACTATCACACAGGGGTGGATTGACACCAGCTGTAAGAAACAATCAATTAAGTTTTATTTGTTTAGCACCTTCCACAACCTTAACGGAAGCCCAAGGTGCTGCACACTATATAAAAAATTTGACATAACAAATAAAGAAGAATAAAAATAGCACAAGAACAATAAATAGACCAAGTAAGAGCATTACAAGCAATGCAACACCGTCAGGTAGTGAAAGCAAAAAGCAGTCTGTGAGGAAAAAGTGCTGTATAGAACAGTAGTACTTATGTTGTCAGAAAACATATGCTTTTGTGGGAAAATATGTTTTTTTAATATGCAAATGATTTTATTTTGAACGTTTCTTGTGGCCTTTGTAAATTTAAACCATCCTTGTTCCATCTGACTATTTGTTGTGATCTAAAGGGTGAAGCTTTTATTTTGTTTTATGTTTTCAGTTATTGAGTTTTGGCTGGCTAACAAACTTCTAGTAATTTCTGTATTTCAACAATATAGAACATCCTTTAGGTGCTGTACTCATGACCACAGCCTAGAGCAGTGATGAAACTATAAAGCCTGGGGCACACCGGAGCGCAGCGTCGCACCCGAGAGTTTGAGAAGTCATGTGGTCACACAGGACACACCGCTGAGCGCTTCTTGGAAAGTCGCGCAATAGTCACATCATCACGCGGGACTTGAGAACAGAAAGCAGGAAGTGACTATTGTTTATACATGATCAGACTTGCTGTCGTGTTTTGTGAGAATGTAATTAATTGAAAATGCGTAAGTACGCTATTTATCAGAATATTTTAAGATCAATAGTACTTTAAAGTTATCAAAACTGCGGCGGAGTTTGTGCCGTGAAGCCGCTCTGCTTCATAAACTGTGTTGTAAAGTACTCCACAACGTCGTAAACATAGACAAAATAGAACTGGCACTTATCTTCAGCGTGGCACTTCTGGGTCTGGAGTTTTTGAAAAGTCATTAAAAATTGCACCAACATTTTCAAAGTTCTTTTAACAACAGTAGTTTTTGCATCTTTGCTGTTCCCCTGCTTTTAAATGAGTGTGTAATCGTGCTGTAGACATGTGTACTCAATAATTTGGCACTTTACAGTATCTTAGTTAAAAATGTATTATTCTGCCTAAAACTGTCAGTGTTGCATCATCGTCAGGTAAAAACTCTGCACTACATTTGAATCTCAATATGCCACCGCTATAGATCTTGTGATCACATGTGATTACGCATAGCATTCTGGGATGTGCGCCGCCATGTTGGAAGGTTGATGAGTGGAGTGTAAACAAACCGTGAAACAAACGGCACTGTCGCAGAGAAGAAGCAGATTTGGGTGGAAGAAAGTGTTAAACCACATTATACAATCCCAAAAAGGGATTGCGTAATGTACAGGGATACATTATATATAGACGTTGGGGACCAGCACATGGACAAAACCAAAATGGTTTTGATCCACTTGAAAGACTCCAGACAGGAGCACCAATCACGTATTGTTACCGCCACAGTTCCGCCTAACAGACATTTTCGGCTATCTTGTTTGTGGTGTGAGCGGATGTAAACGTCTGGATGAGAGGTAAACGATTTATTAGCTGCTACATTATGATGTCACAATGCTGTTGTGCTCTCGGTCTGCCAGGTGGGAGTGAAGTGTTTCTTGTAGGAGGTGACTTGCTCTTTAAATGTACATATGAGGCCCCAGCAGAGTGCCACACATGACATGTACCAGTCATTAAAATTACACCAACGCTTAAGATTTGCCCTGTTTTGCCTCTTCAAACGGTAACAATCTCAAATAAGTCATTAGCTTCGTGGCAAGCAACCTCGGTTCATATGAAGGAGCTCGATTAACATCTGATAGTGGCAGTTTAGCAGGTTAGCTAGCTAGTAATGCCGAAAAGTAACACACTTGTAAATCACGTTCCTGGTCAAACGGCTGCTGTTATCCCACCCTTCATTTATAGCGACAGTTTAAAATGTATACTCGTCTGGTATTTTCGGGGGTAACTAGGCTGTCTAGCCTAGAGTACCGGTACCGGTTAGGCAATAACATTGGATCGGCTAGGTGGCCAGCAGTGACCTCTTTGCTTAACTGATGCTTAAGACGGCTAACACTTACACTCTTACGCTGTCACGTTGAGTCACGTGTCTTAGACATAAAATGAACGTTTGCTTTGACATCTTGAAGTCTTCAGGAGCAACAAAATAGCATAAACTGAAAGCAGCAATGGAACAGAAACATTTACCTTAGCCAGCCTTCTGCTCGCCGCCATCTTGAAACTATGAGTTCCCAGCAGTGTTGCCAGATCCAAAATCCCACAATATCGTACAGAGAGGCTTAAATGATCGTTTTTCAGTACAAATTATCGTACATTATAAATTTGATAATAACGTTCTATAAACGACTTCTCACTCCAATATAATATAACAAAGAAGGTGTTTTATATTGCCCTGTTTAAATAAACATCTTTAAAACCCGTAATATAATGCTTATAAACGTGCAGAATGTGTCGGCACCACTCCGACCTCCACGCATTGACACAGTATGCACATTTGCGCAGTCCTATTTATTTCATTTCTACATAGGTTAAAAGCACGCGACAAAACATCACAGCAGTGGAAAAACTGACCCAATAAATGACACAGCAGCCTATTCACCTAGTGGCTGATCTCGATCTCCTCATCTGATTCACTGTCTGTCGCAGCAGAATGCCTTTAATCACCTGTACTAAGTGGTCTGTGCTTCTCATTGCAATGTTGTGCTGGGCTAAAAAGCCACATAGCTTGATTTCAGCGTTTTTCACATCATTTTCAAACTTCTCTTTTTCATTAGTTTGTAGGAGACATTTATAAACCTGTAAGCACTGAGGTGAAATCTGACTTCAGAACAGTTTAAAATTATGTAATTGACTTGGGAAAGCCACAGCAAAAGATGGTGTTACTAGATGCAATGTGAAATTATCGTACATTTGAGGATTTTTGAAACTATTGATCGTACATCGTACAGAGCCCAAAATTATGGTACAAATACGATAATTATCGTACATCTGGCAACACTGGTTCCCAGAATCCTAGGTCTAGCTGCAGCCACTACAAACCACACCCCCTACAAACCACGCCCCTGTGGCCCCTACAAAAGACTTTTTTTTTATTGCTGAAAAGCATATTTACATTACAAATAAGGCGAACATATTCAGATGAGAATCGAACAGTCAGTGAAAAGGGGGAGGACACAAAACAAACAAACAAACAAAAACCACAAAAACAAACAATGCAGGACCACTACACAGTTCCAGGAAGTCTACACAAAAGTCTATACATATCTTCATAGCTGTTATTATTGATACATTTAAGGGATCTTAGATACAATCTAAAACCATGTACAAATGCATTAAACACAGGGGTGATTTCAGTATTTTTTGTTTATGTATGAAGAATTTTGCCAGACAGAGAAGTAGATTGTAGCAGAGTTCTTGGTTGTTTGTTTGAAGGAGAGTTCCAAAGGTGATGACATCTCTTGAAATGGGACATGGGATTCCAATCTGAGGTTGAATCCAGTTTTCAAAACAGTTCCAAAACGTCCGTGTCTTGTTGCATTCAAAGGAAATATGATCAGTTGTTTCAACATCCTCCCCACAAAAGGAACATGAATTATCATCAATGTTAAAACGTTTTCTGAGCAGATCCTTTGAGGGATAGACATTGTTTAAAATTTTAAAATGTGTTTCTTTGACTTTAGGTTGAACAGGAAGTTTTAAATAAAAAGTCCTTAGTTTAATAATGGAGCTTTTACCAAATTTGTAAATTATGTTGTTCTTGTTGACTTTACAAGGGTATAGTTGATCAGTAAAACACCGTCTAATAAATTGGTTGGTACACTTTTTATCCATAAGGG
>SSNQ01034129.1:67091-95193 GCA_006942095.1 Nothobranchius kuhntae | reverse complement strand
ATGTTTTTCTGCTTGGCCACGTGGTTAAACTAAAAGATATGATTCGTGATTAATCTTTTGTGTTGTTTCATGATCCTTTGAAATGTTTTGAGTGATTTAAGGTTAAGTTACTACTGATTCTAAGTGCTTTGGAAGTTAAAGTGCAAGTTGCCACCCACACTTTAGCCAGACAAAGGGGTCAGCCATCTTGTGTTCAAGACTCCATTTTGAATTCATACACACGCACAGACACACTACTCCTTTGTGAGAACAAAGGACCCCATTCATACATCCTACATACACACAAAACACCTTGAACATTATTTTGAATATACATCCTTTTATTATATCACATGGTTATTATTCATTTATGCCACTGTTTATTCATTTAACAAATTGTTAATTAAACGTTATAAAATTCAGATTTTCGTCTCCAGTAGCTTTGTTGTGTCGAAGAGAAGTCTCTGCTCCAAGGATTCTACGAACTTCAAGAAAGACTGATAAGAGTTTTGGATTCAATTTTTCCCCGGTTAAAGGGGGAAATGGTGCCCCGTATATCTAAGAATATCTTAATTAATTAATAAATCAGTAAATATTTGCATATTTACAGAATTTATTGAAGAATCCAAAAGTAAGTTAAAGCTTACAAATTGTTCGCTCCTAATAACCCCAACACAGGGCTGGTACAGACAAGAATGCAGGGTTGGGTTAGTTCAGGTAAATGAGTCTTAGAGTCAAGGCACAGCTAAGGACATGGCTAGATGTACCCAACAGTAGAGTATCAACCGGCAAAGAGGTGTGGCAGCACCGCTCCTTAAATCCTCTGGCCAGGCTGACGGTAATTAGCTGCAGCTGCTGCTGCTGCTCCCCAACACGCTCACCTGCAAACAATGAAGGGAAAATAGCAGCAGAAGCAGAGAGTAGGCAGAACCATGACAGAAGGGTGGCTGTCATTTTAGAGAGGTTGTCTTTAATTACATTTTTGCCATTGTAATCCCTTACTTTACCCGTTACTCAAAAAAGTAATCGGATTACTGTAACACGTTACTTTTAACGTGTTACTGCCCATCACTGGTCTTGATTAAGGACATTGACGGCATGGACCAACACAACGTGGTCACCACAACCAGAGATGTTGGGATCCTGAGTAAAGACATGACAGGCTTGTGGTAAGGACATGCAAACGACCAAGAAACAACTTATCTTATTTAATCTGCTTAACCAGAATAATTCTGTTCAGCATCTAAATGGTTTTTGATCTAATTTTAGGAAAGGGCTCAGCAAGCTGAAGACCAAAGAAGAGTCAGCAGTGATCTTCTATCATTTATCACTCAGGATAAAGGCCTACTGCTACATCTGGAAGTGAGTTTTAAATGTATAATTAAATTTGCACACTGTGACTAATTTCAGTCAAAACATGACTCATGAATTATTTAAGTGAATCATTTTCTGCTAACCTAGTGTTTGGACATTTACTTTGAGCATCCTCCAAAAATATCTATTTACAGGCCATTATCACAGGGAAAGTGTCATCCACCTGGGCTTCATCAAAGGGCAGGGTGGACATTTTCTTTGAGGAGGATGAGCAGCTGGACAGAGTGATGGGCTTCTTGACAAGCCTGGTTGAAGCACAGACAACCAGATGTCACAATCAAGTGGCATTCATGATGGATGTGCTTCTGCCAGAGGTACGTTCTGAAAATGTTTATGTATCACATGAAAATATTTTGTAGCATTACTGTCAGTCTATAACTCATGGTTAATATCTTGTTACCTGCAACATGACAGACTAATTAATGTCTGCATGAAAGATGTTCTTATGTTCACCTCATTACTCAGGCAACCATCCATGTGCTTTCAGCTGTCCATGAATGTTGACCAGACAAAGCCACAGAAATGTACGGCAGTGGGCTGCAGTGTGACTGGAGGTATTCTACCAACACAAGAACAGTGCTAATGCCTATATGTATTGTTTTCACATTGTTTATGACAGCCTCTAGGTGTGAATGTCATTTTTACTAATTGCTATTTATCTCTGTCTCATTAGTGAGAGGCAGCTGATGTCCTATGCCATGGAACTCCTCATATACTCGGAGAAACTCAGAAAAGCCCTGGACTCATCTGAACTTTTGAAGAGGCTGTAGCATTGTGTTGACATTTTTTGGAAGGTTTTTGTAAGGCCAATAAAAGTTGTTGCTGGTTGTTTCATTTGTCTGAACTTTTTTTCTAAAGCCAAACTTTTCTGCTTTTGTGTTTACAGTATATTCTTTCCAGATTAGTGTATGGACAACATCAGTTTACTAGTCTTGTGAATTGTATACTTAATGCAAAATATTTTAGTAATTTCTAAATCAATACATTTTGTGTCAAAGGGCCAGCAATCATTCCTCTTAACAGAATATATGAAATGCATATGTACACATGTAAATATGCCAAAAAATTACACATCAGCAGCTTTTCACTGTAAAGAAGCAATAAAAAACCATAAATAGTAACATAAATATTAACTACTCACTCGTATTGACTTAGACCCACTGTTAGTGCCTGTAATTGTCATGGTCTGTGCTGAGCTAACACCTGTTTGTGTTGAGTTTCTCTGTGTGCTTGACATGACATCTGGGTTGGATCTCCTCAAAGTCAAAAAGTCTCCGGGTGTGTCCGGAGAGCAGCTGTTGTTGATCTCCTCATCAGTGGTCAGGGGATTTCAGGAGTGTCGGGACAACAATCAGCGCTGGATGATTACTCAGTATTGGGTAGTATTCTCGCCAGAACCTTGCCTGTCCTGTGTATTTCCTGTTTACCTCGCTTCGATCAAGTTAATCTGCCCTGTTACCTCCGACCTCCTCAGGTACCTTCCATTCATCTGCCAACTTCCACCACCAAGCAAGAGACTCACCAGATCATCCTGCTCACCAGCCCGTCGCTCGCCCCTGACCGCCTGCTCTCCAACCCCCACCTGCCATCAGTACAACCTGGACTCCGGTGCTCAGCTCCCAGCCATTTCCTCTGCCTCTCGCCCGACCAACTCAGCCAGCCTGGACGTGCCCTCCTCTCAAACTCTCTCTAACTACCTGGAAACCGTAAGACAAAATCTCATTACCTTTATGCCCGTTGTCCTGCAACTTCTCACTCTGGTTTTCTGCTGCAGAACTTCATCAGAACCTCCCGAATCCCATTCAACATCTGCATCACTCATCCACCTTAAATAAATAATTTTACCCACCTTCTGCCTGTGTGTGATTCTGCATGTCGTGGGTCAAAAGACTTCAACCCAACATGACAGTCATATCAAATGGTTGAAAGTTAAATGTTGCTGTAGGAGGCGTGCTCCCAAAAATGGGGGCTAGTGGGCTTAAGGGGTTAATTAAAACGATTTCCACTAATTACTTTTTCTGATATTAGATTTTATTGCATTTAAAATAAACACTTGCACATACATTACTCACCTGCTAATTTAAATAAGCGCAGGCATGTTGTGCCTATTGTCCAGCAACTGATTATTTGTTGGTGGTGTCGGTGTTTTATAATCCCACTGGGGATGGCCATAAAGTGTGTATGCAAGAAAAAAAATGTGCATTCATATTTAAATCTGGAGTCCTGTCTGTTTGATTACATTGTTACTATTCCTGTATAAACACATTCTTTCAATTGTATTGTTCGCATTGGAAGGCGTTTAGTGATATGAATCAAACCCCAATCTCTTGCTGGAGCCTGTGGCGGGGTGCTGCACTCTGGATCTGACCCAGGCTTCAGCTCCCCTGCCCTGCTGGGTATGGGGTGCCATTTGTAAAGTCAAACAGTCATAATCTAACAGCAATAGTTTTGGTTATTTAGCATATCATAAGAGAAAAAATTGGGAGTTCCCTTTTCACTTCAGGGATGCAGGGATGGACACTCCCATACCATTGACCTTCAACAGGTAGTGTAACCCCAGCTTAGTAAGGCGGGACTCCAATGGCATCTCACCCACCTTGACGAGGAGGGCGGCTACAGGGGTTGCATGAAACGCCCTACTGCACATCTGCAAGGCTGCTGCCTGCGACACATCCAGCAGCCTCAGGGTTGAAGGCGCTGCCGACCCGTACACAAAACACCTGTAGTCCAAGGTCGATCTAATCACGCCCCTGTACACCTGCAGCAAGGTGTCCGTCCCCAGTCAGTTCCAGTCAAACAATGCATTACATTTAGCACGCAACCAAACCTAGCCACCAGACCTCGAACATGCTTCCCCCATGTGTGTCTCTCATCCAGCCACAACCCCAAATACTTGTAGGAAGACACCTGCTCCAGCACCTGTCCGCTCAACAACAAACCCCCTTGGGGATTCCCAAAATGAACGGGTACCCTATGATGGGATGCAAGCACTGGAGTGATATGTTCATGCTTTCTTAAAGACAGGCTGCTGCATTTTGCACCAACTGTAGATGGTTTAGAGATCACGGGTTTGGGCCAAAACAAAGGGAATTACAGTAGTCCAGCCGGCAACATGCAGACAAATGAATATTCTGTTCAAAGACAGCCATCGGCAAATATTGTTTGACCCTTGCCAGTTGCCTGAGATGATAAAAGCCTGACTGGACCACTGCACTTATCTGCCTGTAAAATTTAAAAGAACCATCCATAAAAAAACAGGGATCACGTGGTTTTATACAAATTAACTTACTGATAAAAAGAAGAAGAAACTGCTCGTATGGTCTGTTAGTAACCACAGCTTACCCTTTTGTCAAACTAATTCTCTGATTAACCGTCTCAGATTCTAAATAAGTTTTGATACAAGGACAAACAACTAAGTACTTCTGAGTTAAAAAATGCTCATGAAACATGTCTGTGCACTACCAGAACAGCGGCTTCCTTTTCAATTTTCAAGAAACTCCTGAAGACCCTGCTCTTCAGAGAGCATCTTCTTAACTAGCACCCTCCCTGCACCCGTCCCCCTCTCTACTGTCCACTCCTTGTTCCCTCCTCTCCATGATTGATGTCAAGTTGTTGTTGTTATTGTTGTTAGCCTCAAGGGCAACATGCCGATTATCACTTGTAAGTCGCTTTGGACAGAAGCGTCTGCTAAATACATAAACATAAACATGTGGAGTAACCAGGTAGGTCGGTTTTAACGTTGCAAATCTGCAATGCCTGCGTCTAGAGGGTTAACATCCAAACATGAGCACAAACTCACAAACAAAACTAGTTGGGCCGAATGGCCGAAAATCTATTAACGTAGGCTGAGGCCTTTCCCTGGAGCTAGCGCTGAAGTCATGTAGATGCTCATTGATTGTTCAGAATTTTAAGCATTCAGTTCCACTTAAACAGAAGAGTTGCAGAACAATTCACCTCCCTCAGAGTTGTCATAAATGTAAACTAGATCTATTAAACCTAAAATGGTTTTTGAACCAGGCTGTAAACATGTTTATTTCTGCTCCAGCAGCTGAAAGGATCAAGTATTTGATTGCTCACAAGAAAATACCTCCTGATCTTTTGGAAACACGGACTGGATTGTAATAAACCGGTTTGGTATTTAACTTAAACTTTGCCATGATTGAGTCATATCATTCCAAGCTACAGGGCCAGCTCAGCATGAAAATTAACCACATTCCTGGCATCACGTACTTGGGAGGGGCCTTTTTTGAGCAGCGTGTGGCGGCTGGCTTTTTCAGTGGTTCTGACATGATGAGGGTTGGTGAGCTATTGTTGCTGTTCAGTGTCAGTTGGCTGTTTGTTAAGGTTGTGCCGTGTTTCATGACTGCTGTCTCCGGCTCCCTTAAAGAACTTGAAGTTGTGCTGGTCCTGGAGTGATTTGTACTGTTAAGTTATGTCCCCTGCTACCACTCAGCTTAAGGCTCAGATAATCACACAAGGAGATAGAACAGTTATTTGATATCTTATAATCTCTTTTGAGTACTTTATAATCACTTAAGATCCATAAGTTGTGCTGATTTCATGATTACTCATTGCAGTAAGGAACACTGACTCTGTGACTGAGTCCTTTAATAAAAGGATTAAAGGCCTCTTATTCTGGACTCTCCTATTTTACATAACTGAATAAATAATGTTTATTCGTGCATGCTACATAATGAAACCATCATTTATTTACTCACCATGATTAGACAACATATGCTTCACGTATATTAAAATACCTTTGACATATTTTTATTAAAGCTGCTAATATGGTCACACTAAGATTAAAGTAAAAATACATGTTTAAAGGCTGCATGAGAAGTTACACTCGAACCCAGCAGCAAGAACCACTAGAGCATTACATGAGTTAATGGTGGCCCAGGTCAAAGTGCACAGAGATAGGGCACCAGACCCCAGAAGGGACTGAGAGACTTTCGACCCTGATTAGGGCCGTGTCTCAGAAAAGAGCAATAAATAGATGGAAGTGTGTTTTTGTGCTGACATGATATTTTGCAGACTGTCTGGAAATGAGGTGATCTTCATCCTATAGAAAGACGGACACCAGCGGACCAATGGGAAGAGACCACATTTGCACATTTCTTTAGTGATTGTAATAGCATAAAACCCTAGGTCAGGAGACGGGCTTCAGTCGAACTCCCAAAGAGTCCTCTGAAGGTGATGAATAGAGGTCAGGGACTTGGACGGTGATCGACCCAGGATCTTGTAAACCTATCATTTTCTGGGGCTTAGAAATTAATTGTCAGGGTTTAACTGAAACAACTGTTTTCAGTGTCTTTTAGTATTCACCTAGGAACACGTACTCAACAAATGGTGACCCCGACGTGATTTGTCTGGTGATCCATTTGGTGATTCTGGATTGGAGCTGAGTCTAGTGGGTTCTGCAATCTCTCAGGCCCAAATGTCAAAGGTTAGCAGACACCGTTTCATTAAAAGCTGCATGGTGGTGCAGTGGTTAGCACTGTTGCCTCCCAGCACGAAGGTTGCAGGTTCGAAACTCAGCTGCAACCTTTCTGTGTGGAGTTGCGTGTTCTTCCCATGCATGCGTGGGTTTCCTCCGGGTACTCTGATTTTCCCCACAGATCATAACATGCCCTATAGGTTATAAATTGTAAGTTGCTTTGGATAAAAGCGTCTGCCAAATAAATAAACATAAAAGTTCTGATGTTGACTTTTTCAAAATTTTATATTGTGGAACGCTCATTCCACTTCTGATTTTAAAAGCCACATGAAATGCTTTTTTGTCCTCTAACGCAGTCACGGACTCTTCTGGTTCTATTAATCTGTCTTCAACCAAGTCAGGAGATGCTGCTGCCCCATTTACCTCCCCCTCCCACCTATCTGTCTCTAGAAGTCAGGTGAAGAGGCAGCAGGAGAGACTGAACAGGAACAGGGCTGCAGGTCCAGATGGTGTCAGCCCCAGAGTACTGAAGGTCTGTGCAGAGCAGCTCTGTGGGATTCTGCAGCACCTCTTTAACCTCAGCCTGGCCCAGGAGATGGTTCCAGTCCTGTGGAAGGCATCCTGCCTTGTTCCAGTTCCAAAGAAAACTCGCCCATCAGTCAATGACGACTACAGACCGGTTTCCTGACATCCCACATCATGAAGGTCCTGGAGAGACTCCTGTTGGTCCACCTGAATAAGCAAACTAGGACATTTCAGGACCCGCTGCAGTTTGCTTATCGCCATGGAGTTGGAGTTGAAGATGCCATCATCCAGCTGCTTCAACCAATCCACTGTCATCTGGACAAAGCAGGCAGCACTGTCAGGGTCATGTTCTTTGATTTCTCCAGTTATTACATCCCCGGCTCTCTAGGAGTGATGAGGAAGAGGGAGTAATAAAAGAAGTGTGCGGGTGAAATAATAACAAAGTGCTGTGTCGCTAAAACAGGAGGTTTTATTACAAAAAGGGTGCAAAGAAGGGTATTTACAATTACCTCAATATATATATATATATATATATATATATATATATATATATATATATATATACTAAGCTAAAGGGACTATATATAAAGGGGAGAACGGAAAACGCCACCCCAGAAGGGGGTGGGGATCAAACAACCGAGAATAATAAGAGCTTCCCTGATAAGCAGGAAAGCTCTGGGGAGATCCAAAGTCAAATACGTTCCGAAGTCTAGAAGCCAAATTGTCAAATCCTAAATATTCAAAATCCATAATCCGAAAGGGTGTGTAAACCAAAGACTAGCGAGAGAAACGAGTTTTACCAAAAGCACACGAGGAGAAGAGAATAGTATAAACTCAAAGAGTCTACACTACCCTGGACCTTCTCACTGAATGGGAGGTGAGGCGAGCCTTTTAACTGAGTGACCAGGTGATGACTAATAGAGAACAGCTACAAAGGAAACCGGATGAGGAGGGAGCTGCGGGGGCCATCTAGTGGCAAGCGTATGTAACACCAGTGCATTTAACACAATCCAGCCTGATTTCCTTTGCCAGAAACTCCAGAAGTGGCATGGTTTGAGGAATGCGTTTAACCCAAGACATGCTCAATCACACACCCACAGATCTTATGGTAAAAAAAAGAATCTTTATTTTAAAGGGGAACTGAAGGTGCACTGGAAACTTCCAGTGGAGATCGAGAACGGGAGCGCAGCGTCTGAGGAGGGGAGAATAGATACAGGTGAGTCCAGGAAGGTAAGTCTAAACTTGGTGGGTGCAAAGAATAGACTTACTGGGAGTAGGGGAGCATAGGAATGAGGGAGGGTAGGTTGGGTGCCGGGGTGAATCCAAGTGGGGTGTCCAGGAGAGGGAGCGAAAGGAGAGCAGGAGAGCGGGCCGGCTGGGAGGAATGGAGAACAGTGAGAGCTGCGTCCGGAAATCCTATAGGGCACAGGTGAGTAATCCTGAGGAGTCGCAGAAAACTAGAAACGTAATCCAGAGGAGTCACAGAAGTCCAAAAATATTCCAAAACCTGGTAACGGGTAAGCACAGGGAAAAGATCCAAAGGTTCACAAAAAATCCTAGAAACACTAAAGCACAAAATCCAAGAGTCGCAAGAGAGCAGGAGACTACCAAGCTGTAGTAATCATCCGGCATCGAGGAGTATTCTCCATCCTCCTTTTGTAGCCAGACCTGCTGATTACAAATCAGCTGCAGCTGGAGCCTCCCTCTCCTGAAACACACAACTCAAAGAAGGGAAAATGAGAGGAGTACTCACCCCGGCACATGACAGTACCCCCTCCTCAACGGTCGCCTCCTGGCGTCCTAGCAGATGCGGCCTCGTAGTCCCGGATCAGGGATGGATCCTCAATGAAGGAGCGGGGGACCCAGGAACGCTCCTCCGGACCGTACCCCTCCCACTCGACCAGGTACTGGGTACCCCGGCCACGAGGTCGAGAATCCAGAATCCTGCGAACTGTATAAACCAAACCCCCCTTGTAGAACCGCGCAGGCGGCGGAGGAGCCGTCTTAGGGGAGAGGGGGCTCGAAACCACAGGCTTTAACTAAGGACACGTGAAAGACAGGGTGAACCTTAAAGGGACTTTACGGGCTTTTGAATTTTTATGCTCGCGATTGCCCCCTCAGGCCAAAAACGTAACGGCAGCTTGAATAGTAGGCTCGTGCACGAGGTGCGCATGCTGTACGTGCACACTCCTTAACGAAAATAACAGCTGAGACAGTCCCCTGTGTGTGTGTGTGTGTGTGTGTGTGTGTGTGTGTGTGTGTGTGTGTGTGTGTGTGTGTGTGTGTGTGGCCCGGAGGACAGAGAACAGGAGAACGTGCAGCTAATTAATTTAATAATGTGGTTCTGTACCTTTCTCTTCAGCACAGCCGACAAAGGTTTATGATGGGTCAGTCCTCCTGCATGCTCAGATCATTCCCTTCCCTTGCTTGAAAAATTGTTCCAAAATGAAAGTTGAACCCACATCTTTTTTATCTGTGAATTCAATGCTGTTCGACGAGTCTCAAATAAAAATTTGGGTTTCTTATTACTGTAAAAAAAATATCATTAATGTTAAAAAGAAACTCCAAATAACAAACTTTATTCACACCCAAAATCGAAACCAGGTCTCCTACATGAGAGTCAAACATCTTACTATGTGAGCTAAAGCGCCAGTGATGTCCTTCATATCTGTAACATTTATATCCTTGATGACAGCTGAAACAACGTTCAAAGAACGGTTCGGAGCGAAAATGGCTATTTTGTTGCTAATTAGCAGGAAATATCTAGAAGAAAGTTCTACAGAAAGTAGCTAAGGGTCCTCAGAAATGTAGCTAGCTTTGTCACTAGGCGTTAGGAACAGCGACAAAGTGGCACTGCCTCTCTCTCTGCTGCTAAAGCTACGGATAGCAAATGCTACGGGCGATGCCTGAGCGTGAACGCGCATGAAGCAGCCTGCTCGACCCGAGCATCTCTCTTTTTCTGTGATTTTACAGAAAAACAGGCAATCACAGTAAAAATGCCAGGGCTCATTCTACAGGACCAGGGCATTGCAGGAGAATGTATGAAGAAGACATTTATTATTTCTATACATGTTTTGACTGTCAGACTTCCATATAGTCCCTTTAAGGGAGCGCGGGAGCTCCAACTGAACCGTGGCTGGAGTAGGGACGTCCAGTATCTTGAACGGACCTATGAACCTGGGGGACAGCTTACGGGAGGTTGCCTTTAGCGAGATGTCGTTGGATGAGAGCCAGACCTCCTGACTAGGGGCGTAATCCTTAGCCGTGCGCTGCTGGCGATCCGCCAGCTATTTGTTCCTATCGGCTGTTCTGTCCAGAGCCGCCCGGGTGGAGGCCCAAGCACGTTTGGCCCCCCGGAGGAACTGCGCAACCGTGGAGGGAGCCGAGGGCTGCTGGGAAAACAGGGATGGTTGATACCCTAAGGAGGCTTCGAAGGGAGACTGACCTGTTGAAGTTGAGGGATGGCAGTTATGGGCATATTCGACCCAGAAGAGGTGGGAACTCCAGGAGGATGGGTGAGCAGAGCAGACGCAGCGCAGCCTCACCCCGAGCTCCTGGTTCATGCGCTCACATTGTTCATTAGTCTGCAGGTGGTAACTAGACGTGAGGGCGACTCTGGCTCCCAGAGCCTCGGCGAACTCCTTCCATACTCTCGAGATGAACTGGGGTCCCTGATTGGACAGAATCTCCTCAGGGATACCGTGCAGCTGGAACACATGCTTAATGAGCAGTTTTGCTGTAACTGTGGAAGAAGGGAGAGATTTTAAGGGTATGAGGTGGCAGGCTTTAGAAAACCGGTCCACAATGGTGAGTATCGTATTGAAACCATGGGAGTCTGGCAACCCGCAGACAAAATCCAAAGCTACGTGAGACCAGGGGTCGGGAGAGGATTTAATTATCCCGCCGGAGACCGACGGTCCCCCTTTTGCTGGGCACAAATGTGGCATCCTGAGATATAGTCCTTTACATTCTTGTACATTGCCGGCCACCAGAAAGTTTGTCTTATAAGGGCAATTGTGCGTCCCGCTCCTGGGTGTAGAGAAAACCTGCCAGTGTGTGCTCAGTGGACGACTTTGCCCCTCATAACCTGTGGTACATAGAGCCGGCCAGGAGGACCCTTACCTGGACCCGGGTCAGGCCTAAGTGCCTCCAACACCTGATCCCGGATCTCCTATGTGACTCCACCCACCACACATGCCAGGGGGAGAATTGTGGAGGGCTCGACCTCCTGATCTGGAGCATACTGTCTAGAGAGGGCATCTGGTTTGGTATTCTTAGGACCTGGGCGATAAGAAATCTGGAAATTAAAATGGGAAAAGAAAAGAGACCACCTGTACTGCCGCGGGTTAAGCCTCTTTGCCTCTCTTAAGTAGACCAGGTTTTTGTGATCTGTCCAGATGATGAAAGGTGTTTCAGCTCGCTCTAGCCAGTGTCTCCACTCCTCTACTGCGAGCTTCAAAGGCAGAAGCTCTCTGTCGCCCACATCGTATCTGCTTTCAGTGGGGGTTGAACGGCGAGAGAAAAAACCACAACGATGAAGTCAGTTGTCCGAGGGAGATACCTGAGAAAGCACTGCGCCTACACCGGTGTCTGAGGCGTCCACTTCAAGTGTAAACTAGCGTTGGGGATCAATTCGGTGGAGCACAGGGGCGTTTGTAAATCTCCTCTTTAGTGTCTGGAAAGCAGCCTCGGCTTCTGGGGACCAAACAAAAGGCCGATTAATAGAGGTCAAGTTTGTCAGGGGGCAGCTGTCTGACTGTAGTTCCTGATAAACCTCCTGTAAAAACTAGCGAATCCCAGGAACCTCTGCAATTGTTTATGGGACGTCGGTGTGGGCCATTCAGTGACCGCACGGACCTTCTCGGGGTTTGCCCTCAACCTCCCGCTCTCAATGATGAACCCTAGAAATGTTACCGTAGGGACATGAAACACACATTTCTCAGCCTTCACATATACTGTAGGCGGTTCTCTAGAAGGCGCTATAACACTGACCTAACATGCTTAACGTGTTGTTCCTCAGAACTAGAGAAGATTAAAATGTCGTCTAAGTAGACAGTCACAAACTTATTCAAATAGTCTCCGAAAACAGAGTTCACTAGGGACTGAAAAACAGCTGGGGCATTAGTCAAACCAAAAGGCAACTCCAGATTTTCGAAATGTCCGATGGGTGCCTTAAATGCATTCTTCCACTCGTCCCCCTGACGAATCCGTACCAAATGGTATGCATTTCTAAGGTCCAAACGACTGAAGATGGTGGGCTCAAAGGTAGACGTTAACAATGGCAGAAGGTACTTATTCTTAACAGTTATCTGATTAAGACCCCTGTAGTCGATGCAGGGTCTGAGCGTTCCCTCCTTCTTAGGAACAAAGAAAAAACCAGCTCCCAGAGGCAAGGAGGACATACTGATGAGTCTGGTGGCCAGAGTCTCCTGAATGTAGCTCTCCATGCTCTCTCTCTCTCTCTCAGGCTTCGAGAGGTGATGAAGGCGGCAGGAGGGAAGAGGAGCTCTGGGCAGCAGATCTATGCTGCAGTCAAAGGGTCTGTGAGGAGGAAGTGAAAAAGCCTGATCCTTACTGAAAACTTGACTGAGGTCGTGGTGGACCGGTGGCACTGCAGATAAATCAATCTTTTCCACAGGAGGGGCAGCGAGACTGCGGAGGATCAAAGAGGCTGAGCAGAGGCGGGTCTGTGAACATTCGGGGCTCCACTCCTCTACTCGGTTTGTTTTTCAGTTAACGTGGGGGTTGTGGAGGGACAGCCAGGAGTGACCCACGACCAGCAGAGACTGAGGAGAGGGAAATACATAAAAAGCCAAAGTCTCCGTATGGTTACCTGTGTAATGGAATGAAATGACTGTTTTCCACCTAAAAGTCATTTCCCCCCTCTCCTCAGCAAGAACTAATCTGCATGAGATATTGCTCAAGGTCTCATGCTCTGCTTCTAAACTGTTTTCCTGTCCAGCCCAAGAGAAGAATGAAGACAAAGGACTCTTTCTTTTTAATAAATCAAAGAACTCTATTTTTAATAAGCTAATCAAACAAAGTGTTAGTCAATAATAAAATGTGAACCAATTTGTGAAATGTAAATATTAATTACTTGATATTATGATCCTACAGAATATAATAAGCAATATAACTTTAAATGTTTCCACTAGAGACTGATTACACGAAAGGTTAAGACACATGACACACTGCTTTACTGATCCAATCAGAATCTTCCAGATCTGATGGAGGCGTGGTTTTGGTGGTGCTTGGTAAATCTGTCCTATTTTCATTCGACCGTAAATCAAAACATCCGAGTCATAAAACTATGCCCACGTCATCTTTAACTCCAGTTCAAAGCTTTCTAGAGAAGTTGTCGGAGTGGCCAATCTGTAACTTTCCTCTTCAGCCGAAAGAACCAACGACAAGCTGGATAAAATCTGTTGCTGTTCCACCTGCTGCAATGTTTCCTTTCAGAATAAAAGCAGAACCATCATGACCCCATTTTGGGTCTCGCTAGATGCCAATAAGACTGGTTTGAGTCGGCAACCGCTGCTTTTCCTACCGGCTTCGGTTCCAGAGAGGGTCAAGCTGGACCTCAACATTCCTGATCTAACAGGGACTTCCGAAAGGGTACGTAGACCGACAGAATGGCATCATAATGTGTGTTATGAATCTTCAAATCAAAGCTTAGCGCAAAGACATCACCTTCTCTCCCATCAGAGCTAATCGTTTCTCCGGATCTGCTGGTTCTGAACAACATTTCACACTACACCATTCTCCATCTCACTTCCCCTTAGTAACACCATACATTTTGTGTTTAAAGTTAGTCTAGTTTTAATTTGTTTAGTAATAAATCTTTAAAATTTTAAAACTTGACTCTCTTTCTTTTGTCTCTGAGTTAATACGAAGTTGTTACTTAATCCCTGCAATAAAAAGTTCCAATCTTCTGTTTAAAAGTACCCAAAGATCCATAAGATTGATTTCATATTTTCTATGGAATCTCATGTCTTATAGTTTATTAAATAACATGTAAATTAAATTGTTACACCTGACACCCGTAACTGCAGAGGGATGGTGGATAGGTTCCGGTTGTCCAAAGATGACACAGAGAGAGGAGTTGGCAGACGAATGGTAGGGATCTTCCATCTCTTCACCAAGTCAGGGTCCATCAAAGATTGCTCACAGCCAGAATCAACTAGTGCCTCGAGTGTAAACTGCTCAGAATTAAAAAACACAGAACACTGGAGTATGCAACGGGAGCTTGCAGAGGCTAAGTTACTGCCCCCCAGTAGTCCCGTCTTTACTGGTGGGCTCTACCTTTCAACAGTACTGGGCAGGCTCTAGCGAAGTGTCCAGACTCCCCACAATAGAAACACAGACCTGATCTTACACAATGTTGTCTCTCCTTCTGGGTGAGGCGAGTCCTTCCCATCTGCATGGGTTCATCCAAGGAGGTGGGCTCTGCGGAGGAGTGAGGAACCGAACCATGATTACGGTCAGGAGTGGAGGCGGTTCTGGCACTGGAACTCTGGTGCCACAGCTCACGATGGCACTTATCGTGGATATAGCCAGGCCAATGAGTTCCTCCAGCGAATGGGGTTCTGGGCACAACACCAGCTGGTTCCAGACTCGGTCATTGAGGGACTCAGTGAAAGCAGCGAGAAGGGCATCTTCATTCCAGGAAGACCGTGCTGCCAAAAGTTCGGAACTCCACCGACATATCCGCCACAGATCTCTGACCCTGCGATAAATTCCATAGCCGTTTTCTAATATCTGTAGTGGACTAAGTACTGCCAAAAGTCAGCTTGAAATCAGTTTAAAAGTCTTCAAAAGGACCAAGCAGGAATGTGAAACAGTGACTCTTCGCTTCCGCCCATCTCAGGGCTCATCCACGAAGTAATCCAACAATATACGAGATCTTAATTGAGTCTGTGGTGAAAGCTCCTGGTGATCGTTCGAATGCGAGTCGACATTGTAAAAGGAAACTGTAACAGTCTTCAAACTCACTGCTGAAGGTCAGAGATGGCGGTGATGCGACTGGACGGAAGTGGGTGACTTCCGTGGGAAATGCTGCTTCCGGTCCGGGGACAACAGGAGTATCAGGCGGCCAACAGAGAGAGAGAGAGAGAGAGAGAGAGAGAGAGAGAGAGAGAGAGAGAGAGAGAGAGAGAGAGAGAGAGAGAGAGAGAGAGAGAGAGAACATAGAATTACAAACACCTCCAAGGGTATTTGACTTTTATAATCTCAAACCCCCCAACTACTGTCTAAAGTATATAAGACACTGTCCAAAATAGACAATAAAATTCCAATCCCTATTGAAAAATGGGAGGTGGATCTATCAGTTAGCTTTGACCAGAACATCTGGTCCAAAACTTGTTTAAAAACTTTTAAAATGATCAGACACTCCAATTTACAATTAATTCAGTACAAAATTCTACACAGAGTACACTATACAGGTCATCGGATGTTCAAGATGGGGTTTGTGTCATCTGACACCTGTACACACTGCACAAACAATTCCTGACAATTACATTCACGTTGAGAGGTAAAATAATCTCTTTCTCATCACATAGGAAAAAAACAGAAAAGAAACGTATTCAGGAGTTAGAGAAAATCATCAAGTCTTTAGAGGCATCCACAGAAGAAGAGTCAATGAGCAAATTACGTAAAGCTAAATTAGAACTTCATGGAATTATTGACAAAAAGACACAATTTTTAGCACAAAGTCTACGAATAGAAAACTTCGAACATAGTAATAAATCAGGTAAATTCTTAGCTAGCCAATTAAAAATAAATAAAGAGAAAAATACCATATCTGCTGTTAAAGACTCAACCGGGAATATAGTATATGACCCTGAAAGAATAAACAACACCTTCAGAGACTTTTACCAAACGTTGTACTCACCACAGATAAACCCATCAGATAATGAGATCAATAAGTTCCTTGACAGGATAACACTTCCTAAATCATCAGACAGCCAAGTTACAGTCCTGGACTCGCCACTAACATCAGCGGAGCTCCAGGAAGCCCTTAAATCCATGACTAATAGGAAAGCTCCAGGTCCAGACGGGTTCCCAGTAGAATTCTACAAAGAATTCTGGATCATTCTGGCTCCAACATTTTTCAGAATGGTGAGGGAAATCGAAGAGAGCGGCAGATTACAGCCAAACATGAATTCAGCCAATATTAGTCTCTTGTTAAAACCAGGCAAAGACCCAGCATTTCCCACCAGCTATCGCCCAATTTCTCTTATTAATGTTGATCTCAAAATAATTTGTAAAGCCCTGGCCAAAAGATTATAGAAGGTAACCCCCTTCATAATACACCCTGACCAAACTGGTTTCATTAAGGGTAGACAGTCATCCACAAACTCGCGTAGATTACTTAATTTGATAGATTTCTCTTACTGTAACTAAGAAACTAGTATATTATCTCTAGATGCAGAAAAGGCTTTTGATAGAGTTAACTGGAAGTTCTTATTTGCAACTTTACATAAATTTGGTTTTGGGAACTTCTTCATAAACTGGCTACAAACATTATACAGTTCACCAACAGCACGTGTCAGGACGAACGACCAAATATCAGCTAGCTTCTGTCTTCAGAGGGGGACCAGGCAGGGATGCCCACTCTCCCCCTCACTATTTGCTATCTTTATTGAACCACTAGCAGCAGCAATTAGGCAAACAACAGATATTAAAGGGATAAAGTGTAAGAAAATAGAACATAAGATCAGTCTTTATGCAGATGATGTTTTACTCTTTCTCCAGAATTCTCAATCCTCTCTCTCCCAAGCAATAGAACTGATAAACTCTTTTTCCAGAGTTTCAGATTACTCTATAAACTGGTTAAAATCCACAGTTCTACCAATTAATTTCTCATTTGTCAATTTGCCTAATACACAATTGGAGTCAGGGAATATCACATACCTGGGAATTAATATCTCTCCCAAGTTAGCAGATCTAACCAAACTAAACTACATCCCACTTTTAAGGAAAGTGGAAGATGATCTTGCAAGATGGAAATCCTTACCAATATCACTCATGGGGAGAGTGGCTACAATTAAAATGATGGTCTTACCCAGAATAAATTACTTATTCTCGATGATCCCAAACAAACCACCAGCTGACTGGTTTAAATCTCTGGACTCCTCAATTACTAAATTCCTTTGGCAGGATAAACCTCCACGAATTAGCTTAAAAACGCTTCAGAAGACCAAAGACAGAGGAGGACAGGATTTACCCAACTTTTATTATTATTTCTTAGCCAACAGGCTGCAATATATACCAAGATGGCTGCAAGATAACCCACTAGATGAGTCCTGGTTAGATATAGAACAGACACTTTGCAATACGATAGAGCTTTCAGACTTACCATTTATTAGCTCAAGCATAAGAAAACATGAAAGCTCAAAAGTATTAGTATCAGCACCTCTCTGACAGCATGGTGGGAATATCTTAAAATGACCGAGTCTTCACTAGTACCATGCAGACGCACACCTACCTGGAATAATCCTGACATTTTGCAAAACAACAAAATGATGAACCTTCCGGACTGGAAAAATAAAGGAATCCTATACCTGGAACACATATATGAAGGATTGGACTTCATCCCATTTAATCAAATAGTCTCTTCAATTTGGAATGGATAAGAATAGCTTTTTAGAATATCACCAAAATAAATCTGTAGTTAAACAAAAATTTAAACTCAATAAAATAGAATTACAAACACCACCAAGGGTATTAGACTTTTATAATCTCAACCCCCCCAAACCACTGTCTAAAGTATATAAGACACTGTCCAAAATAGACGATAAAATTGCAATCCCTATTGAAAAATGGGAGGTGGATCTATCAGTTAACTTTGACCAGGACTTTTGGTCCCAAACCTGTTTAAAAACTTTTAAAATGATCAGACACCCCAATTTACAATTAATTCAGTACAAAATTCTACACAGAGTACACTATACAGGTCATCGGATGTTCAAGATGGGGTTTGTGTCGTATGACACCTGTACACACTGCACAAACAACATTGCTGACAATTACATTCATGCACTGTGGTCCTGTCCACCTGTCCAGGAATTTTGGGGTAGAGTATGTGAGGATCTGTCAAAATGTCTGAAATGTCATATCCCAGCTTCCCCCTCTCTTTGTTTACTGGGAAACCTGGATGATGTCCCGATTGAAACATCTTTGGTTCACGTGGTTCTGACTGCCATATGCATCGCTAAGAAAACTATCCTCTTGAATTGGAAAAACAGAGAAACTCTCTGCATTAACCAGTATAGAAATCTTTTGTTAGATCATATTGCACTTGATATAGCCTCTGCTTCCACTTCAGATGAATCTCTCTGGGCCCCTTTGATCGGTTCCATCACATAGCGAGGGTGGGGGGCCATTGATGTTGTCCTGCGAGATGGTGTAGGTGGGGGGGTGTGGGGTCTGAGTTTGGAGTATCCGGATGTTCCCTGGAGGTGGGTTCACTGGGGGTGTCTGGGACTGGGGGGCGTTGCCTTCCTCTGGAGGTGCTTGGGTTGCCTCGGGGGGTGGACTACTGGCGGTTGTGAGTGGGGCCCCTTGGAGGTCTTGGCGGCGGCCATGGGTCACTGCCTGGCAGCTGCATTGCCCCTGGGCGGGTCTGGGTGGGGGCCTGGGGGCTCGGGGTGTGGGGCTGGACGGCCTCGTGTGGGGATCTGGGCAGGGCCTTGGGGGTCGGGTCCTGACATGTATGCTGCCGGGAAGAAGGCAGGAACATGCAGCAGTGCCTGGCCCGGGTTCAGGGGCCTCGGGTAGACCTTGGCTCCTCTGCTTCCCATCACAAGGGAGGGGGAGGTCCAGGAGGGGCAGGACCCAACCTTACCTGGATGTCCTATGTCTTATATATTCAGAAAGTTGTGCAAATGCAGGGATAGCCATAGATATTCTGCTGTGGTGGGGCTGGGTTGGTGCCCTCCAACTCCGTGAGGCTCTGTAATGCTGCTGCTTTGGGCCCTGGCAGGATGGGCTGGGGTCTCCATGCCCTGGGCGGCAATATGACAACAGAGGTGCCTATTGGGGCCAGTGGGGGAGCTGGCTCCCTGGAGGGCTAAGCCCAACCAGCCATTCCTCCCCATCTCCGCATATTTTTCTCCTCCTGCTCCCTCATATCATCACACAAACATGCACATAGGACCTTGGGGGGTGAACAAGTCAGGGAGTGCGGGTATGGACCCTATTTCCGCATTGCTGTGGCAACCTGCCCCCCAATTTTATTTGCACCTTATACACTTCCACCGACGACATTCCACGCAAACACACACTTAGGGCCTTGGGAGTGAGCACATTCAAAGGCACTGGGCAGGGGGATTTCTCAGCCTCCTCCCGAGTGCCAGTGCCCACTTTCAATTTTAAACTGCACTTAGACACCGAGGGCTGTGGGTGCAAGAGGGGTCGTGCGGTGGCATCAGCTGGCATAGGCCAGACAATGCCCGCACTGCCCGCTCACCACAGCCATGGAATACACCTCATCAACACACAACACTATATTGGAGCAGGCGGAGGGAGACTAGGGGTCTTAGCACACCTCTGTTGTTTCTTGGCTTCCTGGGGCTGGAGGCTAGGAGGGAGATCTGGCCGTCTGGTTGGGGTCTGGGGTGGTGGGTTGCTGTGCTCAGCATTGGGCGGGGGAGCCTGCTCTTCAGCACCCCAGCAGAAAGGGTCAAACTCTGGTAACCGGTGATGGTTGTACCCAATGTGTAGCAGTACCGGGACCAGAGTGAATAGGGTGTGTATGGGGAGCATGAGTGGGTGTCCGGCATGCATTTTTGTAAGTCTTTGGTTGTATGTGCATGTGTGAGCATGAAGGAGGGAGTGTGTGACTGTGTTTGTGTATGACTGTATATGTCAGGTGGGGCCTTTGACTCCTCTCTTCTCCTGGAACTTCTTTTGATGATATAGATCTTTGTCTCCCCTCCCCCTGCCACACCTGGTGTGGGGTGTGGTGCCTTGGTCTGCCTGAGTGTTCGTGGCTCCCGGGTCAGGGGGTTTAAGAATTTTGGCGTCCACCTGATCAATCCCGGTGGCTGCCTAGTTGGGTCTGGGTCCCTGGGCTCTGCTGGGTCCCCGGTGGGGGTGGTCGCCCCTGGGTCCCGGGTCAATGGGTCCCGGGTCAATGGGTCCCAGGCTCGGCTAGCTAGGGGGTGGGAGGCTGCGGGCGGGCCTGTGGGCTTGCCGCCGATGATTTATTATCGTGTGATTGTTCATTTAAACAATGTTGATTTTATATTTCATCATCAGGTTGACGCAGTGATAGCTTGCTCCTGATGTATTGTTGTGTGTCCCATTTTTTTCTGTTCTTTCTCTTTCTACAGGTCGAGAAGCAGACTCTTGTTCATTATTGTTTATTCTTGTGGAAACCCCCCCCCCCTCCTCCCACTCTCCCCACCTTTTGTCTTTTCCTTTCTCTTTCACCTCTGACTCCGTGTCTGGGCGGAATTACAAAGCATTCAAAAATAATAATAAAGTTTTAAGTATCAGGCGTGACATTAAAAGCAGATGCTTTGATGCTCCACCTGAGAGTAAATCTGTAAGGCTTGTTACCAGCATTCAGACATCAATTCTGTTTGCTTCACAGCCAGACAGGACACGGTTAAAAAAAAAAAAGAGGCGGCCAGCAGAGGTTCCGAAGTGGAGGCCTGAGTCTGCGGTTGGGACAGCCTGTCGTGTATCTGACGCACCAAGGCCTTCAACTGCTGGTATCGGTTGTTTGCTGCAATCACATGATAATAAATCATCGAGGGCAACTTCTCCATTAGCAGCGGCAGGGCTTGTTCTTGTTGAGACAACCTGTGGAGCAGATCAGTGTGTCTGCGGGGTTAGCGTTTTGGCCGAATGATTCTGACATGGTTTGGGGAATGCGTTTAACCCATGACACTGAAGGTGCACTGGAAAAGCCCAGTTGAGATCGAGAACGGGAGCGCAACGTCTGAGAATGGGAGAGCAGATACAGGTGAGTCCAGGCAGGTAAGTCTAAACTTGGTGGGTGCAGACAATAGATGGGGGAGCGTAGGAATGAGGGAGGGTAGGTTGGGTGCTGGGGTGAATCCAAGTGGGGTGTCCAGGACAGGGAGCGAGAGGAGAACAAGAGACCAGTAGAGCGGGCCAGCCAGAAGGAATGGAGAACAGTGAGAGCTGCGTCCAGAAATCCTATGGGGCATAGGTGAATAATCCTGAGGAGTCGCAGAAATCCAAAGACGTAATCCAGAGAAGTCACAGAAGTCCAAAAACGTTCCAAAACCTGGTAACGGGTAAGCACTGGGAAAAGATCCAAAGGTTCACAAAAAATCCTAGAAACACTAGAGCACAAAATCCAAGAGTCGCAACCACTACCAAGCTGTAGTAATCATCCGGCGTTGAGGAGTGTTCTCCATCCTCCCTTTGTAGCCAGACCTGCTGATTACAAATCAGCTACAGCTGGAGCCTCCCTCTCATGAAACAAACAACTCAAAGATAGGAAAATGAGAGGAGTACTCACCCTGGCACATGACAAGAAGACACAGGTGGGGCCTAAACTATCGCCTGGATTAAAGACTACCTGAAAAACAGACCACAGTTTGTGAGGCTGAAGAACTGCACATCAAACTGTCAGGTTTGTTGGCAGTTCTGAAGCGTGACTGAGAGGATCTGTTGCCCAGATGCTGAGTGATGGAAATAACCAGCGTGGTTATCTCCTGAAGGTTTAGATTGAGGGTTTTGAGGGCTGTTAAGCCTGGAGACTCGATACAAAGTCTGGTGAGAACGATTGAGTAATGAATGAAACGCCGGCACTTCCTTAAGTAGTGTCGGCGTGATGACGTCAGCCGCCACGTTGGTGGCAGGAATGCTGGGACAGAAGTCAGCGGGATGAGTTTGTGACAGGACCCCCCCCTTCTAGGGACGGCTCCCGAAGTCCCAGGACGGCGGGCCCAGAAGTCAGTCAGCAGGGTAGGGTTGACAAACGAGCTCGTGGGCTCCCAAGAGCGTTCCTCAGGCCTGTACCCCTCCCAGTCCACGAGGTACAGCCAACCTCGTCCCCGGTGGCGAGCGTCCAGAATCCTGCGGACCGTGTAGGTGCGATCCACCTCAACCCCGCGGGGCGGAGGCACCCGGGCCAGCGGAGGGTGGAGAGGAGAGGAGAACACCGGCTTCAGCTGGGAAACGTGAAAGTATCCAGAGAGTAGCCGGGAGGCGCAGACGGTAGGTGACTGGATTGATGACCCTGAGGACAGGGAACGGACCCAGGAAGCGAGGAGTGAGCTTCCGGGAGTCAGCCAGCATCCTCAGGTTAGCGGAGGAGAGCCACACCTGGTCGCCAGACCGGAAGACGGGGCAAGGCCGGTGGCGGCGGTGATGCTGACGGGCATACTCCGTGTTGGCCCGGGTGATGGCCACACGGGCCCGGATCCAAGTGAGCTGACAGCGGCGGACCAGCGTCTGGGCAGCAGGGACCTCCACCTCGGGCACCTGTTTGACAACAGAGGAGGCTGGTACCCGTAACAGGTCTCGAAGGGAGACAGACTCGTGGCAGAGGAGGTCTGGAGGTTGTGTGACAGCTCCGCCCACAGGAGAAAGCGGGGCCAGGTGGTCGGCTGGGACGAAGCGAAGCAGCGCAGGTAGCGTCCAAGCTGCTGGTTAGCTCTCTCCGTCTGACCATTTGTCTGTGGATGGTACCCAGAGGACAGGCTGGTGGAAGCACCGACCAGGCGACAGAACGCTTTCCAGAAGTGTGAGACGAACTGGGGTCCTCGGTCGGAAACCACATCCTGAGCGAAACTGTGGAGCCGCACCACCTGTTCTAGAAGCAGTTCGGCCGTCCTCTTGGCAGTGGGGAGGCCGGCCAGGGCCACTAAGTGCACGGCCTTGGAGAAACGGTCCGTGATAGTCCGTATGGTGTCCAGGTGGTCGACCGCCAGCAGTCCCGTGACAAAGTCCAGCCCGATGTGTGACCACGGCCACTTGGGCACAGGGAGAGGCCGTAACTCTCCAGCGCCGGGTCGGTTGGAGGACTTGGAGCGAGCACAGACATCACATGCCGCGGTGAACTCGCGGACATCCTTCCTCATGGACGGCCACCAGAGAGCCTGACGGAGGAACTGGAGGGTACGGGCTTGTCCTTGATGTCCCGGTAGAGACGGTTCGGTGGAGTCTCCGGCGGCGCCGGATCGCCAGGAAGTGCTGCCCGTATGGACTGCTCCAATGGCCATTGGAGGGAGGCCAGGAAGCGTTGAGTCGGTAGAATGGTCCGAGGCTCCGGGGGGCCGGCATCTGGTGCGAAACGCCGAGAGAGAGCGTCCGCCTTGAGGTTCTTGGAGCCGGGCCGGTAGGCGATATGGAAGTGGTACGGCTCGAAAAAGAGGGCCCACCGAGCTTGACGAGGGTTGAGTTGGCGGGCAGACTGTAGATGAATGAGATTCTGGTGGTCGGTCCAGATCAGAAAGGGATCGGTGGTCCCCAGGAGCCACTGCCTCCATTCCTCCAGGGCCCATTTTATACCCAGCAGCTCTCTGTCGCCGACCCCGTAGTTCTGCTGTGTGGGGGAAAACTTCAGGGAGAAGTAGGCACATGGGTGGAGCTTAGAGTCTGGACCCCGTTGCGAGAGAACGGCCCCCGCTCCCACATCAGAGGCGTCCACCTCCACGACGAAGGGCCGGGTCTGGTCCGGGTGGATGAGGATGGGTTCTTTAGTGAAACATCTGACCAGCTCATGGAAAGCATGGACAGCCTCTGGAGTAAGGCGAAAAGGGCAAGGCTGATTGGTGGTTTTGGTGAGTGAGGTCAGTGGCGCTGCGAGGGAACTGAAGTTGCGTATAAACCTCCGGTAAAAGTTCGAGAAACCCAGGAAGCTTTGCAGCTGCTTCAGGGTCGTGGCTAGAGGCCACTGAGCTACTGACAGAACCTTCTGGGGATCCATCTTCAGGCCCCGGGAGGACAAGGTAAAACCCAGGAAGGAGGTGGACTCCTGGTGAAACGCACACTTCTCCAGTTTGCAGTAAAGTCCATGATCCAGGAGGCGGGACAGAACAGCTCGAACATGCCGGATGTGCTCTTCAGCCGTGCGGGAGTAGATGAGGATGTCATCTAGATAAACAAAGACCCAGCGGCCCAACATGTCTCTCAGCACATCTGTAATGAACCGCTGGAAGACGGCGGGGCTGTTGCAGAGGCCAAAAGGCATCACCAGATATTCATAGTGGCCAGTGGGCCTGATAAAAGTGGTCTTCCACTCCTCACCTTCCTTAATATGGATGAGGTTATAGGCGCTGCGCAGATCCAGTTTAGTAAACACAGCGGCTTGTGTGATGGCGTCCAGGGCGGTGCCCATGAGAGGGAGAGGGTGACGGTCCCTGATCGTCATTTTATTTAACCCTCGATAGTCTATACAGGGCCGGAGATCACCCTCCTTCTTCTTTACAAAGAAAAACCCCGCGACCCCGGGGGATGTTGAGGGATGGATGAATTCCCTCTGGAGGGCATCAGTTAAATAATTGTCCATAGCCCGGGTCTCCGCCGGAGAGAGGGAGAACAGGCGACCCCGAGGGGGGTTGGTGCCGGGCTGGAGCCTTATCTCCAGGTCGATGAGGAGGTAACCTGGTAGTGGGTTCTTTAGCAAAGACCTGAGCGAGGTCGTGGTATTGAGGAGGGACGAGCGTCAGGTCTACGTCTGTGGGAGGGGCTGCTCCAGTCCGAGGTGCAGGGGAGCCCCGGTGGTTATGGCAACCCGTGCCCCAGGCCAGGACTTTACTGGTGGACCAGGAGATGTGAGGCTCATGGTGGCAGAACCAGGAATGACCCAGGGTTAGAGGCGTAGCCGGAGCCTGGATGACCAGGAAGTGGAGGGTCTCCCGGTGTTGGTCAATATTCATGTGGAGACCCTGAGTTCGGTGGGTGAGAGGGTACGGCATGATGGGCCGGCCGTCCACAGAGGTCACGGGAATGGGTCAGTCGAGGGCGGTGAGGGGTATCTTGAGCCGAGTAACCAGTCCGTGATCGATGAAACACTCCACAGCCCCAGTGTCTAATAGTGCCTCCAGTCTGGTCGGGCCTTGGTCCAGGTGGAGGGAGACCGGGAGAGTGGTTCTGTGTGGAGCCGGAAAAGTGGAGACTCCGGGCGGGACAGCCCCTACTCCGACCCGGAGGGACCGTTTCCCGGTCGTTTTGGGCACGTGCCACGATGGTGACCCAAATCCCCACAGTAAGCGCATCTTCCCTCCTGATAGTGCCATGCCCGTTCCTCAGGGGGAAGATGTCCGAGCTGCATTGGCTCCTCCGTCGGTTGGTGAGCCGGCCGGCGGGGTGACGTCCTGGTGTGTACGGGGGCTGACATGGTGCTCGGCCGGTTCAGGATGCAGCGGTCCAGTTGGAGAGCCAGATCTACTGCCAGGTCCAGGGAGGTTGGGGCCTCATGCCCGATCATGCCCTCCCGGATTCGCGGTGACAATCCCTCCAGGTAAACTGCCTTTAGGGTGGCGTCATCCCACCTCAACCGAGCGGCTGTCGTCCGGAAGCGAGAGGTGTACTGAGCCGCCGTCTGGGAGCCCTGGCGAAGCTGAAGCAGCCGAGTCTCGTCCGAGACCTCGCTGCTGGGGTGCACAAAAGTCTTTTTCATCTCCTTTACAAAAGTCTCATAGTCATTGCAAGCAGGAGATTTCTGATTGTAAAGAGACGCCGCCCATTCACCGGCTCGACCTGTCAGCAGTGAGGTCAGCAGGGTGACATGAGAGCAGGATGTGGGGTAGCGAGCCGGCTGGCACTCGAAAGTCATGGCCAGGGTCGCCAGCATGCCCTCTGGGGATCCTCTGGATCCTTCCCACTTCTCTGGAAGATTGAGGCGTGGTTCCATCCTGTCGGTGACGGCTGTGGTCTGTCGTTGCAGAGCGGTGAACAGCTGGAGAACTAGCTTGGTGAGAGACTGAATTTTTGTGGCTTGGCGATCAGCTACGGCACAGAGCTGGTTCATTTCTGCCGTATGCTGATCCAAGGTTGCGCGCTGTTGAGCCACTTCTACACGCAGACGCGCAAACTCCGCTGGGTCAACTTGGGACTCAGTCATCCTGTCAGGTTCGTTGGCAGATCTGAAGCGTGACTGAGAGGATCTGTTGCCCATACGCAGAGTGATGGAAATAACCAGCGTGGTTATCTCCTGAAGGTTTAGATTGAGGGTTTAGAGGGCTGGTAAGCCTGGAGACTCGATACAAAGTCTGGTGAGAACGATGACTGAGTAATAAATGAAACACCGGCACTTCCTTAAGTAGTGTCGGCGTGAAGACGTCAGCCGCCATGTTGGTGGCAGGAATGCTGGGACAGAAGTCAGCGGGATGCGTTCGTGACACAAACCAGGTGATCAGTAACATTGGAGCACCACAGGGGACTGTACTCTCACCATTCCTTTTCACCCTGTACACCTCAGACTTCCAGTACAAATCAGAGACCTGTCATCTACAGAAATACTCAGATGACTCTGCAGTTGTCGGGTCTATGAGAGATGGACAGGAAACTGAGTACAGAGAGCTGGTGGAGCGCTTTGTGGCATGGTGTGGAAACAATCATCTGACCTTGAACGTGAACAAAACAAAGGAGATGATTTTAGACTTCAGAAGAAACAGGGTGGAGTCAAACACTGTTTCCATCATGGGAGAAGAAGTGGAGGTGGTTGAAGAATACAAATACCTTGGAGTTCACCTGGACAACAGACTGGACTGGAGAAAGAACAGCAAAGCCGTTTACAAGAAGGGACACAGCAGACTGCACTTCTTGAGGATGCTTAGGTCCTTCAGTGTCTGTAGCAAGATGCTGCAGATCTTCTACAAGTCTGTAGTTGAGAGTGTAATCTCTTCAGCCATCGTCTGTTGGGGTAGCAGCATCAGAAGCAGGGACCTGAAAAGGCTCAACAGCCTAATAAAAATGGCCGGTTCTGTTCTGGGGACGACTGTGGAACCACTGGAGGAGATAATGCAAAGATGGATTCTCCAGAGAATCAAGAAAATGATGGACAACCCTGCGCATTCTCTTCACAAGACTGTCCGACAATGGAAGAGTGTCTTCAGTCAGAGGCTTCTTCAGTTTGGCTGCAACACTGACCGCTACTGGAGATCCTTCCTGCCAACAGCCATTGTAATATACAACAACTCTTTGATGACTTGATTATTATTATTATTCTGAGCTACTACAGCAATCAGTTTCCCTCTGGGATTAATAAAGTATTTCTGAATTGAATTGAACTGGATTGAATTGAATTGAATTGAATTGAATTGAATTGAATTGAATTGAATTGAAAGGATAAAAATCAAAAATTGTGGAGGTTAAAGTCCTCATGTTGCCTCAGGCTAAACACCTAAGGTAAAAAGTCGTGGTGGTTAGAGGCCCACACCGCTTCAGATGAAACACCTGAGGTGAAAAAGGTCATTGTGCTGGGGCGGCGGATCCCATGTGGGGATCTGGGCGGGGGCTTGGGGTTGGGTCCTGACTCGTAAACTGCCGGGAAGAAGGCAGGAGCAAGCGGCAGTGCATGGCCCAGGCTCAAGTGCCTCAGGTGGACCTTGGCTCCTCTGGAATAATAACAACTCTGTCCCATCACAGGGGAGGGGGATGTCCAGGAGGGGGAGGACCCAACCTTACCTGGATGTCTCATGTCTTAATAATATCCTGGAAGCTGTGCAAATGCAAGCAAGGATGGGAGTAGATAGTCTGCTGGGGTGGGGCTGGGTTGGTGCCCTCGGACTCTGCGCGGCTCTGTGATGCTGCTGCTTTGGGCCCTGGCAAGATGGGCTGGGGGTCTCCATGCCCTGG
>SSNQ01034129.1:37568-67081 GCA_006942095.1 Nothobranchius kuhntae | reverse complement strand
GGGGGGGGGGGGGGGGGGGGGGGGGCATTTTGGGAATGGAGGTGCTTATTGGGGCCAGTGGGGGAGCTGGCTCCCTGGAGGGCTAAGGCCAACCAGCCATTCCTCCCCATCCCCGTATATTTTTCTCCTCCTGCTCCTTCACATCATCGCATAATCAAACACATAGGACCTTGGGGGGTGGGCAAGTCAGGAGTGCAGGTATGGATCCCATTTCCGCATTACTGTGGCAGCCTGCCCCCCAATTGTGTTTACATATTAAACACTTCCACCAACGACATTCCATGCAAACACACACTTAGGGCCTTGGGAGTGAGCACACTCAACAGCATTTGGCAAGGGGATCTTTCAACCTCATCCCGAGAGCCGGTGCCCACTTCCAATTTTAAACTGCACTTAGACACAGAGGGGTGTGGGGGGAAGTGGGGTGGTGTGGTTGCAACAGATGGCGTAGGCCAGACAATGCCCACACTGCCCCCACAGCCATGGAATACATCTCATCAACACGCACTAACACTGTATTGGAGCAGGCGGAGGAAGACTAGGGGTCTTAGCACACCTCTGTTGTCGCTTGGCTTCCCGGGGCTGGAGGCTAGGAGGGGGAGCTGGCTGTCATGTTGGGGTCTGGGGTGGTGGGTTACTGTGCTCAGCGTTGGGCGGGGGAGCCTGCTCATCATCACCCCCAGCATAAAGGGGCAAACTCTGGGAACCGGTGATGGTTGTACCCCATGTGTAGGAGTACCGGGACCAGAGTGAATAGGGTGTGTATGGGGAGCATGAGTGGATGTCTAGCGTTCATTTATGTAAGTCTTAGGTAGTATGTGTATGTGTGAGCATGAAGGAGGGAGTGTGTGACTGTGTCTGTGCATGGCTGTATATGTCAGGTTGGGTCTTGGAGTCCTCCCCTCTCCCCGGATTTCTTGTGCTGCTACACATCTTTGCCTGCCCTCCCCCTGCCACATTTGGTGTGGAGTGTGGTGCTTTGGTCTGCCTGAGTGTTTGCGGCTCTGGGGTCGGGGGTTTAAGATTTTTGGAGTCTGCCTGATCAATCCCGGTGGCTGCTTGGTGGGATCCGAGTCGCTGGGCTATGTTGGGTCCCCGGCGGGGCTGGTCGCCCCTGGGTCCCGGGTTGCTGGGTTCTGGGCTCGGCCGGCTTGGGGGTGGGAGGCTGCGGGCGGGCCTGTGGGCTTGTCGCTGATATCTCCGAGGACTCTGCCGGCTGCTGGTTGTGACCCCCGGGACAATCCTCTGCGCCAGATTCAAGATTTAAAAGTGTGTTACGGCTGTTGCTGTTTGCCTCAGAAATCTGACACTGCAGAGGACAATCAGTGCTGCCTCCACCTCCTACCTGCACAGCTGCACTCACTTGGGCTGATCACCTCCTGAGCAGCATAAAAGGGAGAGCTGCCAGATGGAAGAGAGAGACTGGATCTGTGCCAGTGCTCTCATGTGCTCCATTTGTTTGTGTTTTAATGGCTTTTAAATGGGTTTTAGTTCTTTAAGCTTAGTGAAGCTTAAGAGCTTTTAGAGGTTTTTAACAGACGAGGGACCAGAGTGCTGGTTACCTCTTGGCTCCCAAACTTGTGTTTAAGTCAGTGGACTTTGTTTTGTGAATGTTTGGGAGCATTTGATGTCTGTTTTAAATGTGAACCCTTGGGCATTTTAACAATGTGTTTAAGTACTTTTAGATTTGGAGCTTTTTGTCATTTTAAAATCCTTTTAATAAATCAATGTTTACAATTTCCACAACTGAAGCACATGCCTCTGTGTTACTCCCTGTCCTTCTCCATATCCACCAATAGAGGACGTAACAAGTGCAATTCATAAGGCTGACATCCTGTGGTCAAATGTAGGTACTACAGTCCATTTCTTAAAACAAATATATCACTTTCTCACTATTGTTCCATGAGTTTCATGGCTGTTTCCAGTTATGGATCAGCACCAGAAGATTCCAGATGACAAGCAAAGATGAGCCATAAGCTGATACGTTGTTATATCTGGTGTTGACACTTGGGTGTTCTACATTAGGGAGCATTTACTACACTTGTTATGGTAATATGACTCCAGCACTAGAAGAATTGTGGCTGTTTGCCACCTTGCTGTTATGGTTCTGAAAGACTCATGAAAGGAAGTGGAACACCACGATTGACTCATTATTAATTTCATTGTAATATTGAGTTGTTGGTGATTGAAAAAGTAGCTTGAGATATTCTTAGAGCCAAATATTTGCTTCTAATTCACCGTTAGCATTGTTAGCTTAACGTTAGGCTCTAACCTGCTTCACCTGATATTAACGTAAAACAGAAAATGCCATAGCTTCTTAAACCTGAATTATACTGCGTCGGTGCGGAGACACGCAACGCCATTATGCATCTGCACGTTTGTGATTGGTCAAAACACTGCTTCCTGTAAATTTGTCAACAGCACCACCGTTGCCTCATTAAAAGGTTAAAATATATTTAGCAGCAGACCCAGAACAGGCTGAAGAACACATCGTGGAAAAAGTCCAAAGATCCATCCATTCATCCATTTTCATTTCCTCATCCGGAGTTGGGTCGCGGGGGCAGCAGCCTAAGTCGAGAGGCCTAGACTTCCCTCTGCCCAGCCACTTGAGCCAGCTCCTCTGGGGGAATCCCAAGGTGTTCCTGGCCAGGTGAGAGACATAGTCCCTCCAACGTGCCCTGGGTCTACCTTTTGGCCTCCTCCCGGTTGGACGTGCCTGGAAAACCTCACCAGGGAGGCGTCCAAGAGGCATCCTGATCAGATGCCAAAGATATGAATGTTTATTCACCCATGATTATAGGAGTGCAAAATATGGAGGAAACGTGGGTTTAGAGGTGGAGACCGCATGGAGAGGTGGAGGAGAATGAAGGACTAAATTTGTCCGTGGAAAAAAGTCTCTGAAATATAAAAGCACATTGGTAAATACACTATCGTGGGCCAGATACATGAGCGTAATAGTGGCAGGATACCACAGAAAATCACTACCCCCTCTGTTTTCCTGGTGGGGATTTGCTTTGCAACAGATGTCTGCATGTGAAAACCTTTCTGACACTCCGTGTGCATGTCTTCGATTCGGAGCTCACAGTGAAGTAGTGTTGAATTACGCAGCAGTGTTAGATCGGATTGGGCAACCTCACAAACTCAAAGTAACAAAATAAACTCAAATGAAACAAATGTACAGACTTCTGTCTTCCAGCAAAGAACCTTTTAAGGATTCATCTGACCATATTTCCCTGAGAAGATGAAACCAACATGAGGTTTCTGTTCTTAAGGAACATTTAGATGATTCCCTGTGTCTGCGTGGTTCTGTAGCTGAATGATGCTTCTGGATGTGGTTCCACCACCAGGCAGCACAAGTATAGCATGAGGACAATGTTACTTCAGAAAAATTGGGTCAGGTTTCTGAAAGATGAGATGTTGGGTTTCACATCCGGGTTGTGGTCTGTGCTTCATGTTGGTGTTGCTTCAGGGCAGGACCCAAATACCCCGGTCCAGACTCTGTAACTGAACATCAGCATCCTGAAAAAGGACATCTCTAACATTTGGTTAAAACTTTGTTGTCCCATTATTAAATTCTTATTGAGAATCAATAATATCAGAACAAGAATGCAAAAATCTACAAAGAACCAGAAACTTCTAAAGTAATATTCTGTGTAATCTTGACAGTCACCATCAGAGGTTTTCATCCATTCATTCTTAATGTAATGAGCTTTAGTGGTAAAACAAGAACTGGTTCCCTAGTTTGAATTGTATTTTTACCACATCCATCCCACAGGCCTCTCACACTCATGGTCACAGCAGCAGCAGCTCCTGACCTCAGAAGACCTCCTCTCTGTCTGTTTATAAATCTCTGCTGATAACCCAAGTCTATAATTTTACGGTTTAGATATTTTAGTTTATTTTATGTGGTTTTGCTTATTTTTATGTGCAGAACTGATTACATTGAAGTCGTGTTATTGTGTCCTGCACCACTAGGTGGCAGTATTGGTTTATCCATGGATGTGAAGCGAAGAGGATGAGACGTGTGCTGTGTATGACATCATATGTAAGTGTCCTTGACATCAGTGTCTATGTGTATGACTATTCCTGTCCTGTAATAAAGTTCCTTCTGAGTAAAGTTACAGCTCCCTGCTTTTATACACACTGAAAAACATCATTTTACATAGTTTCAATCAAAGTGTGGTATCTTGAGGACATTTGACTTCTCATCTGATGATTTGTGTCAGCTGTTGTTGAGTAATGAGCTGTATGCAGGTGAAGAACAGAATAGAATAGAATAGAATAGAATAGAATAGAATAGAATAGAATAGAATAGAATAGAATAGAATATTGTCCCTCACTGGAGATTCTGGTCTTACAGCAGCCAGTAGACTCCCAGCAGGAGTAAGGAAGAACAAACATGAAGAATAAACGGCTGAGTAATCCCTCTGAAAACAGCGTTCATAAAACAAAGCTTTCTTCTCTGAAGCAAGTTCAAGAAGTCCTTCACTCAAAAGCCATTAAAAAACATTTTGGATGGTTATTTCTGATTCTAGTCAGTCCCTCTGAGTGTTTCATGCAGGCCGAACATGAAATAGTCTCCTACACCTATCTCCTGCAGTAGCTTCTGATAGAAAACAGATGGTGAAACTCTAGGATTAGAAAATCCTGACAGATCTATTTCAAGTCAAAGTCAAGTTAAAGTCCCATTAGTTGTCACACACACTGATGTGTGTGCAAAATTTGTTCTCCGCATTTCACTCATCCCCTGGGGGAGCGGTGAGCTGCAGACACAGGCGTGCTCGGGAACCATTTGGTGGTTTAACCCCCAAGATTCTGGTTCTGGTTTACAGGACCTTACATGGACAAGCACCATCATACATTGGTGATCTTCTCAGTCCTTTTACCCCCAGCAGGTCCCTGAGGTCCAGTGATCAAAGCCTACTGGTTGTGCAGCACCAGGCTAAAGACCAAAGTGACAGATCATCTGCTGCTGTGGCCCCCAGACTCTGGACCCCTCTCCCCTTGAGCCTGAGACCAGTGGACTCAGTGGTCTCCTTTAAACTCACCTGTTCAGGCTTTGGTGGGACCTTCATCACCCTCTCCTTGTTCTGCTCTTTCTACCTTTTCTGCCTTTCCCGGGATCCACTGATCCTTATATTTTAATCACAGTATATATTGTTGGATATGAACTGTGCAAGGAACTTTGTCATCCCGAGCAAACGTTGGAGGCTTTGTTTGCCCTCTGGTGCAGGCATGTCACCAATGGCTTGGATCTTTGAGTCATCGGCCTTTTGACCTTCTGCCGTGATGAAGTGTCCCATACACTTGACATTAGCCGTCTTTGCTCTGTCCACACCTACCTGCAGGATCTGGTCATGTTCATGTTCTGACTCAGCTGCTATAATCATATCATCTGTTGTGACAAAGACACCTGGAATATCACCAAAGGTCTCGCAGTTCTGTTGTTGGAATGCTTTGCTTGCTGATTTAATCCCAAAGGGAAGTCAAAGGAAGCGATATCGACCCCATGGTGTGTTGAACGTACATAACTTGGATGATGACTCATCCAATTTGATTTGCCAATATTCATCTTTTTCATCTAATACTGTGAACACTATTTTTCCTGCCAGTCTACCACGGACATCTTCATGTGTTGGAATGGAGTAGTGCTGGTGTCTGATTGCCCGGTTCAGGTCACAAGGGTCCAAACACACTCTTAGTAGTCTTTTTTTTTTTTTACCGTGTCCTGTCTGGCTGAGAAGTAAACAGAATTGATGTCTGAATGCTGGTGACAAGCCTTACAGATTTACTCTCAGGTGGAGCATCAAAGCGTTTGCTTTTAATGTCACGCCTGATACTTAAAACTTTATTGTTATTGTTGTTGAATGCTTTGTAATTCCGACCAGACACGGAGACAGAGGTGAAAGAGAAAGGAAAAGAAAAGGTGGGGAGAGAGGGGGGGGGGGGGGGTTTCCACAAAAATAAACAATGAACAAGAGTCTGCTTCTAGACCTGCAGAAAAAGACAAAAAAAGCAAAAGGACAAAAAAAGGGACACAACAACAAGACAACAAGATCTAGCTATCACTGCGTCAACTTGATGAAGAAATATATAATCAACATTGCTTAACTGAAGAATCACGATAATAAATCACAATGCATTAAGTGCCCACCATAGTCTTAAGACCTGTGTTGAACGTGCCCAAGCCCATACTTTTGAGAGCACCATGTGAGCACCTGTGTGTGTACACGCGCTTGTTTATTTAAGGCTTCTCTATAGGAGCGTCCAACAGAGAGTGTGAGGGACCACAGATCCGCCCCCCAAAGATGCGCAGGAGACGGGGGGAGCTCCAAGTCCCAGAGATCCAGGCGCTGCCCCAGAATGCAGGAACCCCAAGGAGACTGCAACCAGGAAGGCCCCCACCCCCCTCGAGAGGCACAGAGGATCGCCCCGGGGGGCCACAACCAGCAGCCGGCAGAGTCCTGGGAGACATCAGCGGCAAGCCTGAGTGACAACCAGGCTGTTGACCCAGTCAGTTGGCTCAGTAACCAGATGTTGTCGTGTCCCTGGGTTGTAGCCCTTTAAGAGTGTCTTTGAGCTTGTCCCTTATGGCAACAGGAACATGTCTGCATCCATGTATGACTGGTGTCACAGTTGCATCAATGTGAATGTGAGTATCTCCAGGAAACTCACCCAAGCCTGTGAACACTTCTGGATATGTCCATAGAAAATTCTCTTTGGTGGCTGGTGGTCTGCTGCAGCATGTTAGCATAAAGTATTTTTAATCTCCAAACCAGTTGCAGCTCCTTTCAGGCTTGTCCACCCAGAACTGTCTTATCTGTGTGTCTGAAGATAAAAAAAAGAAGTATCACACTGTTTTTGGCAGTTTTACACTAAAGAGACACTGTACCATCTACGTGTACTCGGGTGCCACCAAAAGCTGCCAACAGTCTTTGCTGGCTTTAGTTGGATGGGACCTGGCAGCTTGCTGCAGAGCGACACGGGCAGCACATTCACATCAGCTCCTGTGTCCAGCTAGGTGATGGGGACATCTCTTATTTTAGCTGTTTCCTACTCTGTTCTGTCTCACCTTCATCACAGTGCACCATTGCTATGTGTCCATATCCGTCTCCGTATTGTTCTCACCCTTTGTTTTTGTACAGTCCATTTTTCCTGCACCTGACCTGCCCGCCTTTGAGAAATGGTTATTTTTTCCACATTTGTGACATGTGGCTCCACATGCCGAACTGTGCTCAGGCTCGTGTTTACGTCCACATTTTGTGCAGACCATTGCTTCATGTTGGCCTTACTCTTATTGAATCCTGACCCTGTATGACCCGGTACTTTTTTCAGCTCATCCACAGCAGCTTCTGGACCTGTTGGAGTTGTCTGCATTGCTTGTATCTGTGACCTGGCCACTAGTACTACTGCAGATCTACAGGTTTCCACAGCCTTATTCAAAGTCAGTTCGTTGTCCCTAAGTAGAGTCTCTTTCAGACAGCTGTCGTTTATGCTGAACACCAGCTTACCTCTAATCATGTCATACACATTTTGACCAAACTCACAATCTTTGTTATTTTGGCAAAGCTCAGTGACGTATCTGTCTACATTTACTCCAGGTGATGCAACACTGGTGATGCTCAAAAACAACATTCTTCTGAGGACCACAATATGACTTGAATGCTTGTAGGAAGTGTTCCATCGAGAATGCATCTCCGGCTGGGGTAACGGTGAGTGTGTTATACACTTCTATTCAATTCATTTCAATTCAAGTTTATTTATATAGCGCCAAATCACGACAAGAGTCGTCTCAAGGACCTTCACACAGTAAACATTCCAATTCAGGTCAGTTCATTAAGCCAATCAGTAAAATGTTTCCTATATAAGGAACCCAGCAGATTGCATCGAGTCACAGACTAGTATCAGTGACTATACAGCAATCCTCATACTAAGCAAGCATGCAGCGACAGTGGAGAGGAAAACTCCCTTTTAACAGGAAGAAACATCCAGAGGATCCTGGCTCAGCATAAGCAGCCATCCTCCACGACTCACTGGGGATGGAGAAGACAAAGTACACACACACACACACACACACACACACACACACACACACACACACACACACACACACACACACACACACACACACACACACACACACACACACACACACACACACACACACACACACACACACACACACACACCAAGCAATGTGTCCATGGATACACCGTGACTGCTTAGTAAATATTCTATTTCCTAGTGGATCTATAATTAAACGGGTAAACTAGTAGTAGCACATTCGATGTCAAAGAAGGTAAAATGTTATTATCAGGAGAGGGAGAATGTTTTAGTGGTTAGCAACAATGTTCAAGCCGATGACCCCCTCCATGAGGCCACCACAGCTCAGCAGAACATCATTGTAGCTTCTTCTGGGGAGAAAAACACTTAGAGAGAAAATAAAGTTAACAGCTGAAATAGCAGGAAATAATACAGTTAAAGAGCAGATTGTAGAAGAAAGTAGTAGAGTGTGAAAAGTGGTCAGTGTATCCTCCAGCAGTCTAAGCCTATAGCAGCATAGCTACAGAGATAACTCTGGATAACCTATCCTATTTAGATGGAGAAATGTTGGAGACAGGGCAAGGGAAAGTCGTCTTTACCGACTGTACACTCCACCTCCCTCTACTCCCCCACTTGTCCAGATTTAGGCTAACACCAGATTTTTACCATAGGCCCCATCAAATAAAAATGTTTTAAGCCTATTCTTAAAAGTAGACAAGGTGTCTGCCTCACGGACTAAAGCTGGGAGCTGGTTCCACAGGAGAGGAGCCTGATAGCTAAAAGATCTGCCTCCCATTCTAATTTTAGATATTCTGGGAACCACCAGTAGACCTGCAGTCTGAGAGCGAAGTGCTCGGTTAGGAACACATGGAACAATCAGATTACTGATGTATGATGGAGCTTGATTATTAAGAGCTTTATATGTGAGAAGGAGGATCTTAAAATCTATTCTGAATTTAACAGGTAGCCAATGTAGGGAAGCTAAGACAGGAGAGATATGATCTCTCTTTTTAATTCTCATCAGAACTCTAGCTGCAGCATTTTGGACAAGCTGAAGACTTTTAACTACATTCTGTGGACTTCCTGAGAGTAATGAATTACAGTAATCCAGTCTTGATGTAATAAATGCATGAACTAGTTTTTCAGCATCACTCCTGGAAAGTATGCTTCTAATCTTAGCAATATTCCGAAGGTGGAAAAAGGAAATCCTACAAACCTGTTTAACCTGGGATTTGAATGACATGTCCTGGTCAAAGAAAACACCAAGGTTCCTTACTTTGTTCTCGGAGAATGTAATGCCATTCAGGTCAGGCGATTGGCTAAGCAATTTCCTTTTCTGGATTTCTGGTCCAAAGATGAGAACTTCCGTCTTGTCTTGATTTAAAAGCAAAAAGTTTAGAGTCATCCAATTTTTTATGTCCTCAAGACAAGCCTGTAATCTACCCAACCGATTAGGTTCATCAGGGTTAATGGATAAATATAACTGAGTATCGTCAGCATAACAGTGGAAGTTTATCCCATGCTGTCTAATGATTTTACCAATTGGGAGCATATATATAGTAAAAAGAATTGGTCCAAGCACTGAACCCTGTGGTACTCCACAAGTAACCCTGGAGTATGAAGAAGATTTGTCATGTACATTTACAAAATGAAATCTGTCAGACAGGTAGGATTTAAACCAGCCTAATGGGCTCGACACACGGGAGGCGACATCGCCTCTCCTCCATTCATTTCAATTCAATGAGACATGCGCGACAAAGCGATCATCGCAGGTCTCCCTCCTACTAAGCGAAACGCGAAAAACGTGCGTGTGAAATTTTGCGCTTGTGCACATGTCGTGCACGGACGACCCAGTGACGCGATCCCAGAAAGTTGAAACATTTTCAACTTTTCATCGCTGTCGCTCGGACGAGGACCAATCAACGGAGGTTTCATTCACTGACCAATGAGTGGACAGGATGCTCCGTACATCTCCGAGCAAACATGGAGGAGAAGTTGATTATTATTATGTTTTATAGTAAAATCAGAAGTAAGATTTCACATAACTCTAGCAGCACCTTGTGTGAAACATCATATCTACCGCTTTATTAACTCTGAACTGCTTAAATAACCTTAATTCCCTCCAACCTGACACAGCCAAACAAAACAACGGAAAATACGATTTTGCCATGGAACAGAACGCGTAGACGGCTTTGCTGCTGGCCGCTGCCGTGGGTCGCCTCCCGTGTGTCAGGTAATAAAAGCGACAGCAACAAATTTCGCTGATCGCGGTCGTTTGTGGCCTCCCGTGTGTCGAGCCCATAACACTGTTCCTTTGATCCCTACAACATGTTCAAGTCTTTCTAAAAGAACATTGTGATCAACTGTGTCAAAGGCAGCACTGAGATCTAACAAGACTAGAACAGACACAAGATTCTTATCCGAGGCCATGAGAATATCATTTGTAACTCTCACTAATGCAGTTTCACTGCTGTGATACTCTAAAACCAGACTGAAATTCCTCAGAGCATTAGTGTTTAAATGCTTGCATACTTTCTAGTGCCTCCTTGCTGATAGTGTAAAGAAGGATGTCTATTTTCACTTCCTCCTCCTTATCCAACGCATGTGGCTGTAATGTAAAGCCAAAAGCTTTGCTTCAATCTTCGCCACGCCTCTGATAAATTGCCAGTGAGTATGAGCAGTGTTGGCGGCTTGAACTATTCTATCCTTGTGTCCCTCCACAGCATCTAGCTCCAGGCTAATGTCTGCTCCCTTCACACTCACAAGTATTTCAGATTTCAGATTTCAGATTTATTGGCCAAGTAAAATTACATTTACAAGGAATTAAGCTTCGGTAGATGTTTGCTCTCTAAAACATACAACTACAATAAGTAGCACACACGCACACACACACACACACACACACACACACACACACACACACACACACACACACACATCTACATTTCAGTTCAATTCAATTCAAAAATACTTTATTAGTCCCAGAGGGAAATTGATTGCTGTAGTAGCTCAGAATAATAATAATAATCAAGTCATCAAAGAGTTGTCGTATATTACAATGGCTGTTGACAGGAAGGATCTCCAGTAGCGGTCAGTGTTGCAGCCAAACTGAAGAAGCCTCTGACTGAAGACACTCTTCCGTTGTCTGACAGTCTTGTGAAGAGAATGCTCAGGGTTGTCCATCATGTTCTTGATTCTCTGGAGAATCCTTCTTTGCATTATCTCCTCCAGCGGTTCCACAGTCGTCCCCAGAACAGAACCAGCCTTTTTTATTAGGCTGTTGAGCCTTTTCAGGTCCCTGCTTCTGATTTACACACACACATACACGCATACACACACACGCATACACGCACGCGCGCACACACACACACACACACACACACACACACACACACACACACACACACACACACACACACACACACACACACACACATCTACATTTCAGTTCAATTCAATTCAAAAATACTTTATTAATCCCAGAGGGAAACTGATTGCTGTAGTAGCTCAGAATAATAATAATAATCAAGTCATCAAAGAGTTATTGTATATTACAATGGCTGTTGGCAGGAAGGATCTCCAGTAGCGGTCAGTGTTGCAGCCAAACTGAAGAAGCCTCTGACTGAAGACACTCTTCCGTTGTCTGACAGTCTTGTGAAGAGAATGCTCAGGGTTGTCCATCATTTTCTTGATTCTCTGGAGAATCCATCTTTGCATTATCTCCTCCAGTGGTTCCACAGTCGTCCCCAGAACAGAACCAGCCTTTTTTATTAGGCTGTTGAGCCTTTTCAGGTCCCTGCTTCTGATTTACACACACGCATACACGCACGCGCACACACACACACACACACACACACACACATCCATAAGCATACTGAATAAGTATTAAAAACTATAGTAAAAGGATGGTAACAGAATCTACAGATTCAGGAGAGAAATGGCTGAAGGAAAGAAACTGTTCTTGTGTCTGGTAGTTTTTGTGTACAGTGATCTATCGCGTCTGCCAGATGGGAGGAGATGGAAGAGAGTAGATGCAGGATGTGTGGCATCTTGGACAATATTCTCTGCCTTTGTCCTGGTCCTGCTGATGTACAGTTCCTGGACAGAGGGCAGTTGGGCACCAATGATTTTTCCTGCTGTTTTAATAATACGCTGTAGTCTGCACTTGTCCATTTTTGTGGCTGACCCAAACCAGACAGTGATGGGTGAACAAAGTATGGATTCGACTGCAGCAGTGTAGAAGATGATCAGCAGCTCTTGTGGTAGGCTGTACTTCCTTAGTTGCCGTAAGAAATTTATACTCACACCAGCCAAACGTCTGACAGCATGTGGTGGTTCTGAATCTACATGTTATCTTACTGATTCAATAGGCCATCCTGCTTTAACGGCGACTTTAATAACAGACTGAGTGAGTGGAGTATGAAGCCCTTACTGAAGAGCGTGACACGGCACACAGTCCAACAGTTAACCTGGTGGTCATAGCTGGAATAACATGCCTTGAGCTTAATACAAAACACCACATGGCTGGGTGGGGTCCAAATTTAACTTTGAATATTTAAAAAAATGAAAATTCATGCATTTATGTTACAATGAATGCCAGATTGCTAATATTATCATTGTTGTTGTTGTTGTTATAATTATCAATAATATTTTATTGTTGTTTTTGTAGTATTATTATTGTTGTTGTTATTAATACCCAACGACGCAGCAGAGTGGATTTATAGCCGACAAACGGTTGTAGGTAATTACATTTATTTTCTTGAGTTGATGTGTTGAATCTATTTCATGGAGACGCCGTGACGTCACCGAAGGAGCGGCGTCAGAGGAAGGTGAAGTCGCACCTCGCTGGTTGTGTTAACGTGTTAACAGGTGACCGTGAGTTTCGGTGACAGCAACATGGGGAAGTTGCAGGAGTTCGAGATCGCGTTTGACCAAAACAAGCTGGTTTACACTCCGGGAGAGTCTCTGACTGGAACCGTCCGGGTCCACGCAAACCAGGCGATCCAGTGTAAAGGTAGGATAGTCCCGCACACACCTGGACAGAAAACAAGGAAGTAGGAGGATTATCCGAGACCCGCGTTGTTGGTCTGTAGGCTAGCTGGTACCGAACCGATCCGGGTCACCTCACTCTGAATCGGATCATAAATTCTGGAGGCTGGCTGAAAACATTATGACCACTCATGGAAAAATCTGTTTTTTCAACTATTTAGCTAACAAAAGAAGACTTTATATAAATGTATAGGTACACTGAACAAAAACATAAACGCAACACTTTTGTTTTTGTTCGCATTTTTTATGAGCTGAACTCAAACATCTGAAACTGTCTACATGCACTAAACACCCATGACCCTGATAGTGTTCTGAAATCTGTCTACGTGTGTCAGTGAGCACTTTTCCTTTACCAAGATTATCCATCCCACCTAACAGGTGTGGCATATCAAGGCTGATTAGACAGCATGAATAATGTACAGGTGTGTTTTAGACTGCCCACAATAAAAGGACACCCTGACATGCACACAGTTTTGCTGTATGGGGGGTGGTGGGGCATAAAACCAGTCAGAATCTCGTGTGACCACCATTTGCCTCATGCAGGGCAACACATCTCTGTCACATAGAGTTGATCAGGTTGTTGATTGTGGCCTGTGGAATGCTGGTCCACTCCTCTTCAATAGCTATGTTTGTTGTCCATATCGTACGCCTGCCCATACCAGTACCCACCTCAAACATGGGGCACTCGTTCCACAATGTGGACATCAGCAAACCGCTCACCCACACAACACCACACATACAGTCTGCCATCTGCCCTAAGCAGTGAAAACCGGGACTCATCTGTGAACAGAACACCTTCTCCAACGTGCCAAACGCCATCGAATGTGAGTGTTTGCCCACTCAGGTCTGTTACGAAGATGGACTGCAGTCAGGTCCAGACCCTGATTATGACAACGAGCATGCATATGATGTGAAGGTCCTGGGCTGGTGTGGTCACACGTGGTACCCCGGTAAAAAAGTTGACAATAATAATAACCGTCTTGTTTTTAAAAAATAAAATTATCTCGGTGGATTACCGTGGCTGCGGTGTAGGCGCGGTGACCCTTACCAGCCACCGTATCATCTGCTGAAGTTGCCGGCGGCACATGCGCACTTTGTTCTTAGCAATCAAAACTTTCTTGAAGCTAAAGCTGAAATAATGGCCAAAGGAGGAGACGGCAGCGCTCAGGACATTTATTATCCCTCAAAGAAGACAAAGTGGGAAGTACGGGCATCTTTTGGATATTGGAAGAATGCCGAGGGACAGTTGATAGAAGACGGCTATCCTGTTTGCAGCACGTGCAGAAAAAGTGTCTGTGAAAGGCAGCAACGCTTCAAATCTCATGACACATCTGCGTGACCATCACCCACAACTCTACAGTCAACGCAAGGCAAGCTAACGTTAGCGTTTTAGCTAAAATGCGTGATCCGAGGATTTGGGTTGAGGGAGAATGCAACGAGTCGCTATATAAAGCAGCCGCAGCGCCGCTACCTGCATATAAACCGTGTCGCGGACACCCCCATGTTGAAATGACGCTATGCATTACGGGGCTCCCAGGCGCAGATAAGAGTTGGTCTCTCTCCGAGAATAATTATGAATTTAACAATGATTACTGCCTGATGACATTTTCCCACATCTGCAAAGCTCACTGGAAGACAAACCGAGGACGATATTTTCCTGATATAGGGTTTATTACTCAAGTAAGGGTAAAAAAGTATCTGATTAGAAGGCTACTTGAGTACTGAGTATCATCTGATCTAATATTTTTAAAATGATGACATCAAGCAGAAAAAAAAGTTATGGGCAAATATTGGTATTTTAAAGACAAAAGGGGAAAAATGTAAACAAATAAACATAATTACAAAATAACACATTTTAGGCAAAATAGACACAAACTGAGGACAATATTTCCTGATATACAGGGTTTATTTTGAAAATGTAACACGTTTAAAAAAATACCGTGATAATACCGAAAATTTTGATAATTTTGGTCACAATAACCGTGAGGTTAAATTTTAACACCGTGACAACCCTATTAGACGGTTATTTAGTTTCACTCATGCCTGTATGTTTGTTCTGACCTGTGGAGATGTGATTATCTGACACAAACAGATACTCATGAGGTGAAACTCAAAGGTGTGTCTAGTTAACATGAACACATCAGACCTGAGATTTAATTATCTCTAGTAATTATCTCTAATGTGGTCCAGAAACCTGTTTAAAGTGTAAAATAACCCATCTAAGCTCTTCATAGGGAGGTTAAGACTCCAGGAAGTTCATTTCAATTCAAGTTTATTTATAAAGCACCAAATCACGACGAGTCGTCTCAAGGCACTTCACATAGTAAACGTTCCAATACAGGTCAGTTCATTAAGCCAGTCAGAAAAAAAGTTTCCTATATAAGGAACCCAGCAAATTGCATCAAACATCTGAAACATCAGCAGTCCTCCTACTAAGCAAGCATTTAGCGACAGTGGAGAGGAAAACTCCCTTTTAACAGGAAGAAATATTTCAGGATTTTTTGTTCAATGTCACTCTTTCTGTTTATGCCTCAACATGTTCTGAATGTACCACTTTGCCTATTTTAACCATTTTATTGTTTTTGTTTATTGTTGAATTCATGTTAAACAATATTTCCTTAAATATGTGACTTGTTTTACTCAAAAAGGCAAGAAGGGATTCAGGCTGAATTCAGTGAAGAATTTAAATAAAAACCAAAGAAGGCCAAACTAGAAACCTGGAAACTGGAACAGGAAAAGTGAGTGTAACTCGTCCGACTTCCTTTTCAGAGCAGCAGCTTCTTTAAATGTTAAGTTCAAGTATTTTTTGTCACAAGAGATGGTGTCGCACAATACAATGGTGTTCTCATACTGTAACTCAAGACACAGAAGATCAACAAGAAGAATCATGTCAAACAGACACTAGGTAGAACTAATGATAGGAATATAACTCATTTAGTTGAATAAGACAAGAATGACCGTTTCAATCAGCAGTAAGTGTAAAAAATAAAGAGAGTAGAAAGTAGTGGCTTTTCAAAACAAGCCAAACAAAAGCAAATAAAGAGCATTTGATGTAGAACAATCTGAATAAAAGTCTATAATATTCATTCTTTGAGTAAAAATTTGAGGTTTTAATTATTGTGAGAAGTTCAGTGTTTTATCATATTTTATGTATATTATTTTGTTAGTGTCATTTCGTTGTGTCATCGTCTCTCTCTGTGTTGTGTCTTTGTGTAGTTTCTCTGTCGTTTCTTTTTGTCGTCGTTCCTCTGCATCGTGCACTTCTGTCGTTGTCTCCGTCGTTTCTGTCGGGTCTTTGTCATTGTCTTCGGGTCTTTGTCGTTGTCTATGCTTTGTGTGGTTGTATCTCAGTGACCACGTTTACATGCAGCCAATATCCGGGTTATGATCGGGTTAAGGTCGGTATTCGGGTTTCTGAGTTGATCAGAATAACCCGTTTACAAGCATAAATAGAAAGAGTTACCCCTAACTTGCATAACCCGATTTAAATGCGGACGTTGGGGTAGTGTCAGGATGTATGGACTACGTCCAGACTCAATATGCGTCATTTCCGGTTCTTCTTGTTCCGGTATCCGTGAAAACAACAACATGTTTCCCAGTTCGGAAGAGATAGCGACCGCGTTTGTTTGTGCTTTAGTTTCCTCGTCACTCCAAAAGTGTGGTGCTGTGCCGCGACTCGCCATGTTGCTCCCAACTTGTTGTTTACTTCCGGTGTTCTGGCGCATACAAGACGTCTCGCTACTCAAAAGACCAAGATTCCTTGCGAACAGAGCATGCACAGAACACACGCTTTGATGGGGATGTCCCGATATGCGTTTACACGACCAAACATTCGGGTTAAAAAAGGGTTACCCCAGGTGTAGTAACCAGGTTTTTAAAAACCTGGTTATGAGCATATCCGGGTTTTTGGCTGCGGAACCGGGTTATTGTGAATATTCGGGTTTTAAAAGGGTTACTGGCTGCATGTAAACGCACTCTGTGTTGTCGTTGCTTTGGGTTGTCATCTCTCTGTCAGCTCTTTGTGTTGTCGTCTCTTTGTCGTTGTTGCTCTGTGTGTCCTCTGTGTCGTCGTCGTCTCTTTGTGTCGTCTCTGTCGTTGTATCACTGTGTCGTCATCTCTGTGTCGTTGTCGTCTTTTTATCGTCATCTGTGTCGTCGTGTCTCTGTTGTCATTGCTATGTGTTGTTGTCTCTGTGTCATTGTCTCTTTTTTTGTAATTTCTGTGCCGTTTTCTCTGTGTCGACATCTGTGTCGTCGTCTCTCTATGTCGACGTCTCTGTGTCGTCGTCTCTGTCGTTTTCTCTCTGTGTCGACGTCTCTGTGTCGTCGTTGCTATGTGTTCTCTGTGTCGTCGTCTCTCTGTCATCGTCTCTCTGTGTCGTCGTCTCTTTGTGTCATCGTCTCTGTGTCATTTCTGTCTCTGTGTCGTCATTGCTATGTGTTGTCGTCTCTGTCATTGCCTCTGTGTTGTCGTTTCTCTGTCGTTTTCTCTCTGTGTCGTCGACTCTGTGTCGTCGTTGCTTTGTGTCGTCTCCTCTGTCGTTTTTCTGTCATCTTTGCTGTCATCTTTGCGTCGTCGTCTCTCTGTGTCATTGTCTCTGTGTCGTAGTCTCTGTTTTGTCATTGCTTTGCATCATTGTCTCTCTGTTGTTTCTCTGTCGACTTTGCTTTGTGTCGTCGTCTCTCTGTCGTCATCTCTGTGCCATCGTTGCTATGTGTTCTCGTCTCTCTGTCGTCTCTGTGTCGTCGTTTCTTTATGTCGTCCTCTCCGTGTCATTTCTCTGTCGTCTTTGTGTCGTCCTCTCTGTGTCATTTCTCTGTCATCTTTGTGTCATTGTCTCTCAGTCGTTGCCTCTCTGTGTCGTTGTCTCTCTGTCGTCGTCTCTGTGTCATTGTCTCTCTGTGTCGTCGTTGCTTTGTGTTCTCTCTGTGTCATCATTGCTATGTGCTGTCGTCTCTGTTTTCTCTCTGTCGTTGTCTTTCTGTGTCGTCGTTGCTATGTGTTTTCTCTGTGTTGTCGTTGCTATGTGTCGTCGTTGCTATGTGTTTTCTCTGTGTTGTTGTTGCTATGTGTCATTGTTGCTATGTGTCGTCCTCTGTGTCATTTATCTGTCGTCTTTGTGTCGTTGTCTTTCTGTGTCATCGTTACTGTGTTGTTGTCTCTGCCGTCTTTGCTTTGTGTCGTTGTCTCTCTGAGTCATTGTTTCCGTGTTGTCTCTGTCATCTGCTTTGTGTCGTCGTCTCTCTGTCGTTGCCTCTCTGTGTCGTCATTTCTCTGTCGTCGCCTCTCTGTCGTTGCCTCTCTGTGTTGTCGTCTCTCAGTCGTTGCCTCTCTGTGTCGTCGTCTCTGTGTCGTCGTCTCTCGGTCGTTGCCTCTCTGTGTCGCCGTGTCTCTCGGTCGTTGCCTCTCTGTGTCGCCGTGTCTCTGTCGTTGCCTCTCTGTGTCGTCGTCTCTCAGTCGTTGCCTCTCTGTGTGGTCGTATCTCTGTCGTTGCCTCTCTGTGGCGTCGTCTCTCTATCGTTGCCTCTCTGTGTTGTCGTCTCNCACGTTTACATGCAGCCAATATCCGGGTTATGATCGGGTTAAGGTCGGTATTCGGGTTTCTGAGTTGATCAGAATAACCCGTTTACAAGCATAAATAGAAAGAGTTACCCCTAACTTGCATAACCCGATTTAAATGCGGACGTTGGGGTAGTGTCAGGATGTATGGACTACGTCCAGACTCAATATGCGTCATTTCCGGTTCTTCTTGTTCCGGTATCCGTGAAAACAACAACATGTTTCCCAGTTCGGAAGAGATAGCGACCGCGTTTGTTTGTGCTTTAGTTTCCTCGTCACTCCAAAAGTGTGGTGCTGTGCCGCGACTCGCCATGTTGCTCCCAACTTGTTGTTTACTTCCGGTGTTCTGGCGCATACAAGACGTCTCGCTACTCAAAAGACCAAGATTCCTTGCGAACAGAGCATGCACAGAACACACGCTTTGATGGGGATGTCCCGATATGCGTTTACACGACCAAACATTCGGGTTAAAAAAGGGTTACCCCAGGTGTAGTAACCAGGTTTTTAAAAACCTGGTTATGAGCATATCCGGGTTTTTGGCTGCGGAACCGGGTTATTGTGAATATTCGGGTTTTAAAAGGGTTACTGGCTGCATGTAAACGCACTCTGTGTTGTCGTTGCTTTGGGTTGTCATCTCTCTGTCAGCTCTTTGTGTTGTCGTCTCTTTGTCGTTGTTGCTCTGTGTGTCCTCTGTGTCGTCGTCGTCTCTTTGTGTCGTCTCTGTCGTTGTATCACTGTGTCGTCATCTCTGTGTCGTTGTCGTCTTTTTATCGTCATCTGTGTCGTCGTGTCTCTGTTGTCATTGCTATGTGTTGTTGTCTCTGTGTCATTGTCTCTTTTTTTGTAATTTCTGTGCCGTTTTCTCTGTGTCGACATCTGTGTCGTCGTCTCTGTTTTCTCTGTGTCGTCGTCTCTCTGTGTCGTCGTCTCTCTATGTCGACGTCTCTGTGTCGTCGTCTCTGTCGTTTTCTCTCTGTGTCGTCGTCTCTCTGTGTCGTTGTCTCTCTATGTCGACGTCTCTGTGTCGTCGTCTCTGTCGTTTTCTCTCTGTGTCGACGTCTCTGTGTCGTCGTTGCTATGTGTTCTCTGTGTCGTCGTCTCTCTGTCATCGTCTCTCTGTGTCGTCGTCTCTTTGTGTCATCGTCTCTGTGTCATTTCTGTCTCTGTGTCGTCATTGCTATGTGTTGTCGTCTCTGTCATTGCCTCTGTGTTGTCGTTTCTCTGTCGTTTTCTCTCTGTGTCGTCGACTCTGTGTCGTCGTTGCTTTGTGTCGTCTCCTCTGTCGTTTTTCTGTCATCTTTGCTGTCATCTTTGCGTCGTCGTCTCTCTGTGTCATTGTCTCTGTGTCGTAGTCTCTGTTTTGTCATTGCTTTGCATCATTGTCTCTCTGTTGTTTCTCTGTCGACTTTGCTTTGTGTCGTCGTCTCTGTGTCGTCGTCTCTCTGTCGTTGCCTCTCTGTGTCGCCGTGTCTCTGTCGTTGCCTCTCTGTGTCGTCGTCTCTCAGTCGTTGCCTCTCTGTGTCGTCGTCTCTCAGTCGTTGCCTCTCTGTGTCGCCGTGTCTCAGTCGTTGCCTCTCTGTGTCGTCGTCTCTCTGTCGTTGCCTCTCTGTCTCGTTGTTTCTGCCATTTTCCCTCTGTGTCGTCATTGCTTTGTGTTTTTGCCTCTCTGTGTCATTGTGTCTCTGTCGTTGCCTCTCTGTGTAGTCATATCTCTGTCGTTGCCTCTCTGTGTCGCCGTGTTTCTGTCGTTGCCTCTCTGTGTCGTCGTCTCTCAGTCGTTGCCTCTCTGTGTAGTCGTATCTCTGTCGTTGCCTCTCTGTGTCGTCATCTCTCTGTCGTTGCCTCTCTGTGTCGTCGTCTCTCGGTCGTTGCCTCTCTGTGTCGCCGTGTCTGTCGTTGCCTCTCTGTGTCGTCGTCTCTCTGTCATTGTCTCTCTGTGTCGTCGTTGCTTTGTGTTCTCTCTGTGTCATCATTGCTATGTGCTGTCGTCTCTGTTTTCTCTCTGTCGTTGTCTCTCTGTCGATGTCTCTCTGTGTCGTCGTTGCTATGTGTTTTCTCTGTGTTGTCGTTGCTATGTGTCGTCGTTGCTATGTGTTTTCTTTGTGTTGTTGTTGCTATGTGTCATCGTTGCTATGTGTCGTCCTCTGTGTCATTTATCTGTCGTCTTTGTGTCGTTGTCTTTCTGTGTCATCGTTACTGTGTTGTTGTCTCTGCCGTCTTTGCTTTGTGTCGTTGTCTCTCTGAGTCATTGTTTCCGTGTTGTCTCTGTCATCTGCTTTGTGTCGTTGCCTCTCTGTGTCGTCGTTTCTCTGTCGTTGCTTCTCTGTGTCGTCGTCTCTCTGTCGTTGCCTCTCTGTGTCGTCGTCTCTCAGTCGTTGCCTCTCTGTGTCGTCGTTTCTCTGTCGTTGCCTCTCTGTGTCGTCGTGTCTCTGTCGTTGCCTCTCTGTGTAGTCGTATCTCTGTCGTTGCCTCTCTGTGTCGTCGTCTCTCTGTCGTTGCCTCTCTGTGTCGTCGTTTCTCTGTCGTTGCCTCTCTGTGTCGTTGCCTCTCTGTGTCGTTGTCTCTCTGTTGTTGCCTCTCTGTGTTGTGTCTTTGTGTAGTTTCTCTATCGTTTCTTTTTGTCGTCGTTCCTCTGCATCGTGCACTTCTGTCGTTGTCTCCGTCGTTTCTGTCGGGTCTTTGTCATTGTCTTCGGGTCTTTGTCGTTGTCTATGCTTTGTGTGGTTGTATCTCAGTGACCACGTTTACATGCAGCCAATATCCGGGTTATGATCGGGTTAAGGTCGGGATTCGGGTTTCTGAGTTGATCAGAATAACCCGTTTACAAGCATAAATAGAAAGAGTTACCCCTAACTTGCATAACCCGATTTAAATGCGGACGTTGGGGTAGTGTCAGGATGTATGGACTACGTCCAGACTCAATATGCGTCATTTCCGGTTCTTCTTGTTCCGGTATCCGTGAAAACAACAACATGTTTCCCAGTTCGGAAGAGATAGCGACCGCGTTTGTTTGTGCTTTAGTTTCCTCGTCACTCCAAAAGTGTGGTGCTGTGCCGCGACTCGCCATGTTGCTCCCAACTTGTTGTTTACTTCCGGTGTTCTGGCGCATACAAGACGTCTCGCTACTCAAAAGACCAAGATTCCTTGCGAACAGAGCATGCACAGAACACACGCTTTGATGGGGATGTCCCGATATGCGTTTACACGACCAAACATTCGGGTTAAAAAAGGGTTACCCCAGGTGTAGTAACCAGGTTTTTAAAAACCTGGTTATGAGCATATCCGGGTTTTTGGCTGCGGAACCGGGTTATTGTGAATATTCGGGTTTTAAAAGGGTTACTGGCTGCATGTAAACGCACTCTGTGTTGTTGTTGCTTTGGGTTGTCATCTCTCTGTCAGCTCTTTGTGTTGTCGTCTCTTTGTCGTTGTTGCTCTGTGTGTCCTCTGTGTCGTCGTCGTCTCTTTGTGTCGTCTCTGTCGTTGTATCACTGTGTCGTCATCTCTGTGTCGTTGTCGTCTTTTTATCGTCATCTGTGTCGTCGTGTCTCTGTTGTCATTGCTATGTGTTGTTGTCTCTGTGTCATTGTCTCTTTTTTTGTAATTTCTGTGCCGTTTTCTCTGTGTCGACATCTGTGTCGTCGTCTCTCTATGTCGACGTCTCTGTGTCGTCGTCTCTGTCGTTTTCTCTCTGTGTCGACGTCTCTGTGTCGTCGTTGCTATGTGTTCTCTGTGTCGTCGTCTCTCTGTCATCGTCTCTCTGTGTCGTCGTCTCTTTGTGTCATCGTCTCTGTGTCATTTCTGTCTCTGTGTCGTCATTGCTATGTGTTGTCGTCTCTGTCATTGCCTCTGTGTTGTCGTTTCTCTGTCGTTTTCTCTCTGTGTCGTCGACTCTGTGTCGTCGTTGCTTTGTGTCGTCTCCTCTGTCGTTTTTCTGTCATCTTTGCTGTCATCTTTGCGTCGTCGTCTCTCTGTGTCATTGTCTCTGTGTCGTAGTCTCTGTTTTGTCATTGCTTTGCATCATTGTCTCTCTGTTGTTTCTCTGTCGACTTTGCTTTGTGTCGTCGTCTCTCTGTCGTCGTTTCTCTGTCGTTGCCTTTCTGTGTCGTCGTGTCTCTGTCGTTGCCTCTCTGTGTGGTCGTCTCTGTGTCGTCGTCTCTCGGTCGTTTCCTCTCTGTGTCGCCGTGTCTCTCTGTCGTTGCCTCTCTGTGTCGTCGTGTCTCTGTCGTTGCCTCTCTGTGTCGCCGTGTCTCTGTCGTTGCCTCTCTGTGTCTTCGTCTCTCTGTCTTTGCCTCTCTGTGTCGTCATTTCTCTGTCGTCGCCTCTCTGTCGTTGCCTCTCTGTCGTTGCCTCTCTGTGTTGTCGTCTCTCAGTCGTTGCCTCTCTGTGTCGTCGTCTCTGTGTCGCCGTGTCTCTCGGTCGTTGCCTCTCTGTGCCGCCGTGTCTCTGTCGTTGCCTCTCTGTGTCGTCGTCTCTGTGTCGTCGTCTCTCTGTCGTTGCCTCTCTGTGTCATCGTATCTCTGTCGTTGCCTCTCTGTGTCGTCGTTTCTCTGTCGTTGCCTCTCTGTGTCGTTGTGTCTCTCGGTCGTTGCCTCTCTGTGTCGCCGTGTCTCTGTCGTTGCCTCTCTGTGTCGCCGTCTCTCTGTCGTTGCCTCTCTGTGTCGTCGTTTCTCTGTCGTTGCCTCTCTCTGTCGTCGTCTCTGTGTCATTGTCTCTCTGTGTCGTCGTTGCTTTGTGTTCTCTCTGTGTTGTCATTGCTATGTGCTGTCGTCTCTGTTTTCTCTCTGTCGTCGTCTCTCTGTGTCGTTGTTTCTCTGTGGTTGCCTCTCTGTGTCGTTGTTTCTCTGTGGTTGCCTCTCTGTGTCGTCGTCTCTCTGTCGTTGCCTCTCTGTGTCGTCGTCTCTCTGTCGTTGCCTCTCTGTGTCGTCGTTTCTCTGTCGTTGCCTCTCTGTGTCGTTGTCTCTCTGTCGTTGTCTGTGTCGTTGTCTCTCTGTCGTCTTCTGTGTCGTTGTCTCTCTGTCGTCGTCTCTGTGTCATTGTCTCTCTGTGTCGTCGTTGCTATGTGTTCTCTCTGTGTTGTCATTGCTATGTGCTGTCGTCTCTGTTTTCTCTCTGTCGTCGTCTCTCTGTGTCATCGTTGCTATGTGTTTTCTCTGTGTCATCGTTGCTATGTGTTCTCTCTGTGTCGTCATTGCTATGTGCTGTCGTCTCTGTTTTCTCTCTGTCGTCGTCTCTCTGTGTCATCGTTGCTATGTGTTTTCTTTGTGTCATCGTTGCTATGTGTCATCGTTGCTATGTGTCGTCCTCTGTGTCATTTATCTGTCGTCTTTGTGTCGTTGTCTTTCTGTGTCATCGTTACTGTGTTGTTGTCTCTGTCGTCTTTGCTTTGTGTCGTTGTCTCTCTCAGTCATTGTTTCCGTGTTGTCTCTGTCATCTGCTTTGTGTCGTCGTCTCTCTGTCGTTGCCTCTCTGTGTCGTCATTTCTCTGTCGTCGCCTCTCTGTCGTTGCCTCTCTGTGTTGTCGTCTCTCAGTCGTTGCCTCTCTGTGTCGTCGTCTCTCGGTTGTTGCCTCTCTGTGTCGCCGTGTCTCTCGGTCGTTGCCTCTCTGTGTCGCCGTGTCTCTCGGTCGTTGCCTCTCTGTGTCGCCGTGTCTCTGTCGTTGCCTCTCTGTGTCGCCGTGTCTCTGTCGTTGCCTCTCTGTGTCGTCGTCTCTGTGTTGTCGTCTCTCTGTCGCCGTGTCTCAGTCATTGCCTCTCTGTGTCGTCGTCTCTCTGTCGTTGCCTCTCTGTCTCATTGTTTCTGCCATTTTCTCTCTGTGTCGTCATTGCTTTGTGTCGTTGCCTCTCTGTGTCATCGTATCTCTGTCGTTGCCTCTCTGTGTCGCTGTGTCTCTGTCGTTGCCTCTCTGTGTCGTCGTCTCTCAGTCGTTGCCTCTCTGTGTCGTCGTCTCTCAGTCGTTGCCTCTCTGTGTAGTCGTATCTCAGTCGTTGCCTCTCTGTGTCGTTGTTTCTCTGTCGTTGCCTCTCTGTGTCGTCGTCTCTCTGTCGTTGCCTCTCTGTGTCGTCGTTTCTCTGTCGTTGCCTCTCTGTGTCGTTGTCTCTCTGTCGTTGTCTGTGTCGTTGTCTCTCTGTCGTCTTCTGTGTCGTTGTCTCTCTGTCGTCGTCTCTGTGTCATTGTCTCTCTGTGTCGTCGTTGCTATGTGTTCTCTCTGTGTTGTCATTGCTATGTGCTGTCGTCTCTGTTTTCTCTCTGTCGTCGTCTCTCTGTGTCATCGTTGCTATGTGTTTTCTCTGTGTCATCGTTGCTATGTGTTCTCTCTGTGTCGTCATTGCTATGTGCTGTCGTCTCTGTTTTCTCTCTGTCGTCGTCTCTCTGTGTCATCGTTGCTATGTGTTTTCTCTGTGTCATCGTTGCTATGTGTCATCGTTGCTATGTGTCGTCCTCTGTGTCATTTATCTGTCGTCTTTGTGTCGTTGTCTTTCTGTGTCATCGTTACTGTGTTGTTGTCTCTGTCGTCTTTGCTTTGTGTCGTTGTCTCTCTCAGTCATTGTTTCTGTGTGTCGTCATTTCTCTGTCGTCGCCTCTCTGTCGTTGTCTCTCTGTCGTTGCCTCTCTGTTTCGTCGTTTCTCTGTCGTTGCCTCTCTGTGTCGTCGTCTCTCAGTCGTTGCCTCTCTGTGTCGTCGTTTCTCTGTCGTTGCCTCTCTGTGTCTTTGTCTCTCTGTCGTTGCCTCTCTGTCTCGTCGTTTCTGCCTTTTTCCCTCTCTGTCGTCTTTGCTCTGTGTTTTTGCCTCTCTGTGTCATTGTGTCTCTGTCGTTGCCTCTCTGTGTCGCCGTGTCTCTGTCGTTGCCTCTCTGTGTCGTCGTCTCTCAGTCGTTGCCTCTATGTGTCGTCGTTTCTCTGTCGTTGCCTCTCTGTGTCGTCGTTTCTCTGTCGTTGCCTCTCTGTGTAGTCATATCTCTGTCGTTGCCTCTCTGTGTCGCCGTGTTTCTGTCGTTGCCTCTCTGTGTCGTCGTATCTCTGTCGTTGCCTCTCTGTGTCGTCGTCTCTCTGTCGTTGCCTCTCTGTGTCGTCGTCTCTCTGTCGTTGCCTCTCTGTGTCGTCGTCTCTCTGTCCTTGTCTCTCTGTGTCGTCGTTGCTTTGTGTTTTCTCTGTGTCGTCGTCTCTCTGTGTCGTCGTCTCTCTGTGTCGACGTCTCTCTGTGTCGTCGTTTCTCTGTCGTTGCCTCTCTGTCGTTGCCTCTCTGTGTTGTCGTCTCTCGGTCGTTGCCTCTCTGTGTCGCCGTGTCTCTGTCGTTGCCTCTCTGTGTCGTCGTCTCTCTGTCGTTGCCTCTCTGTGTCGTTGTCTCTCTGTCTTTGTCTGTGTCGTCGTTGCTTTGTGTTCTCTCTGTGTCGTCATTGCTCTGTGTCGTTGCCTCTCTGTGTCGTCGTCTCTCTGTCGTTGCCTCTCTGTGTCGCCGTGTCTCTCGGTCGTTGCCTCTCTGTGTCGCCGTGTCTCTCGGTCGTTGCCTTTCTGTGTCGCCGTGTCTCTGTCGTTGCCTCTCTGTGTCGTCGTCTCTGTGTCGTCGTCTCTCGGTCGTTGCCTCTCTTTGTCGCCGTGTCTCTCTGTCGTTGCCTCTCTGTGTCGTCGTCTCTCTGTCTTTGCCTCTCTGTGTCGTCGTTTCTCTGTCGTTGCCTCTCTGTCTCGTTGTTTCTGCCATTTTCTCTCTGTGTCGTCATTGCTTTGTGTCGTTGCCTCTCTGTGTCATCGTATCTCTGTCGTTGCCTCTCTGTGTCGCCGTGTCTCTGTCGTTGCCTCTCTGTGTCGTCGTCTCTCAGTCGTTGCCTCTCTGTGTCGTCGTTTCTCTGTCGTTGCCTCTCTGTGTCGTCGTCTCTCTGTCGTTGCCTCTCTGTGTCGTCGTCTCTCTGTCGTTGCCTCTCTGTGTCGTCGTTTCTCTGTCGTTGCCTCTCTGTCGTCGTCTGTGACGTTGTCTCTCTGTCGTCGTCTGTGTCGTTGTCTCTCTGTCGTCGTCTCTGTGTCATTGTCTCTCTGTGTCATCGTTGCTATGTGTTCTCTCTGTGTCGTCATGGCTATGTGCTGTCGTCTCTGTTTTCTCTCTGTCGTCGTCTCTCTGTGTCATCGTTGCTATGTGTTTTCTCTGTGTCATCGTTGCTATGTGTCATCGTTGCTATGTGTCGTCCTCTGTGTCATTTATCTGTCGTCTTTGTGTCGTTGTCTTTCTGTGTCATCGTTACTGTGTTGTTGTCTCTGTCATCTGCTTTGTGTCGTCGTCTCTCTGTCGTTGCCTCTCTGTGTCGTCATTTCTCTGTCGTCGCCTCTCTGTCGTCGCCTCTCTGTCGTTGCCTCTCTGTCGTTGCCTCTCTGTGTTGTCGTCTCTCAGTCGTTGCCTCTCTGTGTCGCCGTTTCTCTGTCGTTGCCTCTCTGTGTCGTCGTCTCTGTGTCGTCGTCTCTGTGTCGTCGTCTCTCTGTCGTCGTCTCTCTGTCGTTGCCTCTCTGTGTCGCCGTGTCTCTGTCGTTGCCTCTCTGTGTCGTCGTCTCTCAGTCGTTGCCTCTCTGTGTCGTCGTCTCTCTGTCGTTGCCTCTCTGTGTCGTCGTCTCTCTGTCTTTGCTTCTCTGTGTCGTCGTTTCTCTGTCGTTGCCTCTCTGTGTCGTCGTTTCTCTGTCGTTGCCTCTCTGTGTCGTCGTCTCTGTGTCATTGTCTCTCTGTGTCGTCGTTGCTTTGTGTTCTCTCTGTGTCATCATTGCTATGTGCTGTCGTCTCTGTTTTCTCTCTGTCGTTGTCTCTCTGTCGATGTCTCTCTGTGTCGTCGTTGCTATGTGTTTTCTCTGTGTTGTCGTTGCTATGTGTCGTCGTTGCTATGTGTTTTCTTTGTGTTGTTGTTGCTATGTGTCATCGTTGCTATGTGTCGTCCTCTGTGTCATTTATCTGTCGTCTTTGTGTCGTTGTCTTTCTGTGTCATCGTTACTGTGTTGTTGTCTCTGCCGTCTTTGCTTTGTGTCGTTGTCTCTCTGAGTCATTGTTTCCGTGTTGTCTCTGTCATCTGCTTTGTGTCGTCGTCTCTCTGTCGTTGCCTCTCTGTGTCGTCATTTCTCTGTCGTCGCCTCTCTGTCGTTGCCTCTCTGTGTTGTCGCCTCTCAGTCGTTGCCTCTCTGTGTCGTCGTCTCTGTGTCGTCGTCTCTCGGTCGTTGCCTCTTTGTGTCGCCGTGTCTCTCGGTCGTTACCTCTCTGTGTCGCCATGTCTCTCGGTCGTTGCCTCTCTGTGTCGCCGTGTCTCTGTCGTTGCCTCTCTGTACCGTCGACTCTGTGTCGTCGTCTCTCGGTCGTTGCCTCTCTGTGTCGCCGTGTCTCAGTCGTTGCCTCTCTGTGTCGTCGTCTCTCTGTCGTTGCCTCTCTGTCTCGTTGTTTCTGCCATTTTCTCTCTGTGTCGTCATTGCTTTGTGTCGTTGCCTCTCTGTGTCATCGTATCTCTGTCGTTGCCTCTCTGTGTCGCCGTGTCTCTGTCGTTGCCTCTCTGTGTCGTCGTCTCTCAGTCGTTGCTTCTCTGTGTAGTCGTATCTCTGTCGTTGCCTCTCTGTGTCGGCGTCTCTCTGTCGTTGCCTCTCTGTGTCGTCGTCTCTCTGTCGTTGCCTCTCTGTGTCGTCGTCTCTCTGTCGTTGCCTCTCTGTGTCGTCGTCTCTCTGTCGTTGCCTCTCTGTGTCGTCGTCTCTCTGTCGTTGCCTCTCTGTGTCGTCGTCTCTCAGTCGTTGCCTCTCTGTGTAGTCGTATCTCTGTCGTTGCCTCTCTGTGTCGTTGTCTCTCAGTCGTTGCCTCTCTGTGTAGTCGTATCTCTGTCGTTGCCTCTCTGTGTCGTCGTCTCTCTGTCGTTGCCTCTCTGTGTCGTCGTCTCTCAGTCGTTGCCTGTCTGTGTCGTCGTTTCTCTGTCGTTGCCTCTCTGTGTCGTCGTTTCTCTGTCGTTGCCTCTCTGTGTCGTTGCCTCTCTGTGTCGTCGTTTCTCTGTCGTTGCCTCTCTGTGTCGTCGTTTCTCTGTCGTTGCCTCTCTGTGTCGTTGTCTCTCTGTCGTCGTCTGTGTCGTTGTCTCTCTGTCGTCGTCTGTGTCGTTGTCTCTCTGTCGTCATCTGTGTCGTTGTCTCTCTGTCGTCGTCTCTGTGTCGTTGTCTCTGTGTCGTCGTTGCTTTGTGTTCTCTCTGTGTCGTCATTGCTATAGGCTGTCGTCTCTGTTTTCTCTCTGTCGTCGTTTCTCTGTGTCATCGTTGCTATGTGTTTTCTCTGTGTCATCGTTGCTATCTGTCATCGTTGCTATGTGTCGTCCTCTGTGTCAGTTATCTGTTGTCTTTGTGTCGTTGTCTTTCTGTGTCATCGTTACTGTGTTGTTGTCTCTGTCGTCTTTGCTTTGTGTCGTTGTCTCTCTCAGTCATTGTTTCCGTGTTGTCTCTGTCATCTGCTTTGTGTCGTCGTCTCTCTGTCGTTGCCTCTCTGTGTCGTCATTTCTCTGTCGTCGCCTCTCTGTCGTTGCCTCTCTGTGTTGTCGTCTCTCAGTAGTTGCCTCTCTGTGTCGTCGTCTCTGTCGTTGTCTCTCTGTCGTCGTCTCTGTGTCGTTGTCTCTCTGTGTCGTCGTCTCTCTGTCGCTGTCTCTCTGTCGTTGCCTCTCTGTGTCGCCTTGTCTCTGTCGTTGCCTCTCTGTGTCGCCTTGTCTCTGTCGTTGCCTCTCTGTGTCGTCGTCTCTCAGTCGTTGCCTCTCTGTGTCGTCGTCTCTCAGTCGTTGCCTCTCTGTCTCGTTGTTTCTGCCATTTTCTCTCTGTGTCGTCATTGCTTTGTGTTGTTGCCTCTGTGTGTCATCGTATCTCTGTCGTTGCCTCTCTGTGTC
>SSNQ01034129.1:19515-37471 GCA_006942095.1 Nothobranchius kuhntae | reverse complement strand
AGTCATTGTTTCCGTGTTGTCTCTGTCATCTGCTTTGTGTCGTCGTCTCTCTGTCGTTGCCTCTCTGTGTCGTCATTTCTCTGTCGTCGCCTCTCTGTCGTTGCCTCTCTGTGTTGTCGTCTCTCAGTAGTTGCCTCTCTGTGTCGTCGTCTCTGTGTCGTCGTCTCTCGGTCGTTGCCTCTCTGTGTCGCCGTGTCTCTCGGTCGTTGCCTCTCTGTGTCGCCGTGTCTCTGTCGTTGCCTCTCTGTGTAGTCGTCTCTGTGTCGTCGTCTCTCTGTCGCTGTCTCTCTGTCGTTGCCTCTCTGTGTCGCCTTGTCTCTGTCGTTGCCTCTCTGTGTCGTCGTCTCTCAGTCGTTGCCTCTCTGTGTCGTCGTCTCTCAGTCGTTGCCTCTCTGTCTCGTTGTTTCTGCCATTTTCTCTCTGTGTCGTCATTGCTTTGTGTTGTTGCCTCTGTGTGTCATCGTATCTCTGTCGTTGCCTCTCTGTGTCGCCATGTCTCTGTCGTTGCCTCTCTGTGTCGTCGTCTCTCAGTCGTTGCCTCTCTGTGTCGTCGTCTCTCTGTCGTTGCCTCTCTGTCGTTGCCTCTCTGTGTCGTCGTCTCTCTGTCGTCGTCTGTGTCGTTGTCTCTCTGTCGTCGTCTGTGTCGTTGTCTCTCTGTCGTCGTCTCTGTGTCATTGTCTCTCTGTGTCGTCGTTGCTATGTGTTCTCTCTGTGTCGTCATTGCTATGTGCTGTCGTCTCTGTTTTCTCTCTGTCGTCGTCTCTCTGTGTCATCGTTGCTATGTGTTTTCTCTGTGTTGTCGTTGCTATGTGTCATCGTTGCTATGTGTCGTCCTCTGTGTCATTTATCTGTCGTCTTTGTGTCGTTGTCTTTCTGTGCCATCGTTACTGTGTTGTTGTCTCTGTCGTCTTTGCTTTGTGTCGTTGTCTCTCTGAGTCATTGTTTCCGTGTTGTCTCTGTCATCTGCTTTGTGTCGTTGCCTCTCTGTGTCGTCGTTTCTCTGTCGTTGCCTCTCTGTGTTGTCGTTTCTCTGTCGTTGCCTCTCTGTGTCGTCGTCTCTCTGTCGTCGTCTCTCTGTGTCGTCGTCTCTCTGTGTCGTCGTCTCTCTCTGTCGTCGTCTCTGTGTGTCGTCGTCTCTCTGTGTGGTCGTCTCTCTGTGTCGTCGTCTCTCTGTGTCGTCGTCTCTCTGTGTCGACGTCTCTCTGTGTCGTCGTTTCTCTGTCGTTGCCTCTCTGTGTTGTCGTCTCTCTGTCGTTGCCTCTCTGTCTCGTTTCTGTCGTTTTCTCTCTTTGTCGTCATTGCTTTGTGTTGTCCTCTCTGTCATTTCTCTGTCATCTTTGCTTTGTGTCGTTGTCTCTCTGTGTCATCGTTTCTGTGTTGTTGTCTCTGTCATCTTTGCTTTGTGTCGCCGTCTCTCAGTCGTTTCCTCTCTGTGTCGTCATCTCTGTTGTGTCTGTGTTGTCGTCTCCGTCATCGTCCTCTCTGTGTTGTCGTCTCTCTGTTGCTGTCCTCTCTGTCGTCTCATTGTGCTCTCTCATCTGTGGCTGTCCCAAGTTTCCGGAGTCTTGGAGTGTCCTCGTGTTTGTTGGCTCTCTCGTTTGTTTCCATTCCTGTTAAGGTAGAACCGCTTCCACTCTCAGCTCTTATGTTCTGCAACACTTTGAGTATCTGAATGGTGATGCAGGCTGGTCCGAAGAGGAGATAAATATTTACCTTGTAACATAAATCAGATGAGGAGGATTTTTTTTACCACTTTGTTTCTCCAATTGTTGACATAAAGATTCTCGCTGCTGTTGAAATAACTTTGACTTTAGATTTTAAAATGGCTGATTTGTTGCACAAAAAAATATATTTTAAAATAATCTAAAAAGTTGTTGGACTGCATCCCCAGTGAGCCATTTTTAACACGCCTAAGGCTTTTGAGTGGATCCAGGACAACAGACCTCACTACATGTCACCTGGACTCTAAAGGAAATGGTATCAATTAGGGATACGCGAGTACACCACTATCTGTATCTGTATCTGTTCAACCATCTAAATCAGGGATGTCAAAGTCAAATACACAGAGGGCCAAAAAAATAAATTGGCTNTANTGGTGGTTCTTGAAGCGCTGACTCCAGCTGCAGTCCACTCTTTGTGGATCTCCCCCACATTTTTGAATGGGTTTGTCGTCACAATTCTCTGCAGGGTGCGGTTATCCCTAGAGCTTGTACACTTTTTTCTACCACATTTTTTCCGTCCCTTCGCCTGTCTGTTAATGTGCTTGGACACAGAGCTCTGCGAACTGCCAGCTTCTTTAGCAATCACCTTTTGTGTCTTGCCCTCCTTGTGCAAGGTGTCAATGATTGTCTTTTGGACAGCTGTTAAGTCAGAAGTCTTCCCCATGATTGTGGTGCCTTCAAAACAAGACTGAGGGACCTTTTAAAGGCCTTTGCAGGTGTTTTGAGTAAATCAGCTGATTAGAGTGGCAGCAGGTGTCTTCTATATTCAGCCTTTTCAGAATATTCTAATTTTTTGAGATACCAAATTTGGAGTTTTCATTAGTTGTCACTTATGAATATCAAATTTAAATGTAATGAACATTGGAAATACATTGGTCTGTGTGCATTGCATGAATATAATGTACAAGTTTCACGTTTTGAATGGAATTACTGAAATATTTTCAACCTTTTGATGATATTCTAATTTACTGGCCAGCACTTGTATTATTTAATGATTAAATCAATAATCAGGAAAACATTTTTCAGCAGGCACACAGACAAGAACAAACTGCCTTCAAAGAAAAATCACACGTCCTGTACATTAAATGAATAAAGTAATATTTTCTTATGGCTCTGTCAGTAAATTAAAAAGAAAACATTTTCAAACAAAACATGTTCCTTATATCAAGATAAATGCATAAATGAAACTGCATGCATTATAAACTGAAAATGCAATATTGTGCTGCTCTATTATCCTACCAATTACTGCTTCAAATAGTAAAATCAAAAAATATAGAATAAATCAAATTCTTTCTCATGGCTCTTATCTGCAATTTTTCCTGAGTCCATTAACTAAAATAAATATAAATAAATAAAATACAATACAATAAAATAAAATAAAATAAAATGCAAAAATATATGGCACACTGACAAAACAATACTTCCTTTAAAGAAAAATCACGTCTTGTAGAAACAAATGTAAAATTTCAACTGAATTAAAAACTAAAAATACGTTAATGCTCTGTGATGCTCACTTGTCTGAGGATGAGCCTGATAATTGATGGTGTCTCATCTTTTGTACAAGCTCATCAATGTTCGGAATAAGGCTCTGAGCTGAGGAAATCCTCACGATTGAGTGCTGCCGAACAGAGAGAGCGTCTGAGCAGCTTGGATGCGCAGCTCAGCCATTGTGTCGGGAATGAAACGTGCAAACTCAGCAGCACCCACTCTCTCATACTTTTCCTTCAATGTGTCATTGCACTGAAGCTCAATCAACTCCATTTGTAGGTTTGGTGGTGCGCTTTCCACGTCAACTGCAAAAGGATTGCTGAGCAGTTGAAACCTGTATTTTTGGGCTTCAAAGTCAGCAAATCGGCGTCGGAAGTCGGCGGCAAGTATGTTGAGTTTGTCAGCAAACTGTGCACTCGGGAACACAGCGGTAGAGAGCTTCTCTTTCATGGTCTGGCAACTGGGAAAGTGGCTCAAGTTTTCTTTCCGCATCTGCGTCTCCCACAGACTCAGCTTGGTTTTGAATGCCTGCACTGTACTGTACACATCAGAGATGACACGCCCCCGTCCCTGCAGCTGCAGGTTCATCACATTCAGATGGCTCGTGATGTCGCACAGAAATGCCATTTCACACAGAAAATTTTCATTTCGGAGCTCTGTTGTGTCTTTCCCTTTGCTTTCCATGAACAGACAGATCTCCTCACGCAGCTCAAAAAATCTTTGCAGCACCTTTCCCTGGCTTAGCCATCGCACCTCTGTGTGATGGGGCAAGTCACCATACTCTGTATCTAACTCGCCCAGAAATGCCTTGAACCGGAGGTGATTTAAACCTCTTGCTCTGATTAAGTTAACTGCCCGCGTTATGGTGCTCATTACATGTTCCATTTTCAAGGCTTTGCCACACAACGACTCCTGGTGTATTATGCAGTGATGAGCTGTCAGCTCACCTGTGACGTTTTGCTCCTGCATCCTCTCACGCATCCTTGCCACCAGTCCACTCTTGTGCCCACACATCGCGGGTGCTCCGTCTGTCGTCAATCCCACGAGTTTTTCCCAAGGCAGGCCCATCTCATTTACACACCTGGATATCTCTTCATACAGATCTTGTCCTGTAGTTGTGCCATGCATAGGACGTAATGCCAAAAGCTCTTCTGTTATGCTCAGGCTGGAGTCCACTCCACCAATAAAAATTGACAGCTGGGCAACGTCAGATGTGTCGGTGGCGCTCTCATCCACAGCAAGGGAATATGCAATGAAACATTTTCCCTTTCTAACAAGCTGTTACTTTAGATCGGTGGAAAGCTGGTCTACACGTTCAGCCACAGTGTTTCTGCTCAGGCTCACGTTTGAAAATAGTTGCATGTTGTCTGGGCTCACTGCGTATCCGGCTCATCCCTAGTTTCAACCATTGGTCTAAACACAGCAAACACATTACCATACTCCAGAGTCTGATACCCGGATTAGGGCTGGGGGTAAACGATTATTTTTAAAACGATTATTCTGACGATTATTTTATCGAATTGTCGACTATTCTAATGACTATTTAGAAAATTAATCTAATTATTATTTTTCTATTGCACAATTAACAAAAACCAGAAAATCTCAAATAAATTCCTCAAAAAAATTGATAAATTGTTACTGTAAGAGAATAAACACTACAGGCCTTCCATTTTGAATAACACTGCTTTTATTGTGTTGGTTGGTTATGTTCTGGTGACGTGTAGAACTTGGGAGTGCAGGCTGCTGCCTGAGAGGTGGTAGAAGATGGAGTGTCTCCATGCTGCTTTGTTTAGGTCACTTATGTGCGGGAGGTGAGTGGTGTTACGACTCTTCCTGGGGAGTTTGGCTTGTGTGCAAAAAGGAAGGGACAATAACGGGATTTAAAAGTTAAAATGATGATCAGGTTTATTTACAACAACAAACATAAATCTTTCCATCCACAGGTTGGGAGTAATAAAACTAATTCTGCCTGTGGGGAATTAAAACAAAAGTACAAATAACTAGGAATGTCCCACTGGGCAAAGATTACTGGGTTCTGGACCAAAATAAGGATCTCCAAAGGTCCAAACTCTAAACTGGGCGGTTAAACCAAACTCAAGGTGATATTTTAAACTAAACTGAAAACCCACAGCACTCTAAATGTAATAAAAGGGAGATCTGCACCACAAAAAAGATGAACTCTAAACCAAAACGTAACAGCTTATCCAAACGCAAGAAGCTGTTAGCGAAAATGCTAACAGTAGCTTTACCAACGTTAAGTTCAAGTTACCAAGTTTAAATAAACCAAAAACACCCAGCAGCAAACAGACCAGCACGGAGGAGAGACTGCTGCCACCAAAACAGCTCTCCTAATGTCTGAAAGAAGCTCCTTTATGAAGGGAGAAACGCTCCCGGTGATTTTCTACATCTGCGGTAGAGACGAAGCAGCGCATCTGTCCCCGGAAGTTGTTGTCCGTTGCCGGGAGACGAAGGCGGGCAAAACGGGAAAGGAATCTAGTAGCGGACGGATATTGTTCTGGGTCTTCGGTATTTGGCGGAGATGTTAGTGAAGGCGGAGAAGTGGGCGAGCTAGAGGAAAAACAGGCAGATTCCTCCTCTATTTACTACCTCCTGGGGATGCAACAAGTGGGCGTGGTGCGTCGACTACCGGATCTGACGTTGACGAATTTTTAGAATCGAGCCGTCGACGTCATTGAGTCTTCGCTACAGCCCTAACCCGGATGTGGGATGGAAAGCCCCTCCCTCTTACCTGAACAGAATCAGTAAATGAGTTACACTAAATGTATTAGAAACTTTCAGCAGTAAACAGCAGTAAAGTAAGTGGACCGCCGGAGTCAGCCACACCTGGAGAAACTATTTTTGTGTTTTTTTATTGACACAATGGTAAAATGGTCACTGGCACATTTATTGACATGAAGTGGGCGGAGCATAAAACTAGGAAGTGTAAGTTCCTTTAAGCCTAGACTTTATCACTACCTTCCCTAGCTCTCCAAATGTATGAGGTGACCAGCTTGTGAAGGGAATGAGAATCAGTCTGATACATTGAGATGTAATTTAGACACTGACTAAATTGTGGGAAGGAAATTTGTTCTGCTCTAAAATGATTTGCCCCATGTGAGCCAATAAGATATAAAACTTTGTAGCCAAAGTTGTACATTCCAATTCAGAGTGACTCCAACTGAGCTTTCACTAATTTTCTGCATGTGTGTTTTCTTCTAGCTCCCAACAGTTGCAGTCTGGTGAAACAATGGACTTTGATATTGCTTAAAGGAGATGATTTGTTGTTATAACCATTAGTGGTTGCTTCAGGCTTCAAGGTGTGTTCAAAGGGGACAGCATTGCTAGCAGTCATGAGCTAAAGCTAAAGTGTTTTTTAGAATCAAGCAACTGGACTGGTTCTTCAAATGTAGCAAGGAGGAAAATAAATCTGTAACAAGTTCAGAACTGGGACAGACGCCCAGACAGTCCACCTCATCTGTGTGATGTATCTTCACTAAGTCCTGCAGATCCTTTAGGATTCATCCTGTCGGTGCAGGTAAGCAGACCGAGCAATCAAACTCTGCCCTGAAAGGTGAAGTGAAACCAAACCACACTGATGACACTGCAACCTTCTTAGTGGCCTAGTTGTAGAGTGTCCGCCCTGGGACTGGGAGATCACATCCTAGTTGGTTCATACCAAAGACTTTAAAAACGGGGCCCAATGTCTCCCTCCTTGACACTCAGCTTTAAGAAGTGGATTGGGGGGTTAAACCACCTAATAGTTCCTGAGACCAGCTCACTGCTCCCCATGGGGATGGGTTAAATTTAGAGATGTGATTTCACCGGTGTGTGATGACTTAAGCCTAATTTATACTTCTTCAGCTCCACGTGGGAGAGACACACACACGGACAGAGACGTTTTGCTCTCAGACTTCTCCGTCTCCTGGGGAGTGTTGCAAAGCAAATTCCCACCAGGACAACAGAGGGCGTAGCGCTGTTCTGTTCAAATTTCAAGTTTAAATGTTAGTCAACTAACTAGCTATCGGGCTGATATCTGAAATGTTTTTAATATCCAAAGCAGTTAGCTATGGTTGGTTAGTTGCTTATTAGTTGCAGGTAGTAACTCACGTACATATTTAATTTAACAAATACATACACAATTTAAAAAGTAAAAAGCTTGTTATATATTTATATTGAAACTTATACGTATAAAATATAACATTATCTCCCGTGTCACGTGACGTTACGTGACCATTGCCATGTCCACCATGGTGTCCACCAAGGAAGGACAGTGTCCTCGTAAGCAAGGTGCCTGGCCTTGTAAGACGCCGCCTTGCGAGGCCAGGCACCTTGGCATTGAGAAACACGTTCTCCGTCTTGTTGAGGGTCACAGTAAAAGCCTGCTAGAGAGCCCTTGAAATAACGAATAATGGTGTTGCGTGCATCCGTCCCGACGCAGATGGAGAAGTATAAATTAAGCTTTAGGGACTTTAAAACATCATGTTTCAGCTTCTGAGACATTTGGTCTGAATTTGCTGTACACAGATAATTTCATCAGTTAGGTTAATACATCAAAAGTGAGGCAAAGCTGTCTTTTCATTACCCACATAAACACAATTAGAGGTTGACTTTTATGGGTTTTTGTATTGCTGATACTGATGCTGATATGTAGGTCATGGCCAGCTAATGGCCGATATGTGCTGCAGATTTTCAGGGCTGGAGTCTAGATGTTTTCCACCTTATTTTCATGCAAAAATGCAACTAATATCACCAGTTGATGCACAAACGCTCTGAAGCTGAATCGGGTTTTGAACTCAGACGATAAACAACTGTTAAATCTCAAAGTTGCGCTCAGTGTTAAAATCAGAGATCTAACTAAAGTTAATTTCCTGACCAAGTATTAAATATTTTAAAATAAATTTTAGTTCAAAATGGGGCTGGGCGATATGGCCTAAAATCAATATCACGATACAGTGAGGATTTCACCTTGATAATGATAAATGGACGGTAACTAGGCATGCACAGAAACTAAAGTTGTCCACTAGATGGGGCTGTCACATTTTTACGTGACTCAAGGTGGTACAGCTTCTAAAGGGACATGAAACTAGCTCGTTTTCTCTTTCTAAACAACCGGCCAAGATTACCCCCTTCAGAATAAAAGTCCAACCATAACAAATCGCCGCCTGTTACACTATTGTTACACAATGTAGAGTATGAAATATATAGCCTATATTTGCGCACTTATACTAACCATAATCGTAGTTTGAAATGAATTTAAATATCATGAAACGTTTTAAATTTATTTTGAAAAGCCGCTGGCTTCTTCATGTCTAGCTGCGTTGTTTCCGGTGAGCTTCTCATGAGAGACAGTCTGAAGTAGAGGAGAAAAGTCTGTGTCCCACCTTACTGACAGTCTCCCGTTTTGAGTTTAATATTTGTATAAACTGGATAAAACAGGAGGCGGGGCTTAAACGCAGGTTCGGGTTCGGAGAGCGTAGAGTGCGTTCACGTCAAACCAGTAACACAAAATGGAAGGGCAGGGTGAGCACAGACGTTCAATAACTGTATTAAAAACGATGGAGAACAGATAGATGAGCGGAGAGAATATCTTATTTTGAAATATTGGACGTGTAGTCACATTTCAGGAGCAAATAAGAAGGGGGCACCCCCGATATGGAGTGGGCGTTCCCGTTTACAAACAAAAATACCCATTTTAGCGGGTGGCTTGATGATATCGAACCTACACGCATCTTTTCATTTCATTTGTTGCCCAGCCCTAGTTCTAAACAATTCTTAAAACACTTGTTGTGGAGATGTTATTCAGGAACATAAAATACATTCAAATTCAGCTTAGCTGGCTGCCTGGGATGTGCCTGACCTTATATCAGCTTTACTAAGGAGCAGTGTTGGGAGCGTTACTTTTAACAAGTAATTCGTTATAGTTACTGATTACTTTGTAAAAAAAGTTACTCCATTACTTACCAAGTTACAAGATTCTAAAAGTAACTAGTTACCAAAAAAAAACCAAATATTGTTTTTTCATTAAGGAATGCAAGAAAAATGGGTTCCCGTCTTAATTAAACTTAATTAATTCACTATGAGTTACTACACTAGTGAAATATGAATGACTAATGACTGGAACATAATAAAATGTTGTTTATAAAACTGAATAGTTAAATAAATGGACACTTAACAGGAGGAACTACAAACAGGAACATCACACGTATCTAGACTATTAAAATGTGACGGTGTGATATCTAACAAGACCCCAGTCAGCTAATAGAAACACCTGTAAAGGTTCCTGAGCCTTTAGACGGTCTCTCAGTCTAGTTTAATTACAGAAATGTCATTTTGTACAGTATTCTAATTTTCCAGCTTGACATAATTGTGTGTGTTTTAGCAGCATTTCTGTTGCTGCTAATCTAGTAACGGTTTAATAAATAAATAAAATCCTTTAAAATGACACTAGAAGAGGCACAAGCCTGATGGAGGACTTACATTTACTAACTTGGGTCAGACCCAACCACAGAAGAGCTGGAGCTGGGTGGTAAACACACACAGGTAGTTCTGATAACACCTGAGCTCCATGTCGTCTGAGACTGGTGCATCAGTGTTACAGTGGGACTAAAGACATGATCAGGAACAGGTTACAGCTGGATGATCTAGGAAGGCAGAAGATCAGGACGTCTGAGCGGTGAACAGGTGAGCGGACCTTCGGGACGTCCCGCTGTCACGCTAAGAAGGGCACGGCTGCAGATTCACGCCTGCAGGTATAGATATTCATCCTGTCTTCCTCGTTCTTCACGGCGGTGATGCTCTTGGATGAAAACATCCACCTCTTTAGCTCCCCATCAGCTGATGACAGCTTCAACACACAGCGCTGCTGAATAGGTAACGCACGCATTTCCTTATCAGTAACAGGAACGGCGTTATGATAAAAGAAGATGGTAATTAATTAGATTACTTGTTACTGAAAAACTTATTTTTTTTAGTAACGCTGTTATTTTAAACAGCGTTATTCCCATCGCTGCTAAGGAGGTAAATTGGCCTAATTTATCTGTTCTACCCCTAAACACAATACAGTGTCATATGTACCAGGGTTAAAAAATAAACTAGATAAAGGAGCATCACCATGTTCAGAGTCCTTCCTGCTGCAGGCTTCTACTCTGTGTTCTATTAACCGTACTAGGAAAAGCTGCAAGGCAAGGTAGCTTTATTTGTATGGCACGTGTCATACACATGGCCATTTCAGTGTGCTTTCCATTAATAAGAACATTAAAACCAACATGACAGAAAATACAATTTAAAACGAAAAAGAAACAAAGTTAAAGGGTGAGCAAATGCAGTGTATGCTGCATAATAACATTCATTCAAAGGCTGATGAAACATGAAGGGTTTTAATTTTGAGTTAAACATTTCCAGAGTTGAGACACATCTGAGGTCATGAGGAAGCTGAGTTAATCTGTTCTGGTTCTGACCTGAGGTTCTACCTGCTGACCGCTCCCTCGGGATCTCAGAGCCCTGCTGAGTGATTATAAACTAGTAGAAGCACTTTGACCTCAGTGCTGTAGTTTACTGGTAACCAGTGTAGATATGTAGGAACAGGAGTGATGTGCTCGGTTCTCTTGGTTCTTGTTTAGACTCTAGCAGCAGCGTTCTGAATAACCTGCAGTTGTTTTGGGAAGATCAGTTTGAAGACCATTGCAATAATCCAGCCTGCTGAAGATGAACACATGAATGTGTGCACCTACTGTAGATAGCTCGCTCCCGTAGCATGCGACGATCCATGGCAGCTCGCCTCCTACGGTACCGTCTAGACGCGCGACGGAGCGCTTCACACTGCTTCCGTGATTCCTTTAACCATTGAGCTTCATCATCCAGGTCTCTTATGCGTCTCCGTGTGCGCAGAGTTATGCTTGACACAAGTCCGATCAGTGAGAATTCTATCTCTTCGTCTGCCATATTTGACTGAATGTTTGGGTAAATGACACATGTACGCCCGCCGCACTATCTGGGTACAGCCCCCCCCCCAGACTTCTGGAACTTTTCCCTGCTGTGTGAAGGCAGCCGAAAGGACAAGTTCAGGTACAAAAGTGGTGTGTATGCAAACACAGTTCTGGTTAAAACCGGACTGAATTGTCCACACATATTCCAGAATGTCAATCTGAAAAGGGCTTAGGTGATGTAGATCTGGATGTCATCTGCATAACTATGATAGGTAATGTTTATGTTACTGGGGCACTCTGTTAGCTTGTTTTGACTAAATTTTAATTAAATTGAATGGAAATTTTAACGGTATTCAGTGGTTTTTTATTTTAAAAATGAAAGTGATGGGATAAATGGATCATGTTACCTCTGGCTGCGAGCAAATGCTCCCTCCTCAGAGTGCTTTCAAACTCAGCAGCCATTCATTTCATTTTGTACTCAAACTCGTAAAAGAAAGAAACCCAGAAGCATTTGTTCCGAAAAAAAAAACATTTTAGCACAACAGTGGGAAACAAAGAGGCTTCCTTTTAACCCTGTAACCATGTTTAAAACCAGCTGTTTATACGTCGCCCCTAGCCCTACGAACCCAAAATTAAACAAAAGGAAAAATCTAAATTTATCTTCCACCAAACATATGTATGTGTTGCTCTTCTATAAACAATCTGTGTTTTGGACTTCTGTGTTCGCAGCTCAGTCCGTGCATCATGACAAATCACGCACAAATAAATCGCCCATCGTCTGTTTTTGGGCTGACGATTGGCGGTGGGAAAAATTCTACAAATCGCCCGACCCTAGCCTGAATGGGTATTTAAGGGAATGTCATTTAATACATAGTCAGTGCAGTCGATGCTGTGGTGTTGTCTAAAGCCTGACTGGAAACCATCTAGCAGGTTGTTTGTCTCTAAACAGCTGTTCAGCTGGATCATAGCAGCATTTTCAGCCGTTTGTAACAACTGTAAGAACTCAAAGCTGTCGAAGGTTTGTGACATAAGTAAAATCGCTGACATTAGCAGTAACTGTTTATTTCTGAGACACAGGGGAGTTTCTCAGGCTCTTTTCTTTATCAGGTCAAGTTGTCAGACGGGTCTGGTGAGACTTGACCGTTGAGCACTGATGCTTCATCTGAGTCAAACTCTTGTTTACAGCCATCAAAGTGAGCTGCAATGGTTTCTGTGGCATCACCAGTAAGATGAACGACACGGCGTGGGCGATGGAGGAGCAGTACTTCAACAACACTGTCTCTGTTGCAGACAAAGGTACGCCACTCAACAGATGACACAACCGTCTGAAGTTCAACCAAACACAGACCTACACATGAGAGGGCTCACTACAATGTAAACACGTTAGCATGTAATATGTACGGTGCGGTGGGAATGTAGCGTCTCTAAAGCAGAGGCTGGATTTCCCCTGCAGCCCTGAGGCGGCTGTGTGGAACGAAAACAGAAGGCCGATTGTTTCCGACTCCACTGACAGATTTTATCTGTGCTCTTTGTGTCTGAATAGGAACACTGAAACAGGGGGAGCACACATTTCCCTTCAAGTTTCTCATCCCAGGTAAGAGCACAGGCATCTGGATTCCCTCCTGTGTTGGTGGGATTTTCTCATGTTTCTGCATGTCGTCTGTCCTCCTGGCATCAGGTTCAGGACTTTAATCCAAAGGTTTTCTGGCATGTCCTGCTCTGATTTTCCCAAAGTAGTTAGTGGAAGGTTTATGAAGCATTTAATGTGCAAATGTCTTAATCACTAGCGTAAAAACTCCTGTAAAGGGTTCCTATTTGAACTAGGGCAGCACAATATGATAACGTGATAACGGTGATGAATGTTGCAATGATGATATGACGTTGTCTTTCACCTCTGTGTATAAATACTTCTTACACACCACAACCATTTCATTTGAAATTTCAAAATCAGCATGAGCTGTTTCGATATTTTAATAATAATCATTTAAATATGTTGGAGCTATTTAAAGCAGGACAGCACTGCTGAACATTTCCAGAGCTAAACAGATGTGTTTACTCCCATAGCCATTAGTGACTGCACCCTGACCCAGCTCTTTAGCTCAGTGGCTCTCGGCTTGATGTATTCTTTAGCAGTGTAGCCTTAGCCAAATAACCTGCAAGTGCCTCCGTTGCTTCCTCATTCCACCTTCATGGTTTCTCATGAGTTCCATCCACAAACCTATGATGGAGGACATCTGGTGGGTTGTCATGCTCTTGCATGTCTTAACGTCAGAGACTTTGGGTTTGCTAGGCTTTCTGGAGCCTTGTAGATCTTTATGGTTGTGTTGGAGGTGACCACTGAGATCTGTTGTTTCCCCTGGTGGTGGCCACAAAGTACTCAGAATAGAATAGAATGAACTTTATTGTCCACAGTGGTGGACATTTTCCTTCGGCTCTCAAGAACTAAAAACATTCATGCATACAAACATTCATGACACTATGTGCTCTGGTTGGGTCTCATCGTTTACGTTGGTTAAGGATCAATGGAGCACTTGGTACAAATGATTTCTTATATATATTTGGTGGCAAGAGGCACCCTAAAACACCTTCCCGATCTCAAGGGTTCAAATTGACGGACAAGAGGATGACTGCTGTCTGCTACAATGTTCCTTGCAGTGTTCCTCGCCCTTTCAGCAGCCAACTGGGAGGTAGTTTTCTGTGGTCTGCCAACTATTTTGTCTGCCTGTGGGACAAATCGCAGGAGTTTGGCCTGGATTTGCAGTTCACATGACCAGACCAGGCTGGGAGGTGTAGAGTCAAAATGCTCTCCACAGTTGCTTTATAAACGAGCTCTAGGGTGTGCTGACTGACACCTAGACTCTGAGCTTTCTCAAAAGATAGTCTCTGTGAGCACTTCTTATAGATGTAGTCAGTGTTTTTGGCAAAACTGAGCCAACAGTCTAAGAATGAGCCTAAGTATTTAAAGTGTTCCACGTGTTCAACAGACCGGTTAGAAAGTGAAACTGGTTCCACTGTAAAGTCTTGTTTCAGAGATATAATGAGCTCCTTGGTCTTGGCTACATTGATCTCCAACTCACTCTGACCACACCAATACTCCAAGGCCTGGGTATGTGATAAAAACAATGCTTCTCCCCTAGAATCTTATTTTTCCATTAATCTCACCAAAGCCATGTCATCAGCATACTTGATTTACATAAAAATTGGATTATTAATCACAAATTCAGTTGTAAAAACAAATCTGTGCATTCAGCAGAGCCAGCACAGCATCCCCAGTGCCTCTCTTTCGTGTGTATGCAAACTGGAGTGGGTCCAGTGCATCAACACTGAGCTACTTAGATGGTTGACAAGGACCCGTTCCATTGTCCTACAAAATACAGAGGTGAGGGCCACTGGCCTAAAATCATTAGGAGCAGTAGCACCCTGCTTTTTTGGAACTGCTCATTTTATTGACTTTCCAGGCTTTTGGTACCTCCCCCAAGTTTAGAAGGTACTGAAACAGCTGTGTGAAAACTCCCTTTAGTTGTTGAGCACAGTCTTTTAGCAGACGGGCTTTGAGGCCATCTGGCCCTGTGACCTTATTGGGTGTTAATTTCGAAAGACTTTTTGCAACATCATGTAGTAATTAAGTAATTTTATTTCTATAGCACTTATCACAGACATAGAATCACAAAGTGCTTCACATAGAACAAAACAAAATAAAACAAAGTCATAAAATCATAATCTCAAAACTGAATCAGATTAACATCAGAAAAAATAAAGTCATAAAATGATACTATTTCATAAACAGATGAAAGATTACAAACTTTAGTTAAAAATAAGAAAATAAAAGGTTTATGTAAAAGCAGCTTTAAATAAGAGTCTTCAGCCGTTTGTTTAAAGGTGTCCAGACTGTTAACGCTGCCTAAGGATAAATGAGATCATTCCAGAGTCGGGGTGCAACAGTCTGGAAGGAGCGATCACCTTAACTTTTATGTCTGGTCCTTGGAACTTCTAGAAGGTTCTGGTGGGTGGACCTGAGGGCTCGGGTTGGTTCTAGTCAGGATTCTAAAATGAACTCTAAAGTTAACGGGTAACCAGTGCAGAGACCTCAGAATAGGAGTGATGTGAGCTCTTCTGTTTGCTCCAGTTAGGAGCCTCGCTGCAGAGTTCAAGGGCTTTTTTGTTAAAACATGTGAAAAGTGTGTTACAGTAATCTAGAACGGAGGAGATAAAGGCATGGAGAACCATTTCAAGTTCATGTTTGGACACCAACCTTTGCAGTTTGTTTGTATTTAGAATTTATTTCTATTAAAGCCTTTAAAAAATCAGCTTAAAAGTGTAAAAAGCAAAAAACGGATTTGAATTTTTTACATTTATTACTGAACAGGAACTTCAAAATTACTGGGCAACTTTGATCTGTAATGCAATTATTCTTAAAAAAGTTTGAACTTTGGTATCCTTTTTAGCAGTTTTTAAGACCATTTATTTTTGTAAACTTTCAGACGTTTTTATTTGATGTGGTAGACCCTGAAGCAGTTTCTCTCCAGCTGCAGGCAGAGTCCCGCACACCTCACACCGCCATGGGGTGCTTCTCTGGCACACCGTGCTGCTATACCAAAAACTTTTGTTTTAGCAAAAATAATTATTTATGGTAAAAAGATAAACAATGCTGGAATGAAGCTGAATCTTACAATTAGCAAATAGTTGAGGGTTGTTCAAATAAAAAAATAAAAATTTAAGACTGAACAAACATTCATACCCTGGTTCACCGGAGATCTGTCCTTCTTCGTGGTCACTGTCTTCAGATATAAGCCTTCTGGGACACCTAATAGATCGTGTTGATTTTCTTTGAGGCATTTCCATGATTTCATGCTGGTTTTTATGCTGATTAGCTTCCCCGTTCCGTTATCCGCTTTCACCGCGGCGCTGCGCTCCGTTTCAATCAAGCTGTAAAGCAGGATTTCCCCTCGTAGCGATATTTTCCCTAACTCTGATTGCTTCAAGCTATAGATCCTTGGAAAGCTGCTTTTATGTACTTTTAGGAACCGTTGGAATTACTTGAATCTGATCAGCCATTCAAAAGTTATAAAACGGAGCATTTTGGACGACAAACTCAGCACGTCTCTGAATCTGTGTTGTGATTCGTTGCGCTCACGACAGGGATTCCTGGTGGCTACCGTAATGTATTGTATATGCACGAAAAGCCCCATTTTTAATCTTTTCAGCAATTTTGGAATTTTAATGATATCTTGAACGGTTCAGGGATTATGGTAATGAGAAGTGTGCATGTCCAATCCCGTCTGCGGCCACAGGTTGGTAATAAGAATATTGTGGCATTAACAGAGGAGTGCCGGCGGTCAGGGCTAGGGGGCCCCCCAACACAAGGGGGCCCCAGGCGGCCGCCTACCTATGCCTAATGGTAAAACCGCCTCTGCCCGCGGGCCCTCTCTTTGTGGCCCCCAAACCCTGCGCGCACCCCCTACCCCGATGGCCGACCGGGAGGTGTAGGATAGATAGAGCTGAGGAAAATAATCAAATAATCAATGCATGAGATGCGGGCATAAATGATTCTGCATCATAGAAGAGTACGCCATCTGGTCTTAGGGAGGGGGCGGGGTCAGTGACGGCGGCTGCAGCGTGATCGTCTGTCTCTTTTATTTAGGGACACGGAGAAGTTAAAAGGAGAGAGAAATAGAAGATAGAAGTTCTTGTTCCACTTTATTCTTTTATTTTATGATTTTAAACTGATGTTAAATTCAGCTTAAAGAGAAACTGGGAGGAAGCTTTGGTTCATTTTAAGTTACAGGAGATCTTGTTTCCTATCTGCTCCTCCAGAGACAGCATGGACATGAGCAGGGGTGGACTGGGACCAAAATTCGGCCCTGGAATTTTCTCTTCAGACCGGCCCACTACATTAGCCGCGGACACTACATAGAAGTTGGCAAATTTTTCAGCGTCTCCTCTCTGTATACTACAAAGGATAGTCATATTCTGTGATAGTTAACAAATAAAGAATGTAAATTAACTCATGGACTAAAATTGACACCTATTTTAAAAAAAGCATTGACCCATATCGATTTTAAAATTAGAACAGATTGAATCAGACCGAATCAGATTATGATAATTGATTTGTATTCCTAGGAATCAGAGTCAAATCACTTCTTGAACTTTAAATTGATACACAGCACAAATGTGACAGTACTTGAACATATTCAAGACCGCGCTATATGCATTCATTTAAACTGTAGTTCAAAGTAACACATTTACACAGAAATTAGTTATAAATACCAACAAAATAGTTCTCCCCTCAGAAAACAATAAATGAAATGAAACAATCAATGTGATACCAAATATTGGCTATTAAACTAATTATTCCCTACATGAGTACTTATATTTTGTGCTAAAATGCTAAGTATCTCATCTGTATTTACAATACAGCTAGTCTGTATCTCTATTTACAGCTCATTGGTCGAGAAAATGTTTACTGTTGCTGTGGCAACAGACCGCTGACATGTTGTTCAGTAAATCAATAGGTGGGTTTCACATTCTATAATACTATTGCAGTTAGAGGCCAGGCTCCAGGCAGTACAACTCAATGGGAGAAATACTGTTTTTGGAAGAAATTTCCAAAAAGAAACTGTCCAAATGTTTTCCCTGAACATTCCTTTACTGTGATTGGATTCACAAACCTGCCATATTATTCATTCCTATGTTGCTGAAAGTCCTTTCTACTGGTCAACATCACACATGTTCTTTTGAATACTGTCTCCACTTGTACATCTTTAAGGGAAAATTAATTAGAGTTGCCCTCTGTCAACCCTGTTTTCCACCGGAGCCGGAGGG
>SSNQ01034129.1:7525-19505 GCA_006942095.1 Nothobranchius kuhntae | reverse complement strand
TTTCCTCGGCTTCTCCATTTTTACATCAACTGTCCGACCGCAGCACTGTCCAACCATCACTCCCGCCGACTAGCGATAAGGCCCCGCCCACCCTGGTTTGTGCTGCCTGAGATTGACAGCCCTGTCGCAGCGCCCTGAACCAGTCTGCCCATGACAATGAGAAACAGACCAATAATACATCTTGATGGGGGCAACACACTGCTAGCCTCAGCAATCTATTGGCCGGCCCAATTCGTAAGAAATCTGAGGGCAAGAGAGAAAGACGAATGCAACGAGTGGATGAATGAACGAATGAAATAATTAATAAATGTCAGACCGGCCCAACGGCTCTGCCCACAGTGTCGGCCCACCGGGACGGCTCCCGGTGCTCCAGAAGGTCAGTCCACCCCTGGACATGAGGGTCACATGGTGAGGGTCCCACAGGACAGGTTAGTGCAGTCACACAGCCGAGCAGGAGGGGGACAGGTGTTGTCCTGCTTTTTATTGCAAGCTCATGTGTTATTTGCATTACAGCCAGCAATCCAAACAGCAGCAGCACCCCCCCACCCACCACCCCCACCACCACCACCATTATAATTGAGGACCCCTGTTTTAGACTAATCAGGGGAACCATGCTCTCAGGAGCAATGGGGTGATAAGAGACATTATGAAAATAATCAAGTATCTGTCCAAGAGGGTGTATGTACAGTAGAAACAACAGTGGACCCAAAATAGAGCCTTGGGGTACCCCGCAGAACAGATGGGTAGAATCTGACATGATTTGGTTTCTACAGACACTGTAACTTCTGTTAGAAAGGTAGGATCTAAACCAGTGTAGAACAGTTCCAGAGATCCCCACCGAGTCACCAAGTCTGTTAATTAAGGTGCTGTGATCAACGGTGTCACAAGCTGCAGAAAGATCTAACAATACTAACACTGTGAAGTCCCCGTTGTCTGCAGCCATCATGATGTCACTGGAAACTTTAAGCAAAGCTGTTTCTGTTGAACGCTTTTTACCAAAACCAGACTGGAATTTATCTAAACTCGAGGTGTAACGGTACGCTACAATCGTGTTCGGTTCGGTTCAGTGTTTTGAAGAGTTCGGTTCGATTAATTTTCGGTTTATTATTATTTTTATTTAATATCTGAAGCGGCTCCTATAGTGAGCAAAACCAGGTGTCATCACAGGCTACTGATCTTGGGGGATGTCTTTAATTATTTCACAGGTTATTTGTGCAGTTATGAGTGTCACGCTCATACAGACCAGTGTTGTATTTGACTGCTCCTGTTTGTATTTCTGCAGCGAGCCTTAAAACTCACCTCACTCCGCCCAGAGTTCCTTCTTATTATATTATACTCTATTAAATAACTAGCTTCCTCCGCACCGTGTTTTTGTTTTAGGATATAAACTTTACTACAATTGTCCCAGCGGAAATGTTCAGCAGACGTGTTTGATTACACTTTAGCCGCTGTGTGTCTGCATACTGTGAGACAAGGGAGGGAGGGGCGACGCGACAACGCTCCATTCAGCATCTCTACAGGACAGTAGCAGCAACTGCCAGCTGGTTTGATCCGCTCTGAAAGGCCTTGATTAGAATTTGCAGATCACGTTTTTTAAACGGAGATCGAGCGCGTGCAGCCATTGTGCGTTACTCAATACAGCGTCCGTGCGGAAACTTGCCTAGGAACTTTTATCTGCTGCACTTAAGTCACGCAAATAAAAATTCATTATTTAAGTGAAGAAATTAACCAAAACGGTACGCAAGTGGACCGAACCAAAACGGTTCAACACTCCCTCGTGAACCTTTACACCCCTAGTCAAAACTGTTGTGTAATTCCAGAAAAGTAATCAGCTGATCCGCCACAACTTTTTACAATATTTTAGAGATAAAGGGTCATTTAGAAATGGGTCGTTGGTTTTTAGGCTGAGATGAGTCCAAACTTGTTTTTTTAAGGAAGGGTTCAACAACTGCATGTTTGAAAACAGACGGTACAGAGCCAGATTGTAGGGATAAATTAATAAAATATACAAAGCATGGGCCAGTTTGGTCAAACATCCTGATTAACAAGGTAGTAGGAATGAAATCAGTAGGGCATGAGGTTGGTTTCATGTGTTTCTGAATGAGGCAAATGACCTGGAAATCTACAGGAGTAAAGACAGACCATGGTTGGGAGGGAGGGGGTTGGATGGGGGGGTAGGAAGTAGATGGGGGTGAAAAACTTGCCCTGATATTTCCGGATTAATTACCAAAGACTGCTAGAAAGTTGTTACAGTCAGACCTTGAGTAAACTGGCATGAGGGGCGTGAGGTGAAACAATCTGGTTTATGGTGTCAAACAGGACTTTAGTTGTTTTTGTTTACAGCAATCAGCTGAGCAAAGTAAGTGGCCCTGGTAGTTTTCACCACCTCATTCAGAGATGTTATCAGTTCTTTAAGGTGCAGCCTGTGACTTTCTAATCTAGTCGACTTCCAACGGCTCTGGGCTCTGCAGCATGTCCTTCTGAAACTCTAAATGTTTTGATAAATCCAGGGGCTTTTTCTCTTGCTAGAAAAAGTGATCTGCTTAACAGGAGCTACTTTATCTAAGACACTGCAGCGTTGCTTATCCAATGACTGGATGAACAAGCTTGAATCATCCCTCCAAACTGAGCTGCTGTCAAATAATCTAGAAAATCCATTCACTGCTGACTGATTAATGATACTACTCTTTGATTTTAGGTTGTGAGGGACAGATTCAACATTAGATAGGACATTAAAGAAAATGCAGCTGTGGTCACTCACATGAACCTCTTTAACATGTAAATGATAGATTTTTAGTCCCAAAGAGAAAACAAGATCTAAAGTAACGCCCAGTTTGTGTGTGGGGCCTGAAACGTGCTGCTTTAAGTTAAGACTCTGTGTATGCTCTACTGCTGGGTTACAAGTAGGATCATTAATTAAGACCACAGCAAGACGTGACGGGCGTGGTGTGGTAAGCACAGAGAGATTTGGCAGACATATTTCATTGAAATGTACTAAATGCTCCTTAATAGTTATTGGGAGCTGCACTGGGAGACTTTCACACAACTTGTCTCGCTAACTCGGGTGCTAGCCGTCTAAGTGCTGTCTGCTAGGGGGCGGGACCTCTACATTTGGTGAGAGGATGGAGAATGAGGCATTCTGGCTTCAGTCGCTGCAGACAAATCTGTGTTCACTTAACTCAGTCACAGAGAAACAGACGAAGAGAGCACTTTATTTCATCAGCTGTAATCATTTGGGGCCTCATTTATCAAGCTTGCTTACGCACAAAATGGAGTCGGAAAACTGCGTAAGCAACTTTCCACGCAAACTTTGGGATTTATGAAAGAAAACTTAGTGGAAAAATGTGCGCAGCTTTAAGTTGACTAAGGACCTGGCTTACACACATGCTGGACACGGAGAGCACCTGCAGTGCTGCTGCTGAGAAGATACAATTATGAATTCCAGCAGCATTATCACTTGTACCGCTTCGTTTTCACACTGAACAAGACCCCCCACACGCACACGCACACACACACACACACACGCACACAGCCTGAAGCGCAGAATATGGAATGCAGAACATCAGCAGCGGGACAGATTGAGGCAGAACATCATGCGTCTGTGACAGCGTGTGTCCTGTCACTGTGACCCGATTGATCATGCACCCTGGCTGCTTGAACAAGGGAGATCTCTGTTTGGCTGACTGTTTAGCGCGCGTGACTTTCACCCGGGAGTCTGGGGATCGAATCCCGATTGGACCAATTTTTTTATATCCGCCACAGATCTCTCTGAAGAAGTCAGCATTGACGGCTTCAGCAACGCTGTGCTACTCCGTGGATTTTCTCTTATTTGTTTTGCAAAAGCACTTCCTTTCATTTCTCCACCTCACCCACAGGTACCTCAACTTCTGCTTCTGTGAAATAGTGCTTCCTTGATCTGTCTTGATCTACGGTCGCCATGCCATTGGCGGAGTGCTGCAACATCCGGCTTATGTATATGCATGAGGTCCACAAGGCACTTTGCATTGACTATTTATGGCAGTAAGTGGGCGTGGTGAGGGCGGGATGTGACTAAAAAGCAGCTGAGAACCTTTCTAGATAGTTTCTGATTTATGAAGCGGATTGCGTGCAGCTGTGCGGCCTCCATGTTTGATAGATCACAAACCTACTTGGAGTGAGTACTTTTTTTTGCTGAGCTTAAGTACGGTTTTAGTAAGGATTCTACGCCATGTTTGATAAATGAGACCCCTGGATTTGTTGCCTCTGGCTTTGTTGCTGTTTGTGTGTCTTTTGTTATGTTTATTTATTTATTTATGCACACATGTTGCAGGAGGATAGAAACCACTTGAGATGAGATTTCTGGTTTTTAAGTGGGTCCTCCGATCAACAACAACAAATTAAGAAGGAACCAGATGACTGCATTAGTAAGAAAAAACCAAGACCAAGAAAGCTAAACCAGACGCGGACATGGGCTGGACTTCTTTAAGTTGCTGTGGGCTGAGAATGTAACAGAATATTATAGTTTAACAGGGTTTCGGTCAACTCCCCGGTTAGCAGGCCTGCAGAGACTACTGCTCATGAACTGTGTTACATTACAGCTGTAGATATAACAGAGAAACACAAGGAGGAAGGTGCTTCTGGCCTGAGGAAATCCAGAACATGGAGATTTATTGATCTTTGTTTGGTTTTAACAAGTGTTTTAAATCAGAGCATTAATAATCAGAACACTGGTATCTTCAGTTTGCATGATGGTGGAACCACAAACATGTCGAGGCACACCGGCTGACTCCGGCCTCTGTTGCTGAAAAACGAAGCCACAGAATCAGGCTAACAGTTGCAGCTGGGGACCAGAGCAATGTGGGGCTGTAAGCCCCGCCCACTCACCATTGCACAATCATGTTATTAAACATCAACTAATAATTAACTTTTAGAAACATGAATGTTTGAACTAGCAGCATCAAGGAGAGCAGAAGTCAGCCAGTTTTCATTTCCTGAGTATCGGATCAGATCCAACCCGGCACCATCGTGCGATCATGTGATCATGTGAGTGAGCCAAGCCGAGGAGACTGCAGTCCTGCTTCTCTGGGCTGGGGGAGGTTTTATTGCACACAAGCTCTAAAAGTTAGGTGGACATTACAGTCTTTATATTCTCCAACTCTCTCCGATGATGTCATCTGGTATTGGCCCATCAGAGGAGTGGAATCTGTTGGGTCGCTCCCACATGACGCTGTGATAGGCCGATAGGCCTTCGGCTGACGTCAAACGTATGAAAACACTTTGAAGAGGCTCTGACGTGTTTGACAGCACACCTGTACTTGTTTCATTCGTCTTGTGTTGCTGGAACACAGGACGGTATTCTGCTCACTGGCTACAGGTTTGAGTTGATGTTGGCGTGCTCTGAGACAGCAGGTCTTTGTGTTCAAACCTGCTGGAGGTCTTTCTTTTCAGGGAACGTCTTCTCTAGTCTCACATGGTGGAAGCTCAGAACCCGTCCAACTGGTCTTCTTACAACCTGAGACATGTTTTTAAGCTGCTTCTTTTTACCTCTTCCATCTAGTTCGGTGACTGATCAGAAGAAAGAATAAACCAGTTGTGACACCCTGCTTCAGACAGCTTAATCTGATTAAACAGTGAATTAAAATGAAGCTGTTGCTGTTCCCACAGCCACCGCACCAACATCTTTTGAAGGGAACTATGGGAGGATTGTCTACAGAGTCAGGGCCTTTATCGACACACCACGGTTCTCCAAGGATTACAACACAGAGAAGTCTTTCTTCCTGCTGAGACTCTTAAACCTGAACGAAGTTCCAGATATATGGGTGAGTCGTGCTGGGCCAGCTCACCTACTGGTTCTGGTGCTGTGTGTGTGTGTGTAGTGTTCTTTATAGACTGATCAGGTGTTGGCGTGGTGCCGTAGTCTGAGACTGGGTTTGGAAGACGAGGGCTTCTCATGCATTCTGGAAAAGCCCTGCTTGAAACTCTTCGATAAACCCTAAAAGTCTCTTGTTGTGCATTACAGTAATAGCATTTAAAACTAAGTATATCCAACTTTTTAGGAAAAGTGTTTGAGTTTAAGAGAACATCTGATGTTTTGTTAAAAATCCTCCTGTGAAAAAGTAAATCTCTGTGTTTGGTGCTTTTGGTGTGCGTGCCGGGGCGTGCAGCAGACCTCTGAGTACAGGTGAGTTTAGCCTTCAGAGGGTCGGATGATGCGCAGCTCCCTAAATAACCGTAATTGTTGCTTGTTCATTTACAGTTTTCTGTGATTCTTTGGAGTCAAAGTTGAACCAAAAATGTGATGATTGCCCAACCCTAGCGAGACCACAGATGTCTGTATATGTACCGATCAGCCACACCATTCTGACGTTGTCCTAGGAGATGTCTACATATCTAGTGTGTTATTTGAGACCAGTCTCGAGCTTCAAACCTCCCTGAAGATGTTCTGAACAATCCTCCACTCACCGTTTTGTTTTTAGTGACAGGCTGGCCTGACTCGGTGCTGCTTGTTGTGGCCGTGTTCGGTTTTTGATTTGTAAACAGCTACACCGATGGTTTGTTTACTGTAGGTTTTTGGTATTTAGAATGCTGTTTGTGTTTACAGGGACCCTCCTGCTCAGCAGTAACTCAGCAGTTCACCTACATGCTCGTGAAAACGGGCACAGTTGTCCTGAAGGCCCAAACAGACATGAAGGGTTATACACCTGGCCAGGTCATCCAGGTGACAGCCAGTATCCACAACCAATCAACAAAGACCACAGGTCACATGGCAGCCAGTCTAATGCAGGTGAAGCACGATTTTTATTTATTTTCATATTTAACTTTGAATGTAGAAGTTTGTTTTCATGCTCAGCTGACTGCAGACACCGACCTGTAGAAAGATTCTTCATTTATCAAACCGAGATGGTTTGTCTTGTTGTCTCAGAGGACATTCCAGTCCCATAACCAATGAGGTAAGATCTTTACCTGTCCTGTTTGTCCTGACTGCTTTAACAACAGCCTCAAAGTTAAAGTCCCATTAGTTGTCACACACACTGATGTTTGTGTGCGAAATTTGTTCTCCACATTTGACCCATTCCCTGGGGTGGCAGCTGTGTCTGCAGCTCACCGCTCCCCACGCTCGGGAACCATTTGGTGGTTTAACCACCCCCACCCCCAATCCAACCCCTTAATGCTGAGTGTCAAGCAGGGAGGCATTGGGTCTCATTTTTTCAAAGTCTTTGGTATGACCCGACCAAGAATCGAACACTGATCTCCCAGACTCAGGGCGGACACTCTACCACTAGGTCACTGAGCTGGTACTAGGCCACAGCCTCCTGAGATCTTTTACAGACTTTAGACTAGGGCTATATGATGAGCTGCTGCACCGGTGAATCAAGTGTGTTGAATCAGAGAAACCACTAAAACGTGCTGGAAACAGACCTCCATGACCGGAGTTGAACACCCCTGCTTTAGACTGTGTTTTACAGGAAACTGAAATTCACTAAAATGGATCTCGTCAGTTGGTCTCTCAACGCGATTGATAACATTTTTTCAACGATGAGAACGGGAGAAGGGGCTCCCAGATGCCCCACCGATACAGACCCAGTTGGACACATCATGGACTCCTGGAAACAGTGGAACTTGATCTTTCTATCTCAGCTGTCTGTGGAGGACTCTGAAGACGTGTGGATATTCGTGGTGTTGGTGTCAGGTTTCCTGCTCATTGGCCTTGGAGGCTACCTGGCTTACCGGAAAATGAACGAGCTGTCGAGGATAATTTGCCTGATCCCGGAGCTCAGAGATGGTTTGCACCGCGCTGTGAATTCACAGACTCATAATTGTCGAGATGATTCGTGAGCTTGGAACTTTGGTGGAGATTCATTCATTGGGCACAAAGATGGATACCATCATGGAGAGAGTAGATGAATCAGCACGGATTGGGATAGATTAACATCCATTATTGGGATTTGGAGAGGTTGAGGACCAACAAACTGTAAGACAGAGAGGAAATTCTCTCTGGCCCCAAAGCAATTTCTAATCGGAATCTGGTGCCCTTGAGCCTGCAAGGCTACAACGAAAACTCCCCCCTCAGAAGATATGTGGAATGTGCCGTCGCTATGGCAACTCAACTCTGTCTCCTTTCCCAGCCTGGGCGGGACTGCGGGAAGGCCGCTGAAACGTTCCAGGGTCACTGCAACCCTCCAACCCTCAATGCTCCTCCCCCTATCCACACTGAGGTGACACGCGCTGCTTCATCGTGGCTGCAGGAGCTGAAGTGGGGATAGTCCCAACCCACCACCCCTCCTAGTGGACACTTGTGTTGTGTTGTCTGAAGTCTGTTGCATTTCTGTCTGAGGTGTTTTTTTTGCAGAGCAAAGCTGCCCTCCTGGTGGAGGGTAACTGTGAAGTGCCTTTTTTCCTTCCACCTGAACCAATCCTCATGTAACCCTCTTATCTCTATTAAGGTAGCGCGACTCGGGGTTGTGAGTGACCACAGTCACCAATTCTTGTCATGTGTCTTGCCCATGTATGTCTGATCTCTGAATTGTGTGTACTGAAACTCTAATTTCCCTCTGGGATTAATAAAGTATCTTTGATTTGATTTTAATAGAGTTAGACTAGTCTTCCCCCTGCTGGTCATCAACAAGAATGCAGGCCCATTCTCAGGTGTTTGTGTGGAGACGGCTTCCCTCAGGCTGAGGGCCTCAGGCTGTTCTAGATATGTCTGTTTGGCAGGAGAAGTGATGAAGTGGATGTGCTGCTGCTCAAAAACAGTTGGCCCAGTCAGGTCTTGTTGAGCCCAGTCTGTTGATCTGCATGTTCTGTGATGTTCTCAGAGAGTGACCTATGAGATGAAGAAGCCCATACACGATGTGAAGATGATAGCGGAGGTGGAGGGGGGTGCCGTGAAGGCAGGCCGGGAGGTGGAGTGGAAGGAGCAGATCATCATCCCCCCTCTCCCACAGTCCTCCCTGGTTGGCTGTGAGCTGATAAAGATTGAGTATTATATCAAGGTAAGCTAACTCTCATCTCTGTCTGTATGAACGTGAGTAGAAACCTTCTCATTTGGAGCAGATGGGTTTTAAGAAACTGACCTGAGTGGATAAGGTTAAAGCACCATCAGCTCATGTGTCGGCTCAATAGTGGAGGGATGATGGTTTAAGCAGCTTCTGCAGCAACAGAGCTGAGGATTGAGTCCACCATGAAGTTCTCTGTCCAGGTTCTGAAGCTTGGACCAAACCAGGTCCGAGAACAGAACTATGATCCAGACACAGCAGGAGAAAGCAATAAATCAGCTGAAAAAGAAACTTTTTAGGCAGTTTCTCCACCACCCGGGAGTGGTCGTACAAGCAAAAAAACTAACCAAAAAACTACCAGCAAGCAGTACGCTAAAAAGAATACCGATCTGTGGAGAGCTAAAAGTGTGGCCAACTTAAAATAACCTTAAAATAATCTGGCAGCAGCCAGATTGCTAAGTGTAGCCCCGCCCCCTGTCGAGTCTACACATTTCCATCTGGAGTCTCTGCAGCAGAAACCGTCTGGAAGAGGGGGGCTATCTGGTAGAATATTTAGAGCTGATTGGAGGACACGCAAGGTAGTGCCCGGCTGGCACTGGCTACCATATTTTGTCTTTAGCCAATCGCATTAACTCAAATGGCGTTTACCATGTGTGCCTGGAGGGCTAAGTGTGGTCCCAACTCCCTCCCTGGCCCTACTTTCTCCGCTGACACGGACGACGCTCGGCAGTGAAGCGAACCACGGGGCTCCCCTCCGCTGATACTGAAGAGAGACGGTAGCATAGCACAGACACCCCTATACATTTATAGGGATGTACACATTAACATGTAAGTATAAGTAAATGCACCTTTAGAATAGAAAGACACATTCTACAGAAAAATAACTGATGTTATAATATATAAAAATACATAATAGCAACATCTAAAGTACATCCAGTCTTTTTAACGGACTATTTCATAACATCTTCATGTAAAACAGCTTCAGTATTAACTAAGCCTTTAGTGCTCTTGGCTCAGCAGCAGCTTGTGTGTTAGCCTGGAGATGGGGAACCTTCAGGTTGGGGGTGTCAAATATGCGGCCCGCGGGCCGGTTCCGGCCCGCAAGCGGGTTCAATCCGGCCCGCGAGACGGTTGTGTAAACTTTATTTTCATACTTTACAATGTAGAGTGAAAATAAACTCATCTTTGTGAGCAAGTTTTCTCTGTAATGACTATAAATAAAACAAAGCTGCGCTCAAGGCTCACACAAGAACTTGAATCACATCCTGAAGATGGCCGCCACTCAGGATGTAACTTCTGATATTGATGTTCTGGTGAAAGCTAAAAGATGTAAAGTAAAATGAGTCAAATATACTTTAAGTGCTGCATGAAACTGATCTAGCCATGTGATCTGTAAGCTCTTTGAATCACTAAGGAATGTTTTATTAATTTATTAAATTTTTTTTTTCAAATTTTCAAGTACACTTCAGGTGTTGTACTTGTACTATTTTGGATACACTGTCCTCAGGCTCCAGCTTTTTTTATATTGATTGTTTTAAAACAAAGAAAACAATCTGAAGTTGTATTTAATTTACTGGTCCGGCCCACTTGGGACTAGATTTCCCTCAATGTGGCCCCTGAGCTAAAATGAGTTTGACACCCCTGGTGTAGAGCATCCATCTTCAGTTGAGTCTGTAGCAGAAAGAGCAGCGGAGAACCCAGCACATTACAGTCTACATGAGAACTATTAGAGAAACACTCATCTATTAATAACCCTAACTATTCACTAGAGCTACTGACTGCTGATGTTAGTTTTTACGTACAAATTAAAACTAGTCTTTACTCGTCTGTGCTGTTTCTGACCACAGATTACACGCTAAACAGAAAAACAAGAGCTGCGTTTGTATACACATCTTTTTCTGTGTTTCTGTTCACCGTGTCATCCACGTAAGAACTGGAGAAGCGTGTGACGTTCTTAAGCTCCTCCCACCAGGAGGGGGTGCAGACACTGCAGAACTCTCCTCTCTAACACACAGAGTGAAATTCTCCAACTCCCACACAGGAAAATAATGTCATCTATAAAACTGGAGCTAACATGTTAAGCTAACAGCAGCTGAGAGTTTCAGACGGTCTCTAAAGCTGACAAGCTAGCCTATCAGTTGTCCAGTAATCGGAAGGTTGCAGGTTCGATCCTGGCTCCGGACAGAGAATTCTGCTGTTGTGTCCTTGGGCAAGACGCTTAACCCACCTTGCCTGCTGGTGGTGGTCGGAGGGACCGGTGGCGCCTGTGCTCTGTAGCCTCGCCTCTGTCAGTGCGCCCCAGGACAGCTGTGGCTACATGGTAGCTCTGCTTCTTTCAGCTCAGGCATTTTCCCAAAGCTAACCTTCTCCCGCCATGGCCACAGATCCATGCCTTCATTACATCTCTTCTGCATTATTATTGTTTGGATTAACTTGGTCTTCTATGGCTCACCAACAGCTGGTTCAATAGGCTTCAGCACCATTGGCACCAGTCCAAAGGAACACATCACTGCAACTCACGCCCAGTTCACCTGTGGTTGAGTTAAAGGATGTTTTGTTTAAGCCTGAACAGCTCTGCTGATGCTTATCGTGGTTCTGACTACAGTATGCAGGTCCAGAGACGATGGTATGGCGTCAGAGGCGTGCCACAACCCGTGCACGCGGATTGGGTCCACATCGCGCGTGTGAACGGGACTCGCGAGTGAAAATATACATAGCGAGAGGTCATTTGTGCACTGAGAGGGAGCAAACTGTGTCTGTGAGCGCACAAGGACGTGCACAAGTGACAAACCTGCGTGCGCGCGTTGCCAACGAGCACATGGCAGAGGAAAAAAGTGCGCTCGTGGCAGCCTCTCTGTGCGCTCGGCAGCCTCTCTGCGCGCTCGGTTTCTGACTCTGCTCGCTCGGCTGTGAAGGGGTTTTGGCACTCTGGAGGCGTGGCCTGTGGCAGATCTTCCCTGTCCTCTGATTGGTTAGTTTACCCCGCACTTTACCCTCTACCTATC
>SSNQ01034128.1:273286-287474 GCA_006942095.1 Nothobranchius kuhntae | reverse complement strand
TATGCTCCGAACATCAGCACTGAACTAAAAGGCTTTTCTTCACTAAAACGTAGCTGAACTAGAACTTGTTTAATCAGTGATGACGTTTAACAATTACACCGATATGATCAGCAGATGAAATAAAACGTTGGGGAATTCCAGACATTGTGTTCACATTTTCATTTTAACCTGACAAAAATATTTATCCAGAGCAAGTTTTGACAAGTTTTCAGGTTTCCTTCCATCTAGACCAGGGGTGTTAAACTCATTTTAGCTCAGGGGCCACATTGAGGGAAATCTAGTCCCAAGTGGGTCGGACCGGTAAATTAAAAACAACTTCAGATTGTTTTCTTTGTTTTAATACATTCAATATAAAACAAGACTGAAGCCTGAGGACAGTGTATCCTAAATAGTACAAGTACAACACCTGAAGTGTACTTGAAACTTTGAAAAAACTAAAAAAAATCAATCAATAAATAAAACATTCCTTAGTGATTCAAAGAGTTTACAGATCACATGGCTAGATCAGTTCCATGCAGCACTTAAAGTATATTTGACTCATTTTACTTTACATCTTTTAGCTTTCACCAGCACATCAGTATCAGAAGTCACATCCTGAGTGGCGGCCAACTTCAGGATGTGATTCAAGTTCTTGTGTGAGCCTTGAGCGCAGCTTTGTTTTATTTATACTCATTACAGAGGAAACTTGCTCACAAAGATACGTTTATTTTCACTCTACATTGTAAAGTATGAAAATAAAGTTCACACAACCATCTCGCGGGCCGGATTTAACCCGCTTGCGGGCCGGATTCGGCCCGCGGGCCGCATATTTGACACCCCTGATCTAAAGGAACCGGTCTTGAAATCATATAATTGTTTGATTGGTGAGGTCATGGTCACGTGGGTGAGTAGGTCACTTGTAATTTGGATCAATTAGCAGTCTTAAAGGAGCATCAGGAGATGATTGACTGAAAACCTGACAAATATTACAACAATGGGTTTTTTTAGTTGTTGTTTTTGTTCAACCTGAAACAATAAGCCCCTAAACATCTTAGGCCCCTGGCCACAACCCCAGTTGGCTGTACTTTAGGGCGGCTTTGAGCACACAATAAATGAACAGCCTCTTTCAACAACTGAAGAAGTCTTCTACAGATGCAAACAACTCCTTTTTCTAGATATAAAGTCATCAATGAGGTCATCTGATACTCTACTGCTCTCAGCCTTTCTGTGAAAAGGCCAACACTGGCTCATGAACATATTCATAGGATTCTACTGAACTCACAGATGGCCAGTCCACCACAGGACAGGTCTGATGGCCATCCTCCCCACAATCCAAGCCAACTCACAACACGACAACAAAGTTGATCATCAAACTGCGGCCTGAGCTATCCTGGTACCAAGAGCACATAAAGACTTGGTGTTCATTAAAAACCACAGTCCAAAAACAAAACACAGCTCCGAGTCAGATCAAGGGGACGTTCCTCCCAATCTCACATTTCCAGGTTTCACTGTCATGGGCTCCTTCCCAACAAGAGAAGTGATATTCCACGTATCGAGAGTCAGTTTCTGTAGCTGAGGATTAGACAGCCAAGGTCCCTGCTTTTGGCTACCACCCACCACCCACTGCACCCAACCCTTTTGGTCCCTCCCACAAACGGTGAGCCCATGGGAAAGGGGACCCATGTATCCTCTTTGAAGAAGAAGTGCTGTCCGTGGTGCTGAAAAATAGAGAGTAGAAGGTGTGTTGAAGATGCAGTTCTGGTGGGAACCTTGACAATTATGAATATTCAAGAAGACAAGGCCTTTGAAGATGCTGTCAGATGCTGTCAGATGGTTATGAGGCAGCAGTCGGGCCTGGGTCGAGCATAGTCCAGTGTTTTGATGGAGAGCCAGGTGGATTCTCCAGCTCAGTGCTGGTTAAATGTTTTTAAGTCTTCCCCTCGCCTTTTTTCACAAGTCTACCTAAGCAAAGTTCTGAAAGGTTTCTGCATGGAATCTTTTTTTTTAACTTTGCATTCACGTTGTCATGAAGTTAACTCATTAACTGCCATTGTCGACAAAAGTCGTCATTTTAAATCCAACCGCATTTTTTTACTGTGTGGGCATCGGAACAAACCCCCCACCATGAGAACAAGCATCCCAGCTCTAACGCCGATCTTCATCCGCGCATGTCACACGTCACGTGACCAGGAAGCAGAACATCCATGTGTTAGGAGATTATTTTGGGCCACTGCTGTAAAAAAAAGTGAGGCACGGACCGGAGAAGCTTCTGCCGATCACAATTCAACAACGGATTGTGAAAGAATGGACAACGCTTGAAACACTTTTTTTGTGTCAAATTTCTAATCATTTGGTGTTAGCTGAATAGGGAGGTCACAACAGTTCGGTGTGCCGATTGGAGGAAAAAGTTCCGCAAACACGCAGAGTTCAACTTCCACTAGCTGCCACGACAATCCGCTTTTATTGATGTATAAATGGGTTCAGAGGTCATTGTATACAGGTCTGATAGGCTCATGACACAACATGTGATACATTACATGTCATATCCTCTATTAGTGCATTTCAAAATAAAAGCCCACATGCTAACACACCCATTGACATGTAAATAACATCACACCAGAGCACATATTCTTACACCCCCACTTTTTCTGACCTCAACCATTCGTGTGGAATGAAAACAATACATTCTTACACACCAAACAAAAAGCTGTTTAACCTGGTAAGTTTACATGAGATTCGTCATTAGGTCTGCAACCATGCTGTCAGTCGGACAATACCTTAAAGATATGTTTCCCTATTTCAGCGTTGACCTAAAAAGTGATACTTTACATCTATGTGTTTACAACATCGCCTTTTCACGGGGTTCTTTGCTATAGCAACAGTGCCCTGGTTGTCTTCATTAATCCTAGGTGATGTGTACTCATATTTACTGATGTGCTCAAGGAGTTGCATCAAGTACAAACACCCCAGGACTGTTACAGGCTATGACACATATTCTGCTTCACAAGTGAACAAGGCAACTGTGGACTGCTTTCTGCTTCTCTATGAGATAAGGGGTCATCTCTCAGAGAGACTGATACAGCAACCTGTTGAACTCCCATGATCTGTCTCATCTGCGGCCCAGTCTGCATCACCTCATGCACGCAGGCCGAGTCTGTGGTCATCACATTTTTTTGTAACGCAGCTCTTTATCAGTAGCACCACTCAGATACCATAAGACATATTTAACAGTAGTCCATTGTTGCTCGGTTGGGTGTGAGAAGTACTGAGATAGTTTAATTTTCATTCCATCATCAACATTTTGTAACGAAATAACATCGTAATTATTGCAGTGTACCATCATCTTGTGCCAAGTTGGAACACATTTTGCAGTCCCCATTTTTAAATAGGGGGACCACACTTATTGAGGAGGTCTTTAAAGTACTCTTTCCACTGACCCACAGCAAGGTCAGTATCACAAAGGTCCACACCTTCAGCCACTACTTCTCTCACATTGCACAAGACCTCTTTGGCCGCTCACATGACTGATGAGACACATGAAAAGGGAGACCCACATCTCCTCTTTGGGTTGTGCAATGCCGGGCTCCAGGGGTGAAATCCTGGCCACCAGGAAGTCACCAGTCTGCCCCCTTGGCTCCACTTTGGCCTTCAAGGTCTGGCTCCAGAGGGAGACCCCATTAAATTGTGACCAGGCAAAGTAACACTGTTTCCAATTTAGAAAGTCTTCATAGGGGGTCTTTGGGCTGCACATTGTTTGATCCCTTACGTAGGACCAGTTTGCCATGGGTCATCCTACCATACCATACCATACCATACCATACCATACCATACCATACCATACCATACCATACCATACCATACCATACCATACCTACCATACCATACCATACCATACCATACCATACCATACTACCATACCATACCATACCATACCATACCATACCATACTACCATACCATACCATACCATACCATATTGTACCATACCACGTTATTTATAGAGCACTTTTACATGGCATTACAACCAAATAAAGCGCTGCACATTGCAAAACAACACAGGCAGAAATAGTCACATAGGTGATAAAACCAGTTAAAAAGAACAAATTTTAGATTGAACATCCAAGGTGGAAAAGAAGTTGCCTAACCTGGATAGGTTGTGAGTTCCAAAGTTTTGGGGCACAGATAGAAAAAGCTCTTTTTCCCGTGGGTCTTCAAATGTGCCTTAGAGACAGTGGGGGGGCAGTGATCTGCAGACCTAAGCGCATGAGGAGGGTGGTAGAAATACCTGGACAGCTTCACTTCTAGGATCACACCATGATAAAGTGGCAGTCCACTAATTAAAGTCAACAAAATTATAAAACTTGTTACAAACATTTTTTTCCATTTCTAAGATGTAAATGTTTTGTTTCAATGTTTTTGAACTACAGACATTATTTTACCTTGGAGATAAAATGTGTGTGTATGTGTGTGTGTGCGCGTGCGCGCGTGCGTGTGTGTGTGTGTGTGTGTGTGTGTGTGTGTGTGTGTGTGTGTGTGTGTGTGTGTGTGTGTGCGTGCGTGCGTGTCAGATGGGTGTTTCTCTGGGAAAAGGCCTACCAGGTGAGAGACACAGCAATCGAGTCTTCGGTCATGACCAAGGTGAAAGGTTTTGGGATCTACAACAACCGGGTCATGGATGTTGCAGACTACGTCACCCCGACACAGGTGCAGCTCAGTGGGTGTGCGTGTTTGTTGGGGTCTAGCTTGCTGACCTGTGCAGTAACACTGATGCTTACTTTCTGCAGGGGGGCTCTGTCTTCTGCATCATCACTAAAATGATCACTACAGAGAACCAGGTTCAAGGATACTGCCCTGAGGTGAGCCACCGTCCCTGACACACGCTGAGGGTCTGTGGACCTCACTGCTTCTGTGATCCCTCTGAGGGTGGTCCGGGAAATTGAGCTGCTGGTTTAGCTGTTGTCTTTTAAAGTTCAGGGTTTTGTAAAACTGTACTTTCTCCTCTGGGAAAGTCAGGTGTGTAAAACATCCGAGACAAAACCTTAAAGGGGAACTCTGGCTGTTCAAACAACAAGCAAGCAAACATTAGAAGTTCTTTTTAACAAAAACAAAAACTGGACACAGACTTTTTATTGGGCTGTAGATTAGTAAAAGTCCCAACATAAAAATTAAAAAGAGCAACTAAGGACGAAATGTCTTGTCTCTATTTACAGACAGCAGCTCTTTTATCTCAAGTTCTCCAAAATAAAAACCGGAGATCACAAACAGACAGCTCACAAGGACATTTGTTCAAATACACACAGACATTATTTCTTTGGACAGATATGGATTCAGGATATGTTTATGACAGAACATGAACGTCACTAGGATTGAGATATAGGGGGGGCTTAGCCCCAGGAGCTTGACCTTGAACATTTTTTCACACCCTGCAAAAACTTTGTCAATTAATTCATTAATGAAGAACATTTAACAAAACCTATTATTTTATCACTTTCTTTTCCTTTCCTACCTTTGTGCATTTCCTCTCTTCTTTTTATAAAAAAAATAACACTTAATCAGTTCATTAGTGGGGTCTATGTTGAAGAAAGATTTTATATAAGTCCATTAAAAATTAGATATGTTATATTTCCAAATAAAGCTATTCATTTCAGTCTACTGCGCTTAACAGGGGGAAATGTTGCAGTCATTTGTTTAATTTGTTTAATTACAACTTGCTTAATTATAAATGTTACTGAAATATGACAAAGAACAAATGAATAATTGTCAAACTTTTATTCTGCCAAATGAGTGTGCAGTTGACAGTTTTAATATATGAATAACACTGCGATGATATGGAATAAAGGAGTATGTAATTAACAATTACAAGACAAAATAACAGTATATATAAAAATTAGGGCTGGGACTTGATTAAAATTTTTAATCTAATTAATTAGAGCCTTTGTAATTAATCTAAATTAATCGCATTTTAATCGTTCAGGAAAATGTGCTCTCAAAGCAAAACTTAATTAAAATTATGAGACAGAGAATTACTGTAAAACTAAAGCTTTTAATAAAAAAAAATGCATTTTAATTAATCAAATGTCACTGTGTGATATGAAACAAGACCCAAATCAACAAAAATGTATAATTACAAATAGAAAACACCTGCAAAGGGCTCCTGAGCCTTTAAATAGTCTCTCTGTCTAGTTGAATGACTGAAATAAATTTGACTTTGCACCAGATTCTAATTTTTCCAGTTTCACTTGTTTGTATAATTGGGAGTTTTTATTAGCATTTCTGCTCATAATGTAGTAAAAACACATAAATAATAATCCTTCAAAATGACAGTAGAACAGGCACAAATATGATCTAGGACTTAAATGTACTAACTTTTAACACCAGAGCAGGCGTGGCATATTCTGAGAATGATCAGGAACACTAAATGGTTCCAGTTGGATGACTGGAGGATGATGGGATGATAAAAGATCATGGCGAGGAAATAACGATCTGACGAACAGGTGAGCGGACCTTCCTTACATGGGAAGTCCTGATGTCACGTTAAGAAGGGGATGCTGCCGACCCGCAGATTCACGCCTGCAGCAGCGAATCTGGTGTGATCTCCAGCCTGATCACAACTTCCTCGTTCCTCGCCGCCCCCGATGCACTTAAGCATCCGCCCCTTAGCTGATGACAGCTTCAACACACCTCGCTGCTTAATGATAGTAATGCATGTGATGTTAGACAGAGACTCGTCTCAGAAACATCTAATTCTCCGACAGAATTGTTTAGAAAATCATCACAAAAGTTTCAGTGTTTCTGTTTTAACTTAAACTTCTGTTTTCAACTTTAAGACACGTTGTCTGTGATTGTTTACAGAGTAGTGAGAACACGGAGCGTTCTCCCAGCGGCAGCCAGGTGCCTCTCGTTTGTCTGACTACTTTCATAAACTACTGTTAGGGCACAGAATTATTCTGTCTGGTGCTTTCAGCGCTGCACAGATGTTACGTAAATGTTAAAAATATAGCTTACCGCAACTTTTGTAAAGTTTCCGGTGCCACCGGGCAGCTGCAGCAGAGACGATCTCTGAAAAATGTCCGCGACACGGACTCCATTGTTGTCTGGAAGTTCGTTTTTTCCAAGTTAAGAAAAGAGGCGGACGGGTTTCCTAAATCCTGCATCAGTCCAAGCAAGGCAACTTCTTTCCGTTTTTATTCCGTTAGTAGCCATTAGCACTGTGCATTGTTGTGTGCGTCAGTGATATTCTGTCTACGAGGAAGTCGTGCGATGACAAAGGTTCCGCCGTGCTCGAAATGCAAGCTGCGATTAAATGCGTGAAATTTTTTTAACGTGTCGTTTTTTTCTAATTAATCATAATAACGCGTTAAAGTCCCAGCCCTAAAAAAGCTCAAAATGATAGGGGGGCTTGTGATTATTTTAGGGGGGCTGAAGCCCCCCTAAAACGGACCTGACGACGTCAGCATGACAGAACACATGTCAGCTGTACAGAGTCAGGAAGCTTGTGTCCACATACACACACACACACACACACACACACACACTTTGGCCTCTACCAGGGCCGGTTTTGCCAACAGGCGACGCAGGCTGAGGCGGCCGTCTGGGGCACAAATTTGCAGAATAAAGAAACGTTCATCAGATGTTTGCATGTACGGTGTTTGACTAGACGTTGAAATGATGGACGAGAGGGTCGTCATCAGCTGTAATGTTATTGAAGGACTTCATCTGTTACAGTCCGCTGTAAGCACGCCGTTACAAAGGAACAACTAAATGAACCAGCTCTCCCACTCCGGCCTACCGAACCAGCACACACACACACTCCCCGCCCCGCCTCCCTCTCTCAGCCTCCAACACGCAGCAAGCTAATACACAGAACAGAGGAAAACGAATAAAACATGTTTTTAACGTGAATCATTGCAGTGTTATGAAATTAACACTTTATACGTACACCAAATTTCCTGGGAAGACATGAAAATAAAATCCTCAACATTTAAATAATTTGAAACGATCTGGCAGCATCACCATCACCACGAGGACAGGTTGTTTAGAGAAAAAGAGGTTGTCGTTTGTTCACCACCTTGCCACAATGCCAAAGAGTTACGCCTATGTTTGATTTCTAAATGACCTTCTGATCAGAATTTATTGAGCCGTGAATGTCGGATCTACCAATAACTTGCCAACTTTACTGAAGTAGCTACGCCACTTTCCCGTGAGGCCAACCTGACGCCCCCTCTTCCGTCTAATTTACCTTCACCTGCTTCGTGGGGCGGACGATGGTTTCTGATGATTCAACTAGCTCAGCATGTTGGAGCACCCTAAATGCTCAGGGGTCCATGGCATGGAGCAAGGACAGAGGTAAGAAAATGTTACAGTAATGATGTCATCACGACATCCTAGGATGCTTTAGGACAAACTAAGCTAGTTTATTAATACTGTAACATTTGTGCAGCACTAAGGCCATTTAGGATCATTTCAGTGTTCCTGAAAAGGATTAAAATGGATTCTTTGTGTTTTTGTTTATTAGTTTTAATAGGATTTGTCTGCTTGTTGTCATGTACAGCACTTTGTGTCTATTGCCTTGAAATGTGCTCTATAGATGAAGTTTTTCTCACCTGTTTGCTGTGGTTGGTTTTATTTAGTAACTTGTCTATGTGTATGTGTCTAGATGCATCCTAACAGCTGCTGGAGCTTCTGATGAAGCATCCACACCAACAGCACTCTGAAGCAGGTAAGTTATATGGTATTAGTGCTGTTAATGAATGGTACAGCCTTGTTAGTAATTACAGGCAATGTAGGAATCTTTGGCAAGATAAATTAATGATTATTTGTACATTGCAACTTTATTAATAAACAAAACTAGAAGGACACAACAAACCAAATGCAGTGGTGTGACAGTTTGGATGTGCTTTAAGTTTGAATGTAGCTACAAGTCAGTCAGCAGGCATCATCATCATCATCATCATCAGCGGCAGCAGCATCATCATCATCATCATCATCATTAGCAGCAGCAGCATCAGCAGCAGCAGCAGCATCATCATCATCATCATCAGCAGCAGCAGCATCATCATCATCATCATCAGCGGCAGCATCATCATCATCATCATCATCAGCAGCAGCAGCAGCAGCAGCAGCAGCAGCATCATCGTCATCATCAGCACCATCATTAGCAGCAGCCTTCACCTCTGAAGTTCAGCTTGGAGCAGGTGAGTTCTGTAATAACAAGTTACGGCTGAAGTCCTGTAACTGAACACTACTGTTACTCAGGTGTGTTTAATACCTGATATCCTGTCATTTCTACATCACTGTGTGACCTCACTGAAGGATTAATATCTATGTTTACACGTGTAATTGATTAGCCTCCAGCTGAAGCGACAGACAGCATGAACTCAGCAGCCTGAGGACACCTGTCACCTGAAGTTCATGACGAGTCTCTCAAGGCTCCTTTAGACCTGCTGACTGACCTCACCTGTCTGGTGAGGTGAAGGCGGAGTTAGTCCACAGAGGGCCCATCAGCTGACATCAGACTGTAAATTTACAAGAAGAGGAGAGAAACTGAAGGAAGTTTACTCTGGTATGCTGGTGGCCCTGAGGATCGCTGCCACAGTGACAGCTGCTGCTGCAGAGAGGAGCTGATCAAAACACACCTGAGATCCAGCATGTCGGTGTAAAAGGACTTGTTCTTAGAAACATCATCCCTAAGGTGAGACCGCTGACGTTTGGTGTTATGGATGCCTCTGCTGCAGGAACAGAGCTGCTTGTTCTTGTTGTTCAGATATTAAAGTTGAACTGTTGTGATCATTTAGATGCTGCTGTCCTTAAATTTTGTGTTTGTGTCAGGGGCAAAAAGGTGTGTGTGTGTGGGGGGGGCATGCATGGGGTGGGTTTGCGCATCTTGCCTGAGGCACCAGACTGGATAGAGCCGGCCCTGGCCTCTACATTTCACTTGATGTATTTCTTTGACTGTAGTCGGTGAATAACTCAGAGAGTTTGCCTCTGAGCTCTGTTCTGCAGCAGCTGGATCTGCTGATATAGCTGCTGCAGGAGGATCCAGACGTGGATGGAGGGCTGGAGCAGACCCGTGGCTGGACGTTTCTGGCTGGAACATCATACAGGACGGTCTGCAGAGAGACCTTTGGGACGCTTCCTCTCACTATCCACTCCATCGTCCATCTACAGGGCCTGCTGGGCTGGCTCAGACGACGGCTGTTACATCTCTGTGAATGACTTGCCTGTTAACAGTAGTGGTGGTCTGCTGGTACCTCCTGCAGGACAGAGCACCACTGACCTCCACACACATCTTCCTCACGCTCATCCTCCTGACCCACAACTTCACCAGCACAGACGCATGCTGACCTGTAATAGATTAAAAAAGGTTTTTATAGAAAAATGTAAAACAAAACATATAACCTGCAGTACACTGGTTCTGTTCAGTTTAAAGAAAAGCAGCAGGGAAAACTACAGAGAATTTACATTTTTAAGACAGATCTAATCATTATTAGGCTTAAGTTGAATAAACAAATGCACATTGAAAACACTTTAATGCTATTTTATTAAAAAGCCTGTTTTTTTAAAGCATTTTACCCCATTTGATGCAAAATAAGAAGTTCTAAGGTCCAATTTACATCAGAAAACATCCTACTGCATTCAACATTTATAATGCATTTGGTTTATATTAATTACCTACATGATAATACTCTGTAGTAATGTGTTGTGTACATTTAACAAGTTCATTCTGTAGCTTAAAACATACATGAAACCATCTAAAGTTAACATGTAAGTCCTGAAAGCTTCTAGAATAAACAAAGTTACTTTACCTGAAAACGTTTGAGAACAAACGCTGCTGATGGATGTGAAGCTGCTGTAGCTCCTTAATATTCCTGCTCCATTTTCGCTAGCTTTAGCATTTTTCCTTTGCGTGCAGCTGCCGCCACGGCTGTGACGGGACCTACGGGCCACCGTAGAGGTGAAGGCCAGACTGTCCGAATTCAGAGCCGCTGGGTTCCGGTCTTAGCGGTCGAGTAAAGGCCCGGCTGTTAGGTATTTTCATTTTCCCATCCAAGGTCACCTGAGGGAAAGCTCAACACGCAGGGGTTGTTTTAACAAGCCGACCGATTAACCCATACCAGTCTTTACCAATGACCAAACAATTTAGACTTTGCAAAGGGAGAGCAAAGATAAATGCACACCACGCAAGGGTTGTCAGTTCACTCTCATCAGACAAAGCCCTCCAAGAGGAGACGACCAGGCGCTGGCACAGGGCGTTCTTACTGATAAGCCAGGACTGGAAAGAGGCAAGGTCAAACGCCTGTCTGCTGCCAGGGAAAAATGAGCTGGATGAAGCTTTCGTTTAAAATAATAATAAAATAATTAATAAAATTAAAAAATCAAATAATAAATAATGTTTCCATCATTTATCCAACAAACCCCCCTGTTTAAACGAAATTCATCCCAATAATCGGTATATTAATCAACACCAAACATAATACCACGATTAGGACATATATCAACCTTATACACACAAAAACCTCCAGACAAAAGGGCTGTAAGAGAAGGAACAACCCGTACCACACGGAGGCTACATCAAGGGGCAGACAATACAGAAAGTGTCATTGACATTGTTGAAACCACAAGCGAAGGACATTCAAAATAATAACTGGCAGACCAATAACACCATAACAACAGGTCTACTATCATCGCTGCAACGGACCCACCCCCACCACACGGAGAACCACGAAAGGAACAAAAAATTAAAGCAGCTGCAAAACTTTTCAACCTTTTTTTTTTTTATTTTTGTCAGACCGGCGAGGACGCTTACTCGTAAGCATCCTACCCGTGGATTCGGACACGCCCTATGTTTTTGCTTAACAGCTTATTGCTACACGTGTGTTGCTGCTGTGAGCTTGGAGCTAGATTACATCATGACATCATGAGGGAGGCGACTGATTCTGGCCGTGTGACACTTGGTGGTGATGTGTGAGCCGAGTCACCTGGTAAATAACTTTTACATTAAATATTTTGTTCAATTAACTAATAACCCGCATTATTGTAGGATGCTCAGCAAAATATGGACGCTACACCACGAGGCAGGCACACGTCAGGATTCTATAACAGCACATAAGGTGAGCAACACCACACATCATTATTATTATTATTATTGTTATTATTATTATTATTGTTATTATTATTGTACACTGTCCTGGATTTGTTATATATTTTTTATTTATTTATTGAGAACCGCATTAGCTCCCACCATAGTGTGGAGCTGTTCTTCCTGAGGTCTCTTCCATTTTCGTTACAATTTTTTTACAACTCAACTCAACTTTATTTATAAATCGCGCCTTACAGGCAAAAAGATGCCACCAAGGCGCTACACTGATCAAATAAAAACATATAACAGTAAGTCCAGAAAATAAAACATTATATCACACGATACAGATAAAAAATACAATGAGTAATATCGCTGTAAGTAAAACAATAAAACTAGTTAGAAAGGTTAAAAGACAGGCCATAAAAATATGTTTTTAGCCTTGCCTTAAAAACCGCAGCAGAGGTGGAGGCCCTTATGCTCAGAGGAATCTTAATCCAAAGCTTAGGACCTGCCACAGCAAAGGCCCTATCACCACGCGTCTTTAGACGTGTTCTTGGGACCGAGAGGAGCGTGAGGTTCTCCGAGCGGAGTGACCGTGAAGGGGTGTATGGTTGAAGTAGTGACACCAAGTAAGGAGGGGCCAAACCATTAACGTTTTAAAAACTAGTAAAAGTATTTTAAAATGAATCCTAACATCAACGGGCAGCCAGTGAAGCGCAGCCAGGACAGGAGTAATGAGGTCAAACTTGCGCCTGCCCTCTAAACATCTGGCAGCAGCATTCTGGACCATTTGCAACCTGGCTATTGCGCCCTTGCTCACACCGAATAGAACAGAGTTGCAGTAGTCCAATCGCACCGTAATAAAAGCATGGACCACCGTCTCAAGATCATGACGTGTCAAAAACGGTTTGATCTTTGCCAGCCGCTCCCTTCCCCACCAGTGTTGGGCAAGTTACTTCAAAACTGTAATGCATTATTTATTACTTGTTACCCTCATTTTAAAGTAATTCATTACATTACAATATTACTGATTTTAAAATGTAAGGCATTACACTACTTTTGCATTACTTTAAGTTACTTTCACCAAAACAACTTCAATATGAATCTGGTCATGTGACGCTCAGTGAGCTCATGACATATATGTGGAAGGTGATGTGGTGTCTGAGCTAGGATCGCTGTTAAAAACAGTCAGATATAATAACAGTGCTTTAAAATGATTGTTTATTAAATAAAAGCAACAACAATCTGTACTCTCAACACGCTGCCATCTTATATTAACTGAGCAGGGAGTGAGGTGGTGGGGGCTCCAAGCCTATATTTGCCTTGGTCCCCAAATGCCTTGATACGGCCCTGGATGTGGGACTGACTTCTGGGGTGATCTGATTCTATCACATGTATAAATATTAAATACTTATATATTATTGCTTTTCACTGGTAAACATATGTGTTGGGGATAAATCCACCTACTTTTTTCTTTTTTTCTTGATTTTATGTGAATAATTTCCAGCCCTTTCTCTCTCTAACCTTCCTGCATGCTGCATGTTTTCTCCGTCTTCCAGAAAAGCCGTTTCCTAGACTTCCTACTTTCTAACGATCAGCCAGAGTGATCTTCACATGTGCGGCGCTCCAGCAGTAATGAGTTAAAATCACCGGGGCCCAGATTAACTCAGCTGAGGCAAAGCACGTCAGAAAAGCACAAAATACCAGAGAACATGCGCTGATATGAACGATCGCAAGTGAATTATTTTGTTTTAGTGGAGCGATTTTGTGAATGCTACAGCGGCCGCGTGCAGGACGCAGCTGGAGTAGCTGAGCCGTTACCGCTACGTCCTCTCTGCCCGCAAAGCGGAGTCCATAAATGACGTCATATATGCAGATACTGGATCTTTCTTCAGGTTTCCCGCAATTTGAATCTTTAAGGAACACATCTTGATTCTGGGTTTAAAAATGCATTGTAATTACTGCGTTACTGACAATTGTACCGAGTAAATATTACCATTTTCTTTCCCTGTAATGCCTTACATTACCACATTACAGCAAAAAGCAATGCATTACAGTAATTAATTACTTTTGTACCGCATTACTCCCAACACTGTCCCCCCCCCCCCCCCCCCCCCCCCCCCCCCCCCCC
>SSNQ01034128.1:253733-261233 GCA_006942095.1 Nothobranchius kuhntae | reverse complement strand
ATACCCTCTACTTTAACCTCCACCGTGGTAGTTGGAACCTCCCCCTCGCGTTGGCTCGGTCCAAACCTGACCAATGACGAGGCGGCTCCCGCCGTTCACTTCACAGAGGCGGCTTTTAGAGCGATCGACACATCACTGACGTGTTCGCTAGCAAGATGGTTAAGGTTAGGATGGGGGTGAGGGGAAGGTTAAATAAGAGGATGAGGTTAGGGTGAGGTACAATGAGCTTGTTTGGTGCCCTGGCTGCGGACATCCCATAGCGTCAGTGTAACGCTGCGTTGGGATCTGCAGTCAAATAAGGGAAAAACCCTTTTCGCACATAAGTAACGAAAAAGGGCACTTTTGGCGTCAGGGGTCGGATTCGGAGGGTGGCTGACCAAGCGTTTGTTTTTGACGCGCTGGGAGTGAGAATGTGTGCAGGTCATTGGTCGTTTTCGCTAACCGAAGGTTTGGAGCGTCATGTAATAGGGAAGTAGTTAACTATGCATTTTTCTGACAGAGAAAACACAACTTTTCTTTCTCCTAATGTTATTTTAACTAAAAGACAGAAATAAAACATTTCTCTTTGCTTTGATCAAGCAAGGCTTACATTGTCCTAGTCGTGTCATTAAAGGGATGTACACTGGCGCCTGGTTTTTGGTGTCACCTGATTCCATTTTCACCTTTAAATACCTGCTAATCCTAGAGATTTGCATGCTTTTGCCACAGACAGGTATGCAATAATAGATCATTTTCACCACTGAACAAATGAGCGGTGGTGAAATACGGTTGTCTCCTTTCGATAACTGCTTTTCTTGATCCACTTTGAGGACTTGTGTGACAATCTGATGACGTTTCGGGCCATTTCTAACTTTGACGGAGCACTGCCATCTCCGGTATGACCGTGCCTATCTGATACATGTTCCAGGGTGGAGTGATTGGAATAAAAATCAACTGGATGTGTGATCTGGACAAGTCCGATGACTACTGTAACCCCTCGTACTCTTTCACCCGGCTGGATGCCATGTCACAGAAGAGTACCGTCTCACCTGGCTATAACTTCAGGTATTCATGGACATGCTCCAGCATGACATCTTAGATAACTTGATCCCAGCTTGGGACACGGCCTCTACCACTTTGTTCACGTAAACAAGTTCAATTACAAAAAGCTTTGAATGTCATTCTATGTTACGTCCCCTCCTGAAAGTCTAGGAGGATGAGGGGACTGACACAGGAAAATAGGTGGAGGAGTGTGTGTGAGGACAAATAACGAGGTGGTGAGAGTAAAAACAAAAGGGTTTATTAACAGAGGGTGTCCGTGTCTGAACGGCAAAATAAGGCTTAGTAATAATGGTGACGAATAAGGTGGGAACTGAAAACATAAGCAGACTAACTGCTCATGAAAAAGGCCTTCTGCCTAACTTAAATCACAACCACCTAAACGAAAATATCCCCGGCTGATAAGTCCACTGGGGATAAAAGCCACAAAATAAGGAAACTGACGCCTTGTCAGGTAAATCCTACCAAAAAGAGGATAACCAAGCCAAAACCCTCTAACAAAAACCCTTAGCAAGTACCCTTAAAGTTTAACTTTAGCCAAGAGCGTCAACGAGCTCGGGAGAATCTCAGACTAATTCTGGATCTCCCTGACTGTCTGCTCCTCTTTTAAGCCTGTCGGCCGCTTGATAGCTGCTGAAGATCAGCTGCTGTCTTCTCCGGCGTGCCTCTCTCCGAGGTCCTGAATTGGCGCTGGGGTGCTGGAGAGTTAACAGCAGGTTCAGGCGCTGTCCCTGGTGCTGAATCCTCGGCAGTGGGGACAAGAGGCTCAGGTTGACAGAGAGGATGGACCGAGGGGACGAGGGTCGTCACATTCTAATGTCCTCCTTGTGCAGCTTTGTTTAGAACAGATGATGAAGTTCTTCCGTTTGGTTCCTCCAGGAGAGTTGAGTCTTTGGCTCAGGATCAGTTTGGTTGGTGTGAGATTGACACACACACTGTCGTGTACAAATGGCAGAGTGCAGCGATTGGCACCTCTCCTAGTGTATCCATGTGATTTTGTGTTTCTTCTGAGTGATTGTTTGAAGTGATGGTGTATACTCCAGCCACTCAGCGTTTATATTTTCAGATTAGATCTGACTGGAACAACGATGAGCACCTTTTACCAGATTCACAACCTCATCAGCTATGATCAGAGCTCCCAGGTCCTCATGGATCCCGCTCAGCCAGGAGGAACTCAGACAAAACACCAGTCCCAGGCCTTCTTCCCTCAAACGTCAGATCAATCACCCACAAAAGCAAAGAGATGGAATTATAATTAGCTGCCAAAAGCTTCCCTAAACAGCGTGACGATAACAGAATAGCGACTCACCACATCCATCCTGGACAAAGCAGTTAGGCTAGCTAACAGAATGCTGCATCAGCAGGACAGAACCGCAGGCTGAGGCAGAGGTCGGGCCAGTGGTGTACGCAACGTTGGACCATCCGTAACAACCGCTCTTCTGATCTAGAAGTGTTGTCAGTGCTTTGTAGACATTCCTAGCGACAAAGCGGGAAAACGGTTGTAATGACTGGCCGTGAGGAGCCGAACAGAACACCCACATTAAGGTTGGAGCGGGTTGCTCGGGGATCTCTCCAAACAGTTGATAATCTAAGTCGGGATGCAGGAGCGTGGTCAGATGACGGGTTGGGTCAGAACCAGGGACACAACAAGAAGACAGGAGTCTGGAAACAGATGTGTGATGTTTATCCACAAAGCAGAGGCCGGTGAGATGTCCAGGTGGGTCGAGGCGAGAGGGGATAATCCAATCAGTTCAGGTCTAAGTGTCTGAATAGTTCTGATCGCATCAGAAACTCTGGTTCTAACCCTAACCACCAGACTCCAGTTCACAGCCTCGAAGCAACCCTCTGATGTCCCACACAGCAAACTGGGTTTACAGGAGAAAACTGTGATGCGCGGCATCACCTGATCAGAATTTTGTACAAATGATGGAGAATTTGGCCTAGAAAGCAGAAACAAAAGGTTTTGCGCTGCAGGTTGGTCTAGCCAGCCTCGGCAGGTCGACCGTCAGCCGTAGCAGTTTTATGTGATGCCAATCACAGCACTCTATTTGGTGGGCCAATCACAGAGGTCTATTGTTCTAGGTGGGCGGGATGATGCGACCAGCTTTAGCATCACCTTTGGACCGTTTAGACTTGGGCTTTTATTTGAGTCAAGAGCAGATAGAGGTACTTAAGTCCTTTATTTAGAAAAAAGGTGTATTTGCGTCTTCTTCAACAGAGTGCAGTGGACCGCCTGGTCCACCGGCATCTATAGCTGTCGGTACGTCATGCTGTTTGTTGTCCAATAGGATGGGGAGGCAGTTTGTAAGATGACTGCTGATCCCGCCCCGTGACTTAGCCCTGTCTATGGGCCGTGGCCAGACTACATATTTACATACACAGATTGTCTTGCCAGACTAGGAAGAAGCATTATTTGGGCCACTTTTCCTGATGTGGACATCAGCTGCTGCAGCGTGAACATGTTGAGGTGAAACGGGAATGCTATCCACCATTTCCTAAGATTGTTGTGATGTTGGGTTTTCACAGGTTTGCTAAATACTATAAGATGGAAAATGGGACGGACTACCGCACTCTGATCAAAGCCTATGCCATCAGGTTTGACGTCATCGTCAATGGAAATGTGAGCAACCTTTCAGTGTTGATGGCCTTCTTCCAGCCTTCCTGTTGTCTGTGTTGATCTGTGGTCTTCCTTTTTAGGCAGGCAAGTTTAACATGATCCCTACGCTGATAAACATGGTGGCAGCGTTCACATCAGTGGGGGTGGTAAGTTACTGCTGGGGCTGGCTTCACTTAGTTCAACTCACGAATCTCCTGAATCTCATTTTCAAACTTTTCCAGATTTTTGGCTGTAAATGAACCTTTTTGGTGTTTTTGTTACAAAACTAAAGAATCAAAATGGGTTTCAACTATTCTAAGAATATTGTTTTTGTTGTTTTTTTTCAGTTAAAGAGCAAGTCACCCCCTACCAGAGTCTAACTCCACTCCCACTTCATGTTTGAAAAATGCAACAAATGCTGTTGCCTGGCAGACCGCGAGGGCGAAGCTGCTAACAAATACACACACACACACAGGCTCACGACAGCTTTGTGACATCATAATGTACCAGTTTACATCATAGCATACCTCTTAGCCAATAGCGGTGGCAGATTTAAATTAGAATACAGGGCAGAGTTTTTACCTGACAACGGCACAACACTGCCAGTTTTAGGCAGAATATTTAAATTTTAACTAAGATGCACTGAACTGCCAAATTATTGACGACACGTGTCTGCAGCACGATTAGACACTCGTTTATATAGTTTATCAGCAAAAAAAGTGTATTTGGGGGTGACTTGCTCTTTAAAGTTTTGTGTTTTGTTATGAGAGATTTGACTAAATAAAATCTAAAAAAGGGGAATTGTATGTAATTATCATCCTTTTTTCTCTACAGGGCACCGTGCTTTGTGACATAATACTGCTAAACTTCCTGAAAGGTGCCGAGCAGTACAAGGCGAAGAAGTTTGAAGAGGTAAAATGTTGGGTTCTTAAATGACTTGAGATATAAGTATTGTATTGGAGCTACAGAGCACGTGTAGATTATGTACCAGATGCCAGCCTGATCAGAGCAGCCTCATCCTCTACACCACCGTTCTGCTGCTGCGCCACACCGTCCTCCACCTCCAGACTCAGAAACCTGACTAGTAAGGGTTCTAAACAGGTTCCACACAAGTTCTAGATGTGTTCCAGATGCACCTGACTCTGAGGGAAACATGGGTCATATATGTTGCTGCTGTCCAAAACCAGCTGTACTTTGACCCTCGGACCACTACACTGTAAAACCCGATAAGTTGATATAACTCAAATTTTGGTGAAACCGATTACGTAAAAAAAAAGTATGAAAGTAAAATAAAACAACTCACTTAATTTGGTTGCTTTAGATGAATATTTTTAATATCTAGCGCTATAGTGCTGTGTCACACAGCTGCCATGCTGTTTTTAAATGTGCTATAGAAATGAAGCTGGGTTGGATTTTTTTGTCTCAAACTGAAAGTTCCAGTTGCTCCTCTTTATTCCTGAATATTTAAACACAACTGTCGCTGACATCAGCCAAAACCCTGAATGGAACGACTTCCGAGCCTGAATCCTCTTGCTACCTCTCAGCTGGCAGCGCCAACACCATGCTCAAAACAATCCAGACTCTGTTCATGATGGTGGAACGACCGACTGAGCCGCCAGAACAAGGGTGTCCCTGTCCACTGTCGAAAAGACGTTGAAGACCCAATTATTTTGAGATCGTCTCCTACCATAGCACCTACCTCCACACTGTCACCACTGCACTGATGTTCTTCCCTGGAAAACCCAGACCACGCTGTGTGTTTTTCGTCTGTCGCACAGGACTGCTCGTGTCACTCTAGCCCTTTTTAGAAGACACGCCATGCCAGCAAATCAGCGTGAAAACGCCACGGCAGCGCAGGAATTCTACGTCTTTCATTCCTCCACATTTGGTAGTGGTGTTGTCGCACTGCCAGACCTGTGGATGCATATTACGCCTTGGCGCAACAGGGAGGTGTCATGATCTTGTGGGGGGTTACTGCCAAGCTGCAGCTGGCAACTATGTTGAAAATGAAAGTAAAAACGGGCCGGAGGTTTTGCTCTTGTAAACAGAATCAGCTGAGATGGTAAACTGGAGCGATGCAGAGCTCCAGGAGCTTCTCTTTGTTAGCGCTGGAGGTCAGGGCACCAGAGACTGCACGGAGACTGCACGGAGACTGTGGAGGACAGACACCTTGCGCTCGTCAAAAACCGCAATAAAAAGCAAGTCATGTTCAAGCTGAAGTGAGGTCATTGCAGAGACGGCCCCATACCCCTTTTCACCACCATCCTGTTTTGTAAGAAGGACACAATTGCGCTAAATTACGGCCACGTCTGACCACTTCTAAATGACCGAAGGCTCCCTGATGCCACCTCAGCTTTGCGGCAAATTGGTGGCACTGTTTTGTAAAAGAGGCTACCGTGAGGACTTCAGAAAGGAGGTACACTGCACAGTCCAAGATTTTAATGAGCCAAACTGCAGGGCGTCTCGCTCCGGCAGGACACGCGAACATCACGAGAGCTCCCATCCGAACAGCTTACCTCCCAAAATGCTGCTAGCTAACCAAAACAACCATGCTGAAAAGGAAAAAAGCACGGCCCCTTCTTTTATTAGACTCTGAACCAAACTCCAAGAAGGAGCAGTCCACACGTTCCTGCGTGTAGCTTCCACTGTCGCTAATGTTGTTAATGTTGCTAATGTTGCTAATTCTACTCCCATCACTAGTTGTTTGCGTCAATCCCTGGGTGTGTTTTCATTGGTGGATTGCAGGATGGGAGTTGTAAGTTTTCAAACTGTGCTTGAAGATGGTTGGAGGCGGACTTTGGTCGTGAGAGTGCTCCGTGAGCTGTCGCAGAGCCGGTCACACTGAACGGCCACAGACTTGCAAATCACCCTCGTGCTCATCGTTTTTGTCATGATTCTTCTCATGACGGGAGATTCGTCTAGGATGGCAGGTGGTACGGGCTTAAGTAGTTTGTTGTTAGGCTCAGTAGCAGCTGCATGGTCATGTCCAAGTTTGCGAGTCACTTTGGAAGAAAGCACCTGGCAAATACACAAACGTGATTTTTGACCGAGCAGACGGGAGATTCGCACTTCACAGGGACAGAGATCAAGGAACCGACAGGGAAATGTGAACTGGACTGAGTTTAAATAATGCTGAAGCGGGGGTTGGGGAAGACAAGGGGCAGGTGAGATTAATAATCTGAGGAGTGAGGTAAGATACTAGACACTGGAAGAGACAGAACTAAGAGCTAAACCAAAACGAGACATGGCGATGACTAGAATGGAGAGGCTGAGAAATCACTACAGAACAACAAAATCTGACCCGCTGCAGGGGGGTGGAGACAGACTGGGAGATTAGAAGCTGACCTGCAAAGGTTAGGAGACAGTGACAGGGGACGCCCTGAAACGGCTCCGTCTGCACGGCGGCGGCTGCACAGTGTTCTGTTGGTAAACATTCAGAAGTCATTAACGGATCATTTGAAAGGTATTAGATGATATATATGAGTCATTTAGAGGCTTGTGATGGCCTAAATAATGATTACCTAAACCTCAAGGACACGTTTGGTAATGTTTATGGATTATGTGGACGTCGCTCTAAGTGAGATTATGATGCACCAGTTGTTTAGAAACGACCAGGAACACGTCTGTCACGTTTATTTATTTATTTATTTTCTAAACCATCAGTTTGTTAGAGGAAGTGAACATGAAGGTTTGGAGCCTTTGTGGGAAATCCCTGATCTGACGGGTTTCCCTCATGAGAAAGGCATTCTGCGTAGAAAACTTCATCAGCGTGTTTTACGCGGACCATAAAACCAAAAGAACGTGTGAATAGAGGTAGCACGCACCTGACGATAAACTAAAGAACAGTTTTTTTCTGTCTCTCTTGC
>SSNQ01034128.1:246233-251233 GCA_006942095.1 Nothobranchius kuhntae | reverse complement strand
AAAAGTTAGAACTTTGAGTTGAATTCGAAATTTTACAGGAATCCATTGTAGAGCCGCAAGAATGGGAGTGATGTGGCAGCGTTTATTTGCATTGGAGATAAATCTGGCTGCAGCATTCTGGACTTTCTGCAGACGATTTAGGACAGATACATTTACACCAACTAGAACCGAGTTGGAAAAATCGAGTCTGGAAGTGATGAATGCATGAATCACTGATTCTAAGTGGGGCCTCTTGAGAATGGGCTTTAGTCGGGCAAGGCGACGAAGCGGTCAATGGGCAATCAGGCGGGGTACACCCTGGACAGAGAGCCAGTCCATCGCAGGGCAACACAGAGACACACAGGAAATACAACCACACACACACACACACACACACACACACACCTAAGGTCAATTTAGACAGACCAATCAACCTAACAGTCATGTTTTTGGACTGTGGGAGGAAGCCGGAGTACCCGGAGAGAACCCACGCATGCACAGAGAGAACATGCAAACTCCATGCAGAAAGATCCCAGGCTGGGAAGCGAACCCAGGACCTTCTTGCTGCAAGGCAACAGCTCTAACCACTGCGCAGCCTTGACTCATATATACCGTAAATCCTCTAATACAGGCCCGGGCCTGTATTTGACTCAAGCTCATCAAGCTCCAGGCCTTTATTGGAAGGAGGACCAGAATTAGAGGCAGGCCTCTATTTCTATTTGAGCAAAATGAACTAATGGTTCGCTGGAGTTTTTGACAATTAAAATTGCGCCCACATTTTCAAAGTTAAACACATTTCTTTTAACAACGGTAGTTTCTGCTTCAGCCCTCTTCCCCTCCCCCTGCTTCAGCCCTCTCCCCCCTCCCCCGGTGCCGCGGCCGCAAACTCACTGATGCCCCTGCAGCCTCTCGGAGTTCCTGCTGCTCTAAACATTAAAATAATTATTTCATTTTCTGTTCCTCACTTCTGATTACCTTCAATGGTGTCTGTTTGTTGCAACCAGCAGGTACAAAAACTAACTTGTTTTTATTTGACTATTTTTCTGTCCTGCCTGTTGATTATCTTCCTGCATCTCCTCTCAGTCCTAAAGAGAAACTGCTACCTGGGTTCATATATATTCACCTCATGAGGTACCTTTGAACTGCAGTTCTAAAAGATCTACCGACCGCAAAAACAGCGGAGCGCTCGCCGGCCACGGGAGGCAACGCACTGTGCCAGAGCGTCGGTACTGACACCCGCCGTAAAACGGACATTTAACCAAATTGTGACCTTTACCCTCTTGCAATTTAACCTTCCCCTCACCCCCATCCTAACCTTAACCAGCTTGCACATGCAAAGCTCTGATTGTTGACGCGCTCCAGACATCTGCGTCCTGAGCACGGCCACAGTAACATTATCAAATCAGGTGTCGCCACCTCAAAAACTAATTTAACACGCGATCGTTCATGTCGGCTCATTTCCTTTAATGTTTTCTGTCTTTCATTTGTGCCTGATGCGTTTCGCTGCTGTGGATCGGGGGGCATCACCTGTCACCTGCTGACAGCAGGCTGCTGTCATTTCCGTGGACTGCATCTTGCCGGTCATTATCACGTGACAGCGACTAGTCGATGACAGGCATAACAAGTCACTATAGAGCGGTGAAGTCGACTAGTGACTAGTTCATACACCCCCTGCTACTGCTCCCCAGAGTGTTCTGCAGCATAATCAGCACGTTCTCTTTGAACTTGATATCAAATTTTCGCCTCCTCTTCGTCTCCGCACGGTTAAAGTTACCCTCGCGGTCTATCACTGGCAAATCAAAAGTGAGACGATGACACAACCGCCCCCCGTACTTGCTTGTTACCACATTCCACCATTCCATTCCACCTCCACCTCCGCCGACTCCGACACCGGCCAAAATATGATACCCAGCAGTTAATTAAATACAGGCTAGTATTAGAGGATTTACGGTATTTTCTAATACCATTCAAATGATCCGTTAATGACTTCTAAATGTTTACTAACAGAACACTGTGCAGCCGCCGCCGTGCAGACGCAGCCGTTTCAGGGCGTCCCCTGTCGCTATCTCCTGACCTTTGCAGGTCAGCTTCTAATCTCCCAGTCCGCCTCCACCCCCCTTCAGCGGGTCAGATTTTGTTGTTCTAGATTAGATTCACGTGTTTGGTTCTGTAGTTATTTCTCTAACAGTTCTAACCACTGTGCCACTGCGCAGCCAACCAAGGAACCCATCTACTGTAGCTAAAAGTAAACGGGCTTCCCGCCAACTTTTCTTGGGTCATGAAACAAAATAATAAAGTTTATCATGAACAAGGCGGCACGGCAACACAATAGGGAGCCTAAGTCATTCACTTCCAGACCATGGGTCAAATTACCAACAAAACAATAGGAGGCTATGAGTGGATAAATGTGTTTGTCATGTGCCGAGGAGTTCGTTTATGTTTTCCGTGAATGTTAAAGAAAAGAGTGCTTATTTTCAACAAGCAGCAAAAAGTCATTTTATGTTGTGTGTGAAAAGCCGTAGAGGACTACAAATGTCCGTCTCACCAAACTGACGTCATCAAATCAGAGACGAAGAGAAGAGAATGTCTGTGAGTTTATTGAGCTTCACATCCTTCTTCCAGGATGAAAGGAGCTTTAAACATGGAAAAAACCACCATGAATCTGGTTTGGTTGTAAGTAGCAGCTATGCTGAGGGAGAGGAGATCCTGCTGTGATGTCATATATGCCACTTCTGATTTGTAGTCTTTTTAATTACCAATTTCTACAAGCTAATAAATCTCAAAGCACATGGCAGACATAGTCGAAACTCACACATAATTATTTAGCATTTAAACTGAAGTGCAGCATGTGTGTCCCGTTCAGGGACCCGTGAATCAACAGGAGTGGGAGGAGCCTTGGGCTCACGCGAGTTTCCCATTTTTTTCCTCCTCTTGTGCAGAGCTCTCTCTCTCTTTCCCTGCAAACTCCTCGGTGTTCCTACGAGACTGATGATCAGGTCTCTGACAGCCACTGTCCCACGCTTCCTCCCACTGTGCTCCTCATGCTTGAAGGTTATTTTTCCCGCAGCAACAATATCCCTCTGAGAGAAGTCCAGTCACTGCTTCACATGGTGTCGAGTCTCAGCCACGCTGAATGTGAAAGGGAACAGCAGTGCGGGCTTACGCTCCTTCCTTCAATAGCAGGAAGACAAGTAGAAGGACCAGGTCACTGTGGACACAGGCAGGAGTAAAACAGCTGGAGATCCATCAGGAACCAGCTCAGACTGATGTGGGAGTGTCGTGTTCAGAGTGTGGAGACCAGCCTCCTGGTCGGCGTATCGTTTCGTTCATTTTCAGAAGAGGAGAGAGCACTGGGATGTGCATTTGTAGAATGAACACTCTAAACATTTTCCCTTCTCTGCCAAATCTTTTCCCAACAAGCCTTTCCTCATTTTCAACTATATTCCAGGAGCTATGTAGGCTCCATCCCACTGACTTTACCTGCCTGTACCGAGTAAACCATAGACAGAGATGTCGAGTTATGAAGATCAAGCCTTGTTAAAGAGCAAGTCACCCCCTACAAGAAACTTACCTCACTCCCACTTCATGTTTGAAAAAAGCAACAAATGCTGTTGCTTGGCAGAGCGAGAGGGCGGAGCCGCTAACAAATACACACACAGGCTCACAATGGCAGTATGACATCATAATGTACCAGATGACATCATAGCATACCTCTTAGCCAATAGCGGTGGCAGATTTAAATTCAAATACAGGGCAGAATTTTCCTAGCCTAGTGAACTAGACCAAATTCTTGCTTTGCAAAGAATGGTCTAGGCATGCTCCATTGGAACCTCAGCAGCTCCTACCAGGACTCTGGCTAGCCAATCACAGCTCTCTAGAGGGGTTTCAAACACATAATGAGCTGTGATTGGTCCATAATGGTGGGCCAATCATAGTGCTCTATCTGCTAAGTGAACAAATCACAGAGCTTTATCCACTTTGTGGGCCAATCAGGGCACTCTATATGCCTGGTGGGTGGGATGATGCAACAGAGTGAAACAAGAGGATGTCACATTCATTGTCCAGTGGAATGCGGAGATCATTTGAAAGACAACGGTAGAACCCGCCCCACAACAGATCGCCGTCAATGGAGCATGGCCAGACTAAATAATACATTTATTTAATACATTTATTTAGTCTGGCTTGCCAGGCTAGAATTTTCCCTGACGACGGCGCAACACTGACAGTTGTAGGCAGAATATTTGAATTTTAACCAAGACGCACTGAGCTGCCAAATTATTGACTACACGTGTCTGTAGCATGATTAGACAATCCTTTATATAGTTTATCAGCAAAAAAAAATGTGATTTGGGGGTGACTTGCTCTTTAACCAGAAAGGCAGCCTGGACTGATACAGCTCTGGATCTGAAACCAGGCCTCTGTAGGTCAGCTGATGCCTTCAGCGATGAGATGTGTCTGACAGTAGTGCCAGATCCCACTGCTCTGTCTTTAGAGATGTTCATTCACTCTGCACACATTCCAGGAGAAACTCCCTTTATTATTTCACCATCTGCAACTCATCCAGCTCTCGCTGGCTTTCAAGTTATGGCAAGCTCGATCTTTGATGTCAGTACCCTAGCAAACGTCTAAATCTGTGGTTTGGTTTTGGCCCGCTGGGAAGAAGAAGCGCTAACTACATGCAGCCTCCTGCTTCAGGGGGCCTCAGTTACGTTATGGCTGAACTTTGCTTTGTGATGCTGATGTTATTTCTGGCGGTGCAGTGCTCTGCACCTAAATTGAGAAGCTCTGGTTCAAGGCAGCTTCTAAAGCTGGGAGGAAATGGGTAATGATGTGAGAGCTAAAGGACTTGCTGCTGATGATTTTAGCAGGCGTTCGCTTTCACGGATCCTGTCAGCGTTTGTGAAAAGACTAAAGGAACAACTATGTTTCTCTGCAGATCTTCTTTTACAGATCATAACTGCATTTAAGCTCTAGCAATGTGTGCGGTCGTTGTTGGACTCGTACTCAGTCTGTGGTCTGGA
>SSNQ01034128.1:238733-241233 GCA_006942095.1 Nothobranchius kuhntae | reverse complement strand
CTTCAGAGCACCATGTGGTATAACACTTCCTGTTCGGTACTCCTGGGACCAGCACATGCTGCAGTTGTTAACCGGCCCTCTCCTCTTCCTCCTTACAGATCGGGGGAGGCACGCCCGCCCTGTGAAAAGGAAAGCCTCCCCCGAACCCGACGGTGACGCCGGTGCTCCCAAGATGAACTGTGAAGGTCAGCCGTGGCTCTCCGCAGAGGTCCTGAAGATTACACCATCCTCCCTGCCAGGCTTCTCGGGTGCTCCCTCTTCCACCACGTCTCCCCACGCTCACACCACCCTGCCTGAAGCCGCCATGGCCCAGAACGGCCAGTCGCCCATGGCGGCGCTCATCCATGCCACCGACAATGCAGGAAGCACGGGCTCCCCTAAGGATGGCAGCCAGGTGCACTCCACCACGGCAGGTGCTCGAAGGAACAGTGGCAGCCCTTTGTCTCCCTCTCCAGCCTCCCAGAGGAGACTGGCCCAGAGGGAAGGCTCTGGAAGCACCAGCCTGTCTACTCCACCCGCTCCTGGCAGCATTGACCCCCACGTGCCATCATCACAGAGCCTCCCGGACTCTTCAGTACCTCTGGGCAGCGTGCCGCTGTGCTGCACTCTTTGTCACGAGCGGTTGGAGGACACTCACTTTGTCCAGTGTCCATCGGTGCTGTCACACAAGTTCTGCTTTCCCTGCTCCCGGGAGAGCATCAAGCAGCAGGTCGCCACCGGTGAGGTGTACTGCCCCAGTGGGGCGCGCTGTCCTCTGGTTGGCTCCAACGTGCCCTGGGCATTCATGCAAGGAGAAATAGCCACCATCTTGGCTGGGGACATTAAGGTAAAAAAGGAGAGGGACCCATAAGTCCATCCAGATCTTTTAGTCTTTTCTTGGACTTTAAGCATTTCTATATATTTAACCATCTGAGGCACAGAGGGACGTCCGCCGTCGTGACCCAGTGGACGTTCGGACTATTCACTAGGGAGGTGTATAATTTGTAAACATGCATTTTTTTTTCCATACTTTGTGTTTCTGTATTTTGGAGAAGGACAGGTGTGTACTCTTCACCATCACATCTAATGTTTGTGAGGTCTGGAGACAGTCCTGGCCAGTAGCATGTGACTAGTTAGTAGGGCTGGGCGTTACGGCCCCAAATCAGTGTCAACGTATTCACCTCAGCGAAGTTCACCTCGATTACGATAACCGTCCGCACGCGTGAAGACAACGGTTCGTCCACTAAATGAGGCTGTGGCTGCATCCACAGCCAGTTTTAGTGACGTCTAATTCCCCCAGAACATCCGATCCACCTGTTTAATTCCTCTTTCATGAAACTAATACTCAGTACTAAGTACTTGTAGTTAAGAAGATACATTAAATAAAGCATAAGCGCAACAGAAGTAGAAAAGTACAAGTTTCCTTCAAACACAAAGGGTGCAGCTGACGTTTATGTGGATAATTCAGCTCTAGAGGTGGAACTGATGTACGAGACGGACTTGTTCCATGCAGCGGATGTTCTAGTGTTATGGATGTATAGATATTGTGGATTGCAGCTGATGAAAACCCCACATTCAGAATCAGAATACCATGAAAAGGTTCAACAATCTAGACTCAGTGTGACACTGATCAGCTGATGGATCCAGAACACCTGAAGGGTTCCCGAGGCTTTAGGTGGTCTCTCAGTTTGAGCTGAATTACTGACATCAATGGACTTTTGCACCAGATTCTCCTCGTTCCAAGATGTTCTGATGTTCTGGAGGTGGATGTGATGAACAGCTGTTGTCAGGTGGCCAGGTTCTCTGTAAAGGTGGTGGATGTGCTCGCCTCCTGTTGCTGCCGCCGGCCCCACTGGCCACTTGCTGCCCGTGGCGGCGGATAGCGGCCAGCAGCAGAGGTAGGTCTGGTCGACAAGAAGCTTGTTCCTAAAAACGCAGCATTTTGGATTTGGCTCCATCCGCTTCGTAACACGGACGCGTCGTTGATGACGTCGGTGATCGTCCTAACGGCCATTTTATCGCCCACCTCTACTAATTGGAGCACTTGGTCCAATAAAGACATGAACGTATGCTTCTAGCTGTACATGTATGCACTTGTTTAAAACATCAACCAAATACACTTTCAGATTCAGTACTCTCTCTCGTGTGTGTGTGTGTGTGTGTGTAGGGGGTGATGTGATGCAGGACAAACTTTTTTGGGGGGGGGACTGTACAGTCTCGTGTGGGGGCGTGTCTTGAGGGAGGGCCTAAAGTAAGGGGTGTGTTTATTTGTGAGTGCTCGTGTCAAAGCTGACCTCAGGTCAGCCTGTGGAGTCCAGAGGAACGTGCCACTGAGTCGTGATGTCATAGGTGGTGGTGGTGGTGGTGTGCTGGGGGGCCATGAGGTGGGATCTGAGTGACCTCAGTGATTCTTCATCACCTTCTCCTCATCTTGCTCTTTCCACCAAATCTGCGTTTCCCGGGATCCACTCATCTTTCTTTCATCCTCTCCTTCCTTTCTTCACATTTTTATCACAACTTG
>SSNQ01034128.1:211620-233619 GCA_006942095.1 Nothobranchius kuhntae | reverse complement strand
GTTTCCTCAACTGTGTATGGTATTTATTTTAAATGCTTTTATTACGATTCTTAGTGGGCTTCCTAAACTTATTTTGGCGTGGCTTTTTCTGTCTTATTACTCATAGCAACAAGTAAACATCACGTAAAACGTTGCCTCGTGAGTTCTGCGTGCTGCCGTTTACGTGTTTTATGATCACAGCAATTAACCGGCTAAGCTGTATTTAATTTTTAAGCAATGGTTGATCAATTGTCAGATCACACATAAAAAGCAATTTGGATTGCTATTATCTGTCTCACCGAGACAGATCTCAGACAGATCCTGAGACGCTCCTGCCTGACATATTTATTTTATTCACGGAAAACAATCAAACTAGTGATTTCTCTTGGTGTTCAGTTTATACATTCAAACAGCACAGCACTCTATTTAAACTACTTACATGTAAATCTGTTATTTGTCCATCCATCCATTTTCATCCGCGTATCCGGAGTTGGGTTACAGGGGCAGTAGCCTAAGTCGAGACGCCCAGACTTCCCTCTCCCCAGCCACTTGGGCCAGCTCCTCCGGGGTAATCTCAAGACGTTCCCCGGTCAGGTCCGGTAAGAAGTCCGCTCCGACAGCTTCTGGCATTTTTAAAAAGTATCCCAGGGGCACGGTAAGGGTCGGAGATGTTTAGTCTATTTATTTTCTGACTATATAAAACGATTTCTTTGGTTTTAAAGTGTGAAGTAAACTCCGACAAAGTAAAATCCAAGCCGATCCCGTTCATTTTGTTTACATTTGTTGCCTGCCAACATGGCGCCTACTCTCTGAGAGTCACGTGACGTCCGGAGCTCTATACATGCGAGACAACGAAGTCTGATGAATTTTGGCGCTGTGGGGGAACTCTGCTGTTTTGGGTGTTGGGGAGTTTAGTTACGGTGATTTTAAAGCGGCACAATCAATGTTTATTTTCTTTTGCTTCCATTCTACTTCACCAGCAGCTGTCCTTTGTTTTGGATGGCGTCTGCTGATGTCAGTTTCTACTGAGTTACAACTGATCAGCGTGAGTTAACCAACAGTTCCACTGAATATTTCTACTGGTACCTACCTCTGCCCAGGTACTTGGAAACGGTAAACGGGCCGTTTGGCCAGCTCGATGAAGTGGAGACCCTCTTAGAAACATGCCTGCTGATGGTGTTGCATCCAGAAAGATGTGTGTATCTGCATAAGACTTCTTCCATTGTTGAAAGAGGCTTTTCATTTGATCTGTTCCTACTAAGTTTTAAACTTAAGGTATGTTATGATGGTCATTTTGTAGTGGGGAGGGCCTCAAAATACCCCCTGACATTTTTCTAAGAGGGTTAGGGTTTTTCTGTGTACACCACAATAAATGGTTGTAAAGTTGGTTTGTTTTGAGCAGACTGATCTCATTTCCGTGATCTTACATAACTGGCTGGGAATGAAACTGCACAGAATTGTATTGGTCCTCACAGATCAAAGCCTGATTTTGCTGCAGGCTGCAAACTAAAACATTTTCAGCTTCTCCATTTGCAAGAGACTGGGCAGGATGATGTGTAAGTGTGTGGGCTGGGGCTCTAAACAGGCTCCAGGTTTTAGCTCAAAGCCTCCTCTGTGTTTCTGCACTCTGGTTGCTCAGCGATGTGCAAGAGACCGGTCATGAGGAATGCTCTGTGCATGCATATCAGCCACCATTGTGCGTTACTGCTCTTTGCTATTTATCAACTACAAGCTGGATTTATTTGAGAAAAGCATTGCATCAGAATGGTTTTATTTCTGTGCTACGATCAGCAGAAGTCTGTTTCTACCTGTTATTCAAACACAAGTTGCAGGTTGATCAGAACACTTTAGAAAACACATATAAGGTAAAGCTGCAGCATCAGCGAAACTGTGGTTAAGGACCAAGTTCAATTGTTTTTCAATAAAGTTTCAGTGGTCTCTAATGTAAATGTCATGTAAGTTGGTCTCTGTGGGGGGGAAGCTCTGGCGCTCCTGTTTCAGGAGTGAGTCAGAGGAGAGGGGAGCAAAAAAACTGCAGGACTTGGAGTCTTATTTCCTGATATTCTGACATTTTGCCAGCAACATGACTCGGTTTGCTCTACAACGTTGATGTTTTATCTCCACTAATAAAACCGCCAGGTGATGGAGTTGCTAATGCTAAGGGTTCGCTTCTACTAGCCAAAGCATGGTCTGCTCTTTCCTGGACGCTAAAGCCGGGTGGACTCTGTGCGACTTTTTCACTCGTAGCACTCAGCTTCAGCTCAAACTGTACGACTTCCTCGCAGGGCAGGTCTCACGAGTCATGTGCTCACACTGCACGACCCAGTTCTCGGATGCGACCTGACTGCTTACACTGTACGTCTGGTAGCAACACCTCAGACCTAAAAAAAATATGCTAAAAGTAGCAGTTTTTACACAACACGTCAGACTTTTTTGTCTTGTTTGGTCTGTTGTCCTTCGGGAGTGCTGCAGGAGGACACACAGGGATTTATGGGGGTTGGACGAGGAAAACGAAATAAAGGAAGTAAATCTGTGTTTAGTGATCAGTTTAATTTGACATGAACACGACAAACACGCTTTCTGTGCTCTGCACAGGCCTTCAGTACCCTGGGGCTGACACCATCTGGACCTGCAGCCTTGTTCCTGTTCAGTCTCTCCAGCTGCCTCTTCACCTGACTTCCAGAGACAGATAGGTGGGAGCGGGAGGTAAATGGGGCAGCAGCATCTCCTGACTTGGTTGAACTGAACCTATTGAAGAACTTGTTCAGTTCATTGGCTGTGTCCAGGCTGCCATCTGTGCAATCCTTCCGCTGCTTGAAGCCTGTGATCTTCATCCCTGACCAGACATCTCTGATATTGTTCCTCTGTAGGTTGTTCTCCAGCTTCTTCTTGTATGCCTCCTTGCTGTCTCTGATCTTGATCTTCAGTTGCTTCTGTATACTCCTCAATAATTCCCTGTCTCCCTCCTTGAAGGCTCTTTTTTTCCTTGTTTAGCAGATTCTTCAGTTCACTGGTGATCCAGGGTTTATTAGCGAAGCATCTCACTGTTCTGGTGGGTATGATTTGTCCACACAGAAGTTTATATAGTCAGTGACACATCCAGTCATGGCATTGATGTCCTCTTCATATCCTTGGCAGAGAGTCATCCAATCTGTGGTCTCAAAGCGACCCTGCAGGGCTTCTTCAGCGTAACCTGATCACCTTCTCCTGTGTATTTAAGCCCTGTCATTCCTGTGTTTTTTGTCAGTTCATCTGTTGTCCTTGTCTTATGTCTCCCCATGCCATCATGCTTCTGTTCCTGTTGTTCCTGCACTCCCAAGTCCCTGCAATAAATAGATTTAAGTATCCTCAATAATTCCCTGTCTCCCTCCTTGAAGGCTCTTTTTTTCCTTGTTTAGCAGATTCTTCAGTTCACTGGTGATCCAGGGTTTATTAGCGAAGCATCTCACTGTTCTGGTGGGTATGATGTTGTCCACACAGAAGTTTATATAGTCAGTGACACATCCAGTCATGGCATTGATGTCCTCTTCATATCCTTGGCAGAGAGTCATCCAATCTGTGGTCTCAAAGCGACCCTGCAGGGCTTCTTCAGCGTAACCTGATCACCTTCTCCTGTGTATTTAAGCCCTGTCATTCCTGTGTTTTTTGTCAGTTCATCTGTTGTCCTTGTCTTATGTCTCCCCATGCCATCATGCTTCTGTTCCTGTTGTTCCTGCACTCCCAAGTCCCTGCAATAAATAGATTTAAGTAACACTGACTCCATAAACAGCCTCTTGAAAGAATGAAGAAGCCTTCTGCAAACACACACATCTCCTTTTTCTGCATGCAAAGTCATCAGTCAGGTTATCTGATGCTGTGCTGCTTCTGAGCTGAGCTCAGGCAGACAGACTTGGATGTCATACACATTATTTACTCTAATACTAGTGATAGCATGAAATGAAAGGCTATGAACAAAACCCCAGATTGTTTCTTCTCATTCTTTTCCTCCATGAATCCACCTGCCTGTCAGTGTGTGTGTGTGTGTGTGTGTGTGTGTGTGTGTGTGTGTGTGTCCACCAACACTCCAGAATGATGGTGAAGGGATACGTTTCCTGAAGACCTGAAGCAGCTTCAGTAAGCTGCTACCTAAAGTCCTGCTCTGTCTGACTGGACCTCCTAGGAATGACTCTTCTAAATGAACGATGGGGTTTTCAGCTACGACTCTGTGTATGTTTATGATCTGATCTCAATCCCATGCAAAAAAAAAAAGCATGTACTAATAACAGCCTAACGTTCCCGCAGGAGCAGCATGTTCTGCAGCAGCAGAAATCCCTCTCCTCCTGTCATGTTTAGCCAGGAACATCTGGTTCCCAGCCATGATTCATGCAGCAGTGTTTCCTCCTCTCTGCTGTAGTTAGGGACAGGATTGGGTTTTGTGGGAAGAGAAAAAGGTTTCTGGTGTCGGTCACAGCCTTATGGAAAGTTATCTGGGAGGCCAGGGACGGGATATTTTTAGACTGTAGTGGTGTTGGGGGGGAGGGGGTCAGAGCTCAACAGAGATAGAGATGAAGAGGAGGTGCCAGATGATGTCATAACACAAAATGGAATATCTTGTTGTCATCTTTTATTTTCTATTTGGGTTAATAAAGATGCTTGTATTAAAACCAGATAACATTTGAGTGGGACCAAGATGACGCCGGTGTATGTGGCAAGCTGTCTGTCTCCTGTCACTTATTTTATCTTTTTATTATTTTTGAGTGTTTTCGTGTGTAATGTGACTTTGTTGCTGACTTATGACCGAGAGGCTCTTCTAGAACTTCGGTCGGCTGCTGGCCTGGTGAAACCGGGAGCTTGGACGGGCTGGAGGAGCTCCAGTTTCTCGTCCTCCTGCCAGTGCCGCTCGGCACCACCGCTTGTGCCTCGACGGCTCCTGGATCGGGCTAACTGGAGGAAGCGTCGTAGGGGTCGTGGAAGGCGTGGTGGACGGCGGGTGAGACTACGGTCCAAGCTGTCACGGTCCCGTAGGGAGCTTGCTGAACTGACGGGTATCAGCTGTCATCTTGTGGCGCCGTCACGCCTGTTGGAGCCGGCCCCGTCCTGCCTCGTGCCATTGGTGGGATTTGAAGAGGAGACTGCGTACCCGCGCTTTCTTCCAGTGTCTCGGTGCCGATGGAGGGGAGTCAACCCAGCGAATCTCCACCCGGTGACCTGTACGGGGGTAGCATCCAAGTCCCTGGGCTTAAAAAGCGCTGGGCCAACGACTCCACATCTCACACGGCTAGGTCTGGTCAACGCCAGGTCGGTAATGAATAAAACTTTCATTTTGAAAGACTTCTTTGTTGCACAGGGGTTGGAACTCCTGTGCATATGTGAGAGCTGGCTGCCTATGGGAGATTCGAGTGCTTTACTGGAACTACTACCAGTGGGTTGTAGCTGTTTTAATGTCCCGAGGTCTTCTGGCAGAGGCGGTGGACTGGTTGTCGTCTATAAATCTCACTTCAACTGTAAACAGCTTATTCCATCAAATCCTCCTTCCAGCTTTGAAATATGCCTGTTTGAACTTGGCCCACCTCCTCTGTTGCTCGTGGCGTTGATATATCGTCCTCCTAAATTTGATGGGGACTTTTTAAAGGACTTCTCTGACCTCCTGTCTGTAAACATGCTAAAGTATGATCATGTTTTGATTCTTGGTGATTTTAATATTCATGTGTGTTGCCCTGATAAGCCATTGGCCAAAGACTTCTTACATCTGTTGGGCTCCCTTAATCTGTCACAGTGGGTCCTGGGTCCTACTCATGCGCAGGGACACACCTTGGATTTAGTGCTCTCTATTGGTCTCTCTGTTGCTGGTGTAGAGATACTGAGCCCGTTTTTTTCTGATCACTCGCCCATTCTATGTGATTTTAACTTGCCCTGCGTGCCTGCTGTGGCTTCCTCTCATGTGAGATTTCGTCGTGTTTTAAATACAGCAAAGATTATTGAGCTTGGCGAGCTCCTATGTGCAGAAGGAAGTGAGCTACACACAATGTCACTTAATGCAGAGGAGCTTACACTCCAGTTTGACAGTATCTGTAAAAACATTTTGGATAAAATTGCACCTCTTAGGATTAGAAAGCCGAGGCCTAGGCCAGAACCATGGCTCTCTGATGATGTTCGGGCCTGCAGGCAATCCTGTAGGAGGGCAGAAAGGAAATGGAAGAAAGACAGACTCCAAGTCTCTCGTGAGATATTCAGAGAATCTTTGTTTAGCTATCAGCAAACTCTTAAGGAAGCAAGGGTTAAGTTCTTTGCTGATATCGTGGAAAAAAATTCTCATGATCCACGCACTCTTTTTTTCTGTAGTAAATTCGCTACTTGAGTTCTCTGATTCTAGCTCTTTGCCTCCTACAGTTGAAACTTGTAATGACTTTCTTCACTGTTTTCATGATAAGGTTACAGCTATTCGAGCTGCCATTACAAACTCATCACCTGACTCTACTCCCAGAGCCGCCCCGGGCTACACTGGAAACATTTGAGCCTGTATCCTTATCGGACTTGGAAAAACTGGTCGCTCATCTTAAACCATCGGGGTCTCCTTGTGATGTGCTGTCCCCTAGAATTTATAAAGAACTCTTTCCAGTGATAGGCCCTTTGCTGTTGGCAATCATAAATGGCAGTCTTACTTTTAGTATGGTTCCATCTTCGTTTAAGAAGGCTGTTATTCATCATATGTTAAAAAAGCCGGGGCTGGATGTGACAACCTTAGCTAATTACAGGCCCATCTCAAAACTCCCTTTTCTTTCCAAACTGCTGGAGAAGGTCATGTATTCACAACTGGTTGCCTTTATGGACACAAATGATTTATGGGAGACCTTTCAGTCAAGGTTCAGGGCAGGTCACAGCACTGAATCTGCTCTTTTAATGGTTTTTAATGACACGTTTTTAACCTGTGACATGGACAACGATGTTGTCCTGCTATTGCTGGACTTATCTGCAGCTTTCGATACAGTCGACCACGAAGTCCTTCTGGACCGACTACAGCATTGGGTGGGGATAACTGGGCAGGCCCTCCAATGGCTTCGCTCCTACCTTCAAGACAGGACATTTAGTGTTCAGATGGGTGAGGTGACGTCACCCAGGGTGAGACTTCGTTGGGGTGTGCCACAGGGCTCTGTCCTTGGTCCTCTCCTATTTGCAGTGTATTTGCTTCCTCTTTGAGTCCTCCTTCGCCAGCATAATGTGAAATTTCATTTTTTTGCTGATGACTGCCAGATCTATCTCCCCCTTCGACGTGGGGAGGATAGATCTGTTTCTCCTTTATTGGACTGTTTGAAGGACATAAAATGTTGGATGGCTTCTAATTTTTTGCACCTAAATGAGAGCAAAACGGAAGTCATAATACTTAGTCCTGGCAGAAGAAATGGCTCAGGTGCTGATATTGACCTTGGCCCATTGACCCCCTATGAAAAGAAAATAGTCAGTAATTTGGGGATAAAAATTGACTCCTCACTTAATCTTGACACTCACGTAAATACGGTGGTGAGGTCCTGTTTTTTTAATCTGAAACAACTATCCAGGATCAGGCCTCTGCTGTCCAGAGCTCATCTGGAGTCTGCGTTGCATGCTTTCATACTGTCACGTCAGGACTACTGTAACGCTCTGTATGCCGGTCTGGCCCAGTGCACGGCTGCACGGCTCCAATTTGTACAGAACTCAGTGGCTAGGTTCCTGACAGGTACTAGATGTCGAGATCACATTACCCCAGTGCTGGCTGATCTGCACTGGCTCCTGGTGCAATATCGAGCTAAATTTAAGATCTTAACTCTTGTTTATAAGGCCCTCCAGGGCAGTGCCCCCTCTTACATTACTGCACTTTTGCACAAGTATGCTCCTTCTCGGTCTCTTCGCTCTGCCGAGCAGGGATGTCTGGTGGTCCCCCGGTCGAAATATCGATCGAGGGGTTATCGTGCATTTTCTGTTTTGGCTCCAACTCTGTGGAATTAATTGCCATTGAGCATTAGGAAGGCACCGTCCCTTCAAGTATTTAAAGGGACTTTACGGAGTTTTGAATTTTTATGCTCACGATTGTCCCCTCAGGCCAAAAGCGTAACGGCAGCTTCAATAGTAGGCTCATGCACGAGGCGCGCATGCTGTACATGCACACTCCTTAACGAAAGTAACAGCTGAGACAGTCCCGTGTGTGTATGTGTGTGTGTGTGTGTGTGTGTGTGCGTGCGTGCGTGTTTGCGTGCGTGCGTGCGTGTGTGTGTGTGTGTGTGTGTGTGTGTGTGAAGAAGAAGGAACAAGAAGGAAGAAGAAGAAGAAGAAGAAGAAGGAACAAGAAGAAGAAGAAGAAGGAACAAGAAGGAAGAAGAAGAAGAAGAAGAAGAAGGAACAAGAAGAAGAAGAAGAAGAAGGCACAATAAGAAGAAGAAGAGGAACAAGAAGGAACAAGAAGAAGAAGGAACTAGAAGAAGAAGAAGAAGGAACAAGAAGGAAGAAGAAGAAGAAGAAGAAGGCACAATAAGAAGAAGAAGAGGAACAAGAAGGAACAAGAAGAAGAAGAAGAAGAAGAAAGGAACAAGAAGGAAGAAGAAGAAGAAGAAGGAACAAGAAGAAGAAGAAGAAGAAGAAAAAGAAGAAGAAGGAACAAGAAGAAGAAAAGGAAGGAAGAAGAAGAAGAAGGAACAAGAAGAAGAAGAAGAAGAAGGCACAATAAGAAGAAGAAGAGGAACAAGAAGGAACAAGAAGAAGAAGGAACTAGAAGAAGAAGAAGAAGGAACAAGAAGGAAGAAGAAGAAGAAGAAGAAGGCACAATAAGAAGAAGAAGAGGAACAAGAAGGAACAAGAAGAAGAAGAAGAAGAAGAAGGAACAAGAAGGAAGAAGAAGAAGAAGAAGGAAGAAGAAGAAGGAACAAGAAGGAAGAAGAAGAAGAAGAAGGCACAATAAGAAGAAGAAGAGGAACAAGAAGGAACAAGAAGAAGAAGAAGAAGAAGAAGGAACAAGAAGGAAGAAGAAGAAGAAGAAGGAACAAGAAGAAGAAGGAACTAGAAGAAGAAGAAGGAACAAGAAGGAAGAAGAAGAAGAAGAAGAAGGCACAATAAGAAGAAGAAGAGGAACAAGAAGGAACAAGAAGAAGAAGAAGAAGGAACTAGAAGGAACAAGAAGAAGAAGAGGAACAAGAAGAAGAAGCATTGTGGCTGGAGTGACCTGGAGTGACCTGGCCTATAAGAGACCAGGTTCTGGAGGCTCTAAGGGTGGACCCCACCCCAGGTAACGGACCCCCCAATAGATTGTTTGTTCCCCAGGAACTACGAGGGAAGGTGATTCACTGGGCACACACTGGGAGGTTTTCGATCCATCCTGGAGTGGGATGAACATTGGCCCTGATTAGGCGCTCTTTCTGGTGGTCCTCCCTCTACAAAGATGTGAAGAAGTCTGCCTGCCATGTATGTGCCCAGCAAAAAGGTGCAAATCAGTCTCCTGCAGGTCTACTCAGTCCTCTACCTGTGCCGTCCCGCCCGTGGTCCCATATTGCCTTGGACTTTGTGGATTACCACTCTCACATGGTTTTAATGTTATTTTAACCATAGTGGACAGGTTCTCCAAGGCCTGTCATCTGGTGCTGTTAAAGGCCCTTCCTACTTCTGCCATCACAGCCCAACTCCTGATAAAGCATGTTTTCCGTCTCCATGGGATTCCAACCGAGATCCTCTCTGATCGTGGCCCCTAGTTTGTGTCCCGAGTCTGTAAGGAGTTCGCCACCGCTCCGGGAGCCCGGGTGGCTCTAACCTCAGGTTTCCATCCACAGACTAATGGCCAATGTGAGCGGATGAATCAGGAGCTGGGCACCATGCTCCGCTGTGTGTGTTCCACCAACCCGTCAACCTGGAGTGACCACCTGGCTTGGGTCGAGTACGCCCATAACAGCCACCTCTCCTCCGCCACAGGTCAGTCCCCATTCGAATCTTCCCTCAGATATCAGCCCTCTCAGTTCCCCCTACATACGGATACCACCACCACCACTCCCCAGTTCCTTCGTCGGGCCCACCGTGCATGGATGGCCACGAGATTGGCTCTGCAACGGACCGTGGAGAAGAATCAGCAGTTGGCTGACCGACACCGTCGCCCGGCTCCCACCTACTCCCCTGGACAAATGGTCTGGCTATCGTCTAAGGATGTTCCCCTAAAGGCAACTACGAAGAAGCTCTCCCCTAGGTTCCTTGGTCCCTTCAAAGTGGCGGCGGTTCCGACCTCGACGACCGTGCGGCTGGATCTCCCATCTTCTCTCCGGATTCATCCCGTGTACCACGTCTCCCTGGTCAAGCCCGTTGTCTCCAGTCCTCTGTGCCCGGTTCCGGCTCCACCTCCCCCTGCTCAGCTTTACAAGGGAGGGCTGGTCTACAAAGTTTGGCGCATCCTCGACTCACGCCCCCGTGGTCGAGGTCTTCAATATTTGGTGGACTGGGAGGGTTACGGCCCGGAGGAGCGCTCCTGGATTCCCCGGTCTTTCATCAAGGATCCCTCCCTCATCATGGACTTCGAGGCCTCCAGATCCGGCACTGGGACACCAGGGGACGTCCGTTGAGGGGGGGGGGTACTGTCATGTACCTGGGCAGAGGTGAGTCACACCATCTCTCTAATCAGTATTGAGCTGTTCTTACTTTGATGCTTTGGTGCTTTTAACTGATGGTCACAACATCACTGCCCGATAATCAGGAAACTATCACTAATGCACTTTTTCCCTCTAATTCTAACCCAAACTTGATTTCACAAATGTTCTCCGACACTCAACAATAAAAAATTAGAACATACTAGCTAAAACTTCCAATTCCCCCTAAAGCTAATGAAGTCCATTTCAAGTCTTTTCCAGGAGTTTATCCTTCAGAAGAATTCCTCAGACATCGCTTTGCCTTCAATGATAACTGGTGTTCGTTCTGTGTTGAACATATCGAATCAACTATTCTTTTATTCTATGACTGTAAACACAGCAAGGTCCTCTGGGATGATGTACACTACTGGCTTTTCTCGAAGACACCAAATTTAAATGAACTTTCCAACAATGACGGAATCTTTGGGACTTTCAATGACAATAAAAAACCGAAATTATCTTGAAAGTAATAATCAATATGGGCAAATTTTTTGTTCACAAATGTAGATTTTTGAAAACCAAACGTTCCTTTTTTACCTTTCATAAAGCACTCTGCCACGTCTTCACTTCCCTGAGGTTTATGGGAAAAAACAAGCTTTGTATCTGCTTCTAGTTGATGAGTTGAATCTTCTTGAAATCCCCTAAATTGTAGTAGTTTATTCTGTTTGTGCCCCTCCCCCTCCCCCTTAATATTTTATTATTATTATTATTTTGTCTATTTCTCTGTTTGTCATCTTTGAGCATCTTTTAGTGTATAACAGCCTGCTTTGGTACTCTTTCATGCTGGAAAACGTTTCTGTTGATACGTGCCATATTTGCTGTACATTCTTCAATAAAAAAAACTAAATAAAAACTACACTGACTCACTTCCTCCATAATGCGTCATTTCCGTTTATGGCGCGAAGCTTCCCTGTTGCTAGGAAACTCTCCTGCCGTTGCCTGGAAACCGACTCTGGTCGCGCCAAGGCTCAGCCCGAACTGGATTTCGGGACATAAACTAGATTTTAGAGCACAACAAAGTCAGCTAGAACATGGCGAACAGCCACCGGAGGAATGTTCTGGTTACCTCGTGTCTGAAGACGCCGGTAGACCCAAACACAAAGGCGCCGTTAGCCTCATACGAGCGGGGGAGAGCCTCGGCGTCAGGACGCCTGGACAACCGGGACTGCGAGAAAGAGGTAACACTTTCCAGACTTCATCATTAGTTAACTTTTTAATGACACTTTTAAACGACACAACGATGACCCACCCAGCACTCTAGACGTACAGAGCAGTGTGGTGAGCTGGAACTACGGTAAATGACCTTAACCTTCAAAATGGCTCAAATCAACAATAAAATAACACGTTTCTATCCATTCTGGCTGAAGCTAAGCGTGGTCTTAGAGTCTGGCGACAGCTTCAGGTCACTGACGACACTGATCTGTACAACCTGCTGCCCTGACTATTTTTGGATCTCCAGCTTCACTAGATTACTAGGTCACATTCAGGTGGTAATCAATAGTGGGACACAAGGCTGCTCTCCTTCCATGCAGGGTGTTTAAGTGAAGCTCTGAAATAATTTTCTGTAGTAAGATGTTTTAATAAGGCCAGATATCTGATTCAGCGTGCCAGCTGAGATCTTTGTGCTAAGCCGAGTCCTGTGAGCCACCATATGGCTGTTGTCTCTGCTGCTACGCAATAATGAGCTTAGTCCTGTAGGAGCCCGCTGTGCATGGCTGCAGTGCTTTAGGGCAAACTCCCATTCGATTAAAGCAGGGGTGTCAAACATACGGCCCGCGGGCCGGATCCGGCCCGCAAACGGGTTGAATCCGGCCCACAAGATGGTTGTGTAAACTTTATTTTCATACTTTACAATGTAGAGTGAAAATAAACTTATCTTTGTGAGCAAGTTTTCTCTGTAATGAGTATAAATAAAACAAAGCTGCGCTCAAGGCTCACACAAGAACTTGAATCACATCTTGAAGTTGGCCGCCACTCAGGATGTGACTTGATATTGATGTGCTGGTGAAAGCTAAAAGATGTAAAGTAAAATGAGTCAAATATACTTTTAAGTGCTGCATGAAACTGATCTAGCCATGTGATCTGTAAGCTCTGAATCACTAAGGAATGTTTTTTATTTATTTATTTTTAATTTTTTTCAAATTTTCAAGTACACTTCAGGTGTTGTACTTGTACTATTTTGGATACACTGTCCTCAGGCTCCAGCCTTGTTTTATATTGATTATAATAAAACAAAGAAAACAATCTGAAGTTGTTTTTAATTTACCGGTCCGGCCCACTAGGGACTAGATTTCCCTCAATGTGGCCCCTGAGCTAAAATGAGTTTGACACCCCTGGATTAAAGCCTGACTTCCCATTACATAGTGCTACAAAACATTAGGGATGTGTACTGGTGATATTCCGGCGATACGACACGTATCACAATACAGGAGAGACGATACGATATATCACGATATATTGCGATACATTCAGTCAGACGTTATTAGCAATTTTTTTGACTGAAATTATTATAGGAATATTCAATAAAGAGCCCAAACTGGTTCTCAGCATGTTTAACATGACTAATCTGAACCATAAAAGAAGGATTTACATTTCAGTGGTGGAAACAAAACCCATTGTACACTAGGGGCTGCATGACTTAATTTTTTTTAAAGTCAACAGTCAAGTAATGAAAATCGAGTTGACTTTGACTAGTCGTTGATGACGTCATACACCTGAAGCGGCGCTGGGGGTGGGGGGGTCGATTGGTTCGCTGGAGTTTTTGACAATTAAACTTGTGCCCACATTTTCAAAGTTAAACACATCTCTTTCAACAACGGAAGTTTCTGTATCTATAGAGCTCCGGACGTCACGTGACTCTCAGAGAGTAGACGCCATGGTGGCAGGCAACAAAGGTAAACAAAATGAACGGGATCGGCTTGGATTTTACTTCGTCTGAGTTTACTTCACACTTTAAAACCAAAGAAAGCGTTTTAAATAGTCAGAAATTAAATAGACTAAACATCTCCGGCCCTTACCGTGCCCCTGGGATACTTTTTAAAAACGCCAGAAGCTGTCGGAGCGGACATCTTTCCGGACCTGGCCGGGGAACGCCTTGGGATTCCCCCGGAGGAGCTGGCCCAAGTGGCTGGGGAGAGGGAAGTCTGGGTGTCTCGACTTAGGCTACATGCCCCCGCAACCTGACTCCGGATACGCGGATGAAAATGGATGGATGGACAAATAACAGATTTACATGTAAGAAGTTTAAATAGAGTGCTGTGCTGTTTGAATGTATAAACTGAACGCCAAGAGAAATCACTAGTCTGATTTTTTTCCGTGAATAAAATAAAAATGTCAGGCAGGAGCGTCTCAGGATCTGTCTGAGATCTGTCTCGGTGAGACAGATAATAGCAAAGTGCTTTTTATGTGTGATCTGACAATTGATCAACCATTGCTTAAAAATGAAATACAGCTTAGCCGGTTAATTGCTGTCATCATAAAACACGGAAACGGCAGCACGCAGAACTCACGAGGCAACGTTTTACGTGATGTTTACTTGTTGCTGTGAGTAATAAGACAGAAAAAGCCACGCCAAAATAAGTTTAGGAAGCCCACTAAGAATCGTAATAAAAGCATTTAAAATAAATACCATACACAGTTGAGGAAACGTTGGTTTAAGTACCTGATATGAAGCGGTCGCTGCATAAGTGAAAACCTTTACTCTCGGGATCCCACAGCTTCATTTTAGCCCGGTCACTAGGGTGTTTTATTACAACGATCCAACGTTTGCGGCGCTCCGGATCTTGGGGAATCCTGTAGACGGCTCAATCCTTATGTCGTCCGCGTCTGTTCTGCATCCTGGGACACAACAGGAATCTACCATATTTCCTGTTTGAGTTTTCTGACAATAACAAATAGTCCACCTGCCGGCTTCTGCCTGCCAAGATGGCGCCGTTTTGATTTGAACTGTTGCATGCCGGGAGAAGTGACGTCAACTCCCGGAGCTCTATACTGCTCCGCTTCAGCCCTCTCCCCCTGCTTCAGCCCTCTCCCCCCTCCCCCTGCTTCAGCCCTCTCCCCCCTCCCCCTGCGCAATGGCCGCAAACTCACTGATGCGCCTGCAGCCTCTCGGAGTTCCTGCTGCTCTAAACATTAAAATAATTATTTCATTTTCTGTTCCTCACTTCTGATTACCTTCAATGGTGTCTGTTTGTTGCAAACACCAGGTACAAAAACTAACTTGTTTTTATTTGACTATTTTTCTGTCCTGCCTGTTTATTATCTTCCTGCATCTCCTCTCAATCCTAAAGAGAAACTGCTACCTGGCTTCATATATATTCACCTTATGAGTTACCTTTGAACTGCAGTTCTAAAAGATCTACCGACCGCAAAAACAGCGGAGTGCTCGCCGGCCGCTCCACAGCAGCGAAACGCATCAGGCACAAACAAAAGACAGAAAACATAAAAGGAAATGAGCCGACATGAACGATCGCGTGTTAAATTAGTTTTTGAGGTGGCGACACCTGATTTGATAATGTTACTGTGGCCGTGCTCAGGACGCAGATGTCTGGAGCGCGTCAACGATCAGAGCTTTGCATGTGCAAGCTAGTTAAGGTTAGGATGGGGGTGAGGGGAAGGTTAAATTGCAAGAGGGTAAAGGTCACAGTTCGGTCAAATGTCAGTTTTACAGCGGGCGTCAGATAACGACGACACAGCGCGTCGCCTCCCAACGCGCAGGGGCTCGTCACCTGCTGTCTTTTCCGAGGACTGCATCTTGTCGGTCATTATTACGTGACAGCGACTAGTCGATGACAGGCATAAAAAGTCACTACAGAGCGGTGAAGTCGACTAGTCGACTAGTTCATACAACCCCTATTGTACACTGCTGCCAACTAGCATTCGGCCTTTCAATTGCACCAAAATAAAAGAGAATACACAAATTTTTGTAAATTCTTCCAAAAATTTGATACACAGCTTTTGAATATCAATGTAATATTGCAGGAAATATATCACGATATATTACCATATCGATATTTTCTTACATCCCTACAAAACATTTATCTTGTGCTGACAATTGTTTACCTGAGGCCCTTATCTAACCGGGTGACTGACTGACTCCTGTGTCACCATTTCAGCTGGAGTATCAGGACTCGGAGTCAGATTTCTGTGAGGAGGACTGTGTGGGGAAGACCAGCCCTCACGTGAGAAACGGCTACACAAGAGGGCGCCCCGACCTGAGTGAAATCTTTTTCTCCAATGAAGAGTATTACAGCAAGCTGGAGGAGCTGAAGAAGACCCATCTGAGCACCATGGCCAAGCTGGAAAACATGTACGGGCAGAAGCTGCAATTCAGGCCGACTGAGCCTATAGACGGGACCATGCTGGACGCATGGCACAGGTGTGTGTGTGTGTGTGTGGGGGGGGCTTTGGGTCGTGATTACTGTTATATTCACCTCAGTAATGTTCATCAGCTTACAATAAGAATGTATTTAGCAACAAATTTAAATTTTTGGAAACTCTTTACGATAAGTGTCACTTTATTAACATTACTTAGTGCATTATTGAGCATTAATAAACAAAGGATCACATTATTAACATTCTCAATGTTAACCAGTTCAAACCGTTGTAGGGTTAGCATACGTATTTATTTTGGGTGCTTTTTAAGCTCAATACACTACACTACATTTGACCAATAAGATGTGAATTTCTACATAAATATGGAAATCCGGTCTGATTGGTCTTTGAATGTTTAACCAGAAGATTTAGAATTCTTTGTTCATTCAGGGATCGTAAGACACTTCGAATCAAGCGCTGGCCCAAAACTGGCCGATCCAATCGAGTGTCTGCTCTGTGCTGCAGGGTGGGAATTAGTTTTGACGATAGTATCAAGCGCCCAGCTAAGCAAAACAAACTTGGCCGCACCAGTTGACACTCCTTAGCAAACATTGTCACGACAGCAACGCTGTGTCCGCAGCAAAAAATACTCACGGTTGGACGTCTTACATTTGTTACAACATATGTAAAATTCCCTAAAAATCCATTCAGATATATTTGTGCGTGTCCACAGCTACATGTATAACTGTTATTTTGACAACTACTTATGAGTAGTTCAGCGTATAGCAAATTGTGAATCAGTTGTACGTGGACATCCACTAGGTGACAACCTGTACATGTCAAAGAGATGGCTCAACTGGTAAAGCCGGATGGACACTGGGAGACTTTTTCCCTTTTTGGAGCCGATTTTCCCCTCGTGAGAATCTCCAAGATCGGGGCGAGTTTTGGAATGAGTGTAGTATACAGAGGGCTACGAGAGGAGATTAGCGCCACATGATCAGCTACCGATCAGCAATCGTGAGCTCGAGCTGCAAGCCGCTGCAAAAAGTACCAGAACTGATCACGGCGCATGCGCAAACATGCGTCAACACGGCTCGTCAGCTATTTACGTTGGTCGTTCTTATTTATAAAATTTTTTAAGCACATAATGACAAGGACTGTCAAGAAGGCATGTTTTTTTTTCCCCTTGTCCTGTCTGGCTGTGAAGCAAACAGAATTGATGTCTGAATGCTGGTAACAAGCCTTACAGATTTACTCTCAGGTGGAGCATCAAAGCGTCTGCTTTTAATGTCACGCCTGATACTGAAAACTTTATTGTTACTGTTGTTGAATGCTTTGTAATTCCGACCAGACACGGAGTCAGAGGTGAAAGAGAAAGGAAAAGACAAAAGGTGGGGGTGGGGGTGGGGGTGGGGGGGTCCACAAAAATAAACAATAATTAACAAGAGTCTGCTTCTAGACCTGCAGAAAGAGAAAAAATGGGACACACAACAATACATCAGGAGCAAGCTATCACTGCGTCAACCTGATGAGGAAATATAAAATCAACATTGTTTAACTGAACAATCACACGATAATAAATCACAGTGCATTTAGTGGCAACCACAGCCTTAAGACCTGTGTTTAACGTGCCCAAGTCCATACTTTTGAGAGCACCATGTGTGTGTACACGCGCTTGTTTATGTAAGGATTCTCTATAGGAGCGTCCAACAGAGAGTGTGAGGGACCACAGATCCGCCCCCTAAAGATGTTCAGGAGACAGGGGGAGCTCCAAGTCCCAGGGATCCGGGCGCTGCCCCAGAACACAGGAACCCCAAGGAGACTGCAACCAGAAAGGCCCCCGCCCCCTCGAGAGGCACAGAGGATCGCCCCAGAGGGCCACAACCAGCAGCCGGCAGAGTCCCTGGAGATATCAGCGGCAAGCCCACAGGCCCACCTGCAGCCTCCCACCCCCTAGCCGGCCGAGCCCGGGACCCAGCGACCCGGGACCCAGGGGTGACCACCCCTGCCGGGGACCCAGCAGAGCCCAGGGACCCAGACCCCACCAGGCAGCCACCGGGATCTATCAGGCAGATGCCAAAATCTTAAACCCCCAGACCCGGGAGCCACGAACACTCAGGCAGACCAAGGCACCGCACTCCACACCAGGTGTGGCAGGGGGAGGGGAGACGATGATCTATATCATAAAAAGAAGTCCCAGGAGAGGGGAGGAGAGGGGACAACCGGGAGTACCGCTATGCTGCCTACAGACATTTCATCTTTTGGCAGTATGGTGCTCTCGGGTGTGGAAACCGGTTGGTCATCCCCAGCTGCTGTGTGTGCGATCAGGGACAGGTATCCAGACACCTACGGACAGCATAAAGGTTTTGTCCCTGGTCGCCAAAAAGTTTGTAAATAGTTCTATTTAAATACATTTTATGTAAACAAGTTCTAAGTAATAAGTGTCGTGTGAAAAATAAGTTCAATGTAAATAATAACAAATACAGAGCTTTTATGTCTAGTCATTTTCTGTTTTTTGTGTTATTGTGAGAGGAAATGACTAAATGTCAATAACTTCTGTACCCAGCCCCAATGTAGAACATTTCTATCATGGCGTCGTATCAGGCCTGGCTTTGGAACATTTACACAGATCAAGTTCTTCACAAATGACCAAGCACCTATTCCACCTTCCTCAGGATCCACTGGTTTCCCTCTTTCCTGTTCACTCTCTCTCTTTCTTTACATTTTTAATCACAATTGTCTATTTTTTGCTCATTTTGAATATATTTGTAATCATTTTCTAAATTCTTTTTTACATTTTTTGTTTTTGTGAAGCGCCTCGTGATTTTTTTTTTATCTTGAGAGGCGCTATAGAAATGAGACTTTCTTCTTCTTCTTCTTCTTCTTCTTCTTCTTCTTCTTCTTCTTCTTCTTCTTCTTCTTCTTCTTCTTCTTCTTCTCTGCGTTAGCAGGATTGTTAACAGCGGCACTTGGTGTCTGAGTCCTTGCCTGCCATAAGTTGTGTAACGTTACTGTGTTTTTTCGTACAAGAAGCAAACATTCATAACACGTATACAGTAAATGTCGGCTGCTATGACGACACCGAAGGGCTGCTACACAAGCCTGGAGACCAGATAGGGCATCCTTACAGATAAATGTGTTTTTGTCAGAAGCATAGATGGAGAACACCACCTCTAGGTATGAACTATGCCTTTAAAAGTTCACGTCTTCTTTTAGACCACATCGTGTCAACCAACACATATTTTCTCAATTGTCCAGGTTTCCGTGGGAAAACAACAGTCCTGCAACTACACATCAAGGCTTGAAAAAGTCCCACTCTGCTGTAGAGCTCAGGTGGGGCTCTGGCCAGTCCGACTCTTCAGATGAAACCAGTAGCAGGAAGGATGTGGGGAAAGGCCTGCTGTTATCTCCTAAAGAGGTCATCAAGAATATGTGGAAGGACTTCAAGGTGCCCCCTCACAATCACTGGCTGACCTCCTCAACCCCATGTAGCCCGTCTGAAGGCCGGAGCAGACCACAAAACAGAATGGAAAAGGCGAGGCAAGGGAGTAAAGACAGAGAAAAACACAGAGCGACTGTCCCTAAGCCGTTCCATATGACGCTTCGTGAAGATGCGAGGCAGAAATGTGGCGTAAAGACGCGTTCTGAGATGGAACTAGAGAACACAAACCTGAGGAGACAGCTGGAGGAACTGTCTGAATGCCAGAGGAAGTTTCGCGCCAGCTCCGTACCCGCACACGTTCGCCTTCCACTGTATGAGGAGCTGCAGGAGCGGAACGAGGAGCGGCGGCGGGCCATAAGGGAGCGAGAGCAGCACCATCTTCAGACTATCCAGAAACCCTTCAGCTTCTTAGAGAGGGAGCGACTAAAGAAAGAGCAGAAGCAGCAGCAGCTCTCAGCTGACCAGGAGAAAGCCAGACCCTTCAAAGCCAAGCCCGTGCCAAAGTCTGTGTATGCGGCTGCATCAGGGGAACAGATGAAGGAGGAGCAGCTGTATCGGTCTATCAAGATACAGATGAGGGCCCAGGAGATGCTCAACAGTGCTTCATTGCCTCCCAGCATGCTCACACGACGGCCCAGTGAGCGAAAGAAGACTAAAGATGGCAGCACTGCAGCGGAAGCAGCACACCAGCCTCAGATTAACAAAGAGGTGCCTGACTTTAAAGCTAGCCACAAACGCTTCCAGAAACAGCTGGAGAGACGAAAAGAGGTGAAGCCCATAACTGCATGTGAACCCTTCCAACTGAAGACGTCGCAAATCTCCTGCCACCGAGAACGCATCCTGGCTGACATTGAGAAGGACCGGAGCAGCCCTCGGATGCTGCGCTGGCCATACATCAGCCCTGGGTCAGCTCGGACCCCCAGCTCGAGCCTCTGCTCATCTCTCTCAGGGAGCATGGAACTTCTTCCTGCCAAAGCCACAGATGCCACCAAAAAGCGCCACGAGGCAGTGAGGTACCATATTGGAGCACCAAAGGCTTCCTCCATTGTAGTAGAGAAATTTAGAGCCATAGAAGTCACTTTTCCTGTTTAGGCGTAGTGGCCTTAGCAGACCTCACCAGAATCCAAGCCCCAGCAGCATCCCAGGTGGTGGTTGTGTGTGAATCGCCTCACGTTCACTTCAGAACTGCTTTTTAGCCGATCAGTACACCCTTTTCCTGCTAAAGTCCCCTCCTCTGAACCTTCCTCCGCCCACGACCACAATTATCTCCCTGAGCAGAAAGGTGCTCGAGCAGAGAAAGAAGGCTGAGGAGGAAGAGCAACGGTGGAGGGACAAGCAGAAGCAGAGAGAGAAGAAGTTGCAGAGGGTGGTTCTGAAACGAGCCCAAGCCAATGACCCCCACCAGGCTCTGTCACAGATCTACCAGGGCAAGCTCCAAGAGTTCAGGTACCCTTACTACAGGAAACATGCGCTACCGTGTGTGTGCGTGTGTGTGTGTGTGTGTGTGTACGGGTGTGTGTGTGCGATCAGGGACAGGTATCCAGACACCTACGGACAGCATAAAGGTTTTGTCCCTGGTCGCCAAAAAGTTTGTAAATAGTTCTATTTAAATACATTTTATGTAAACAAGTTCTAAGTAATAAGTGTCGTGTGAAAAATAAGTTCAATGTAAATAATAACAAATACAGAGCTTTTATGTCTAGTCATTTTCTGTTTTTTGTGTTATTGTAAGAGGAAATGACTAAATGTCAATAACTTCTGTACCCAGCCCCAATGTAGAACATTTCTATCATGGCGTCGTATCAGGCCTGGCTTTGGAACATTTACACAGATCAAGTTCTTCACAAATGACCAAGCACCTATTCCACCTTCCTCAGGATCCACTGGTTTCCCTCTTTCCTGTTCACTCTCTCTCTTTCTTTACATTTTTAATCACAATTGTCTATTTTTTGCTCATTTTGAATATATTTGTAATCATTTTCTAAATTCTTTTTTACATTTTTTGTTTTTGTGAAGCGCCTCGTGATTTTTTTTATCTTGAGAGGCGCTATAGAAATGAGACTTTCTTCTTCTTCTTCTTCTTCTTCTTCTTCTTCTCTGCGTTAGCAGGATTGTTAACAGCGGCACTTGGTGTCTGAGTCCTTGCCTGCCATAAGTTGTGTAACGTTACTGTGTTTTTTCGTACAAGAAGCAAACATTCATAACACGTATACAGTAAATGTCGGCTGCTATGACGACACCGAAGGGCTGCTACACAAGCCTGGAGACCAGATAGGGCATCCTTACAGATAAATGTGTTTTTGTCAGAAGCATAGATGGAGAACACCACCTCTAGCTATGAACTATGCCTCTAAAAGTTCACGTCTTCTTTTAGACCACATCGTGTCAACCAACACATATTTTCTCAATTGTCCAGGTTTCCGTGGGAAAACAACAGTCCTGCAACTACACATCAAGGCTTGAAAAAGTCCCACTCTGCTGTAGAGCTCAGGTGGGGCTCTGGCCAGTCCGACTCTTCAGATGAAACCAGTAGCAGGAAGGATGTGGGGAAAGGCCTGCTGTTATCTCCTAAAGAGGTCATCAAGAATATGTGGAAGGACTTCAAGGTGCCCCCTCACAATCACTGGCTGACCTCCTCAACCCCATGTAGCCCGT
>SSNQ01034128.1:182234-197493 GCA_006942095.1 Nothobranchius kuhntae | reverse complement strand
TGAAGGGCTTCTTCTTCAGTGGTGGAGGCTCAAGAGGGCTGTATACAAACTACTGCAAGCTGCTCCCTCTCTGTTGGACTTTGGTACTGCTACTTCCACGTTTGAGATCCGGGGCCTTTCATTAAAGATTCGGGGCTTCAGCCCAAGTAGCCGGGCCTAACGCCGCCCCTGGCCGGTAGTAAGTCGGACCTGTTCCCGGTGAGGGTTGGACTCCGCCAGGGCTGCCCTTTGCCACCGGTTCTGTTCATTACCTTTATGGACAGAATTTCTTGGCGCAGCTGTGGTGTGGAGTGTGTCGAGTTTGGTGGCAGGAGAATCTCGTCTCTGCTTTTTGCGGATGATGTCCTAGTTTCATCCAGCTCTGACCTTCAGCTCTTGCTGGGTAGGTTCGCAGCCGAGTGTGAAGCGGCTGGGATGAGGATCAGCACCTCCAAATCTGAGACCATGGTTCTCGACCGGAAAAGGGTGGCTTGCCAACTCCGGGTCGGGAGAGAGGTCCTACCTCAAGTGGAGGAGTTTAAGTATCTCGGGGTCTTGTTCACGAGTGAGGGTAGGAGGGATCGGGAGATCGACAGGCGGATTGGTTCGGCGTCTGCAGTGATGCGGATGCTGAGCCGATCTGTCGTGGTGAAGAGGGAGCTGAGCCAGAAAGCCAGGCTCTCCATTTACCGTTTGATCTACGTCCCAATCCTCACCTATGGTCATGAGCTTTGGGTAATTACCGAAAGAACGAGATCACGGATACAAGCGGCCGAAATGAGTCNNNNTCCTCCGTAGGGTGGCCGGGCTCAGCCTTAGAGATAGGGTGAGGAGCTCGGACATTCGGGAGGGACTCGGAGTAGAACCGCTGCTCCTCTGGATCGAAAGGAGTCAGTTGAGGTGGTTTGGGCATCTGGTCAGGATGCCTCCTGGACGCCTCCCTGGGGAGGTGTTTTGGGCTGTACCGCCGGCAGGAGGCCCCCGGGTCGACCCAGGACACGTTGGAGAGGTTACATCTCCAATCTGGTCCGGGAACGCCTTGGGGTCCTGCCGGAGGAGCTGGTGGAGGTGGCCGGGGAGAGGACGGTCTGGAGCTCCCTAGTTGGGATGCTGCCCCCGCGACCCGGACCTGGATAAGCGGAGGAAGACGACGACGACTATCGCAAAGAACTAATCAACTGTTAAACACTCATATTGTTTTTAAATACTGCATCACTTCGCTTTCCACTTCATGTCGGGTTACGTCACATCCGGGACAGCGAGGCTGTAGCAATGGCCGTGTTCGAGTTGAGCTGCGCCTCGCCTGGAAAACAGATGAGAGCAGACGGAAGCAGCAGGGGGAGGTGCTGAAAGCCGGCGTTTAAGTCGGACACAATTTCCTGCATGTGCTCACGGGTGACGATGGCTGAAGATATCGCATTAGCGTTCATAATAGTAGATGGAATAGATGCAGATGAAATACCTATTCTTCTGCATGAAAGTGGATATCAACTGCAAAGGTAGGTAACCGCATTAAAGTAGTACAACGTCAAATACAACCGCCATGTGCATTTGTTTCCGTTTCTTTGGTTAAGATCTAAAAACTACATCTGAAGATACTGCTTCAGATGTAAATTAGAATAATAATGTGCATATAATGTCTTTCAGGTCTGTGCCAAAAGTGAAACACTTTGTTGAGAATGTTATTCCTTTATACCGTCATTCTGACTTTAAAAGCCACTTCAGACTTTCCAGAGGACAAGTGGAGGCAGGCTTTTGTGATGGTTACCACTACTCATATTTGCTCAGACATCGTGTTCACTTTCTGACTTTTCCATTTAGGATCTAGTGATGGCACTGGGACCATTCCACATGGACAGACAGCACACTGAATTACCCCTGTCCAAAAGTGTTCTTGCCTGTCTGGATGCTGGCAAATCAGGAGTCATACAGGGGAGTGGCGGACCGTTTTAACATATCCAAATCGACACTTTTTGCACATCTCCATCACTTCTGCTCCCTGGTCATCACACATTTGTCACATTGCATTTCTTGACCTACTGGTGAACAGCTTCTCACCTCACAGCTCGGATTTCAGAGGGCAGGTTTTCCAAATACAGTCTGTGCTGTTGATGGATGTCACATTCCCATTGTCAGACCAAATTGCAATGCTCCCACAGCATACTATAACAGGAAACAGTTCTATTCCTTAATCCTTACTGGGTTTGCAAACAGTCATCGCCGCTTCTGTCATGTCAGTGTGGGCCACCCTGGCAGCTGGCATGACGCAAAAGCCTTTCGCCGCACAACTGTTGCACACCTACTCGAGGAAGACCCCCAGGCTCTGGTCCCAAATGGCATGCACATCATTGGAGATTCAGCTTACCCCCTATTACCACGGCTGATGAAGCCTTACAGGGATAATGGACACCTCACATCCAGCCAAAGGCACTTTAATAGAAAACTGAATGTGGCGCGTGTTGTCATTGAACGTGCATTTGGCATGCTGAAAGCAAAGTTTAGGAGGCTCAAACGTCTTCACATGAAAGGCACAGGACATATTAGTGCAACTGTGACTGCATGCTGCATTCTGTTTGGATCCTAGTGGCCATGTGGAGGAGGAGCTAGAGCAGGACGAGAATGACCCACATCCACCACAACCCAACAATGAAGATGCTTCAAACTTCAGAGACATGATTTGTTCCCAGGTTTAAGCTAGCCCACCCTTACCCCAGCACCTTATCCAGTGTTTGGTTTTATTCTTCATTCCCACACATTTATGTGAGCTGGTGTGCTGTATGCCACAGGGTGATTTGATGCACTTTAAGTGAAATCAGTCTGCTTTCTAACTCCTAAATCTGAACATTAAGTTTTAAACAAAGTGCATCTCTATCATCAAGACTCCTGGTGTGCCTCCCAGTGGCAGCTCATGGAAACTGGGTGATGTGAACCCAGGCTAAACCATCAGGGGAGCATCAGTGGTCCCCAGAGGCAACGTGACATTACCGTTTGTAATTTGACATGCCAACCACTGCTTTTATGTTAAATCCTTTAAAGATAAGAAACACAAAAATACCTTTAATGTTCTGGTGTACATTTTTATTTTGAGTGTCCTTCTAACAAACTGATAAGTTTTTCTTGCTGCTTTCCAAGTTCTTTTAACTGATTCAGGATTTGACCCATGCACGTAATTACTTGTTTCTCAAACCCCCTTCTTCTTTTTCCTTTCAGCCGTCTCCAGTTGGCCAATTCTGGCCTTGTAAGTGACTCCAAGGCAGTGGTCCTGCGCTCAGCGTGGGCCTCATAGGACTGAAAAAACGCTGGGAGATGAACAGTCTTGCTTCTCCTAGAGCCAGAACCTTGTCTTCCTGTATGGCCGATGAGGGACCAGGTTGCTCTTCGGTTTCAGCAGGTGATGGCTGAGCCGCTGAAGGATGGGCTTCTTTAAGAGGGGAGTTGAAACCGTTGTGCCAGGTGGTGCACTTCCCACCGCTGTGCGACCAAAAAGTTCATCCATTTGCTGACAGAAGAGGGATAAACAATTTTCATGAGTTGTTGTAGAACTTTACTGAACACTTTTAATTACAAATACTCCTTTTTGTCCAGAGAACTGGTCCAAGCACTTACTGTGCAGTAGTCCCAGGTAATTTCCTCCTCTCCTGTCAGTCTACTTCTGTCTTTGGCTCGTTTGTATGTGGTTACCATGTTTCCCAGCTTTTTTCTTATTTTCTCGTTAGTGAAGTTGTATTCTCGTCTAGAGAATTCCTGTTCCAGCTTTTTGTAGAATGAAGGTTTGTTACGGTGATGGAGATGCTGATGTTCTCTTGTTAGCTCTAGAAGCAGCAGTGTAGTACTGTGTGTGAATTCTGTTCAAACAAAGAACTGTTATAGGACAGCATCTTGAAAATATAAAGTATTAGTATCGAAAATACCACTGTACCTGTCGGTGGTCCATGGCATTCTGGCTCATTGAATGGACATGATTGCAGTCCCTGTGGAGATGTTTTAACTCTGACCTGGGATTTTGGAAAGCTGAACCTGGTCAACTTGATTAGGGTGCTGATTGAATGTTTGGACTGAACAAATGTGGTCACGGTTGAAGGTTGAGTTCCTGCTACGGGACTAGGGGTGATGGACACTGGTCTCTCAAAAGTTGACCATTGGAGAAAGACGGGTTAATTTGTGACACACACACACACACACACACACACACACACACACACACACACACACACACACACACACACACACACACACACACACACACACACACACACAACTGGTGCATCCCTCTTGGTGTGGAAGTCAGAGAGTTGAAAACTGCCAGCTTACATTTGGATAAAACATGATCAGAATAATTAGATGTCTCTGATGAACTTTAAGCGTCTTTGAATGATGCAAAAAAAAAAAGTTGCTAATCAAGGATTTCAACCCGAATGTCTGCTGACACCTCGTGGAAACATGAAGAACTGCAGGACTGCAAAAGGTGTTTAAAATATATTTTTTAAAACAAGAGACTGAATCATTTATAAAATAAAATAAATTGTAAAGGATTTTTATAAATGTGTGTATTATTCGTGGCACATTTTATAAAATTAATATATTATTTATTTACTATTCATTCCAGATCTTAAAAGATCAATGACACATTCAAATGGATTTAGCTATTAATTTATTTACTCAGGCACTTTTTGCACTCCATATGTTAAATGTGAGTCAGATTCAGGAATTCATTAGAGGAATGGAGATGGACAGAGGACATCTGTCTTTTCTCCACTAAGGAAATTCCTCGGTAACTTGCCAGCATTTTATATCTTTGGTCTTGTCGATTAGCCCGTAAAACAGAGGAGTTTTTTTTTGGGAGATGGATGTTAAACCTCCACTGGTGTCCACAGACGTGGCTGTCTTGAAAAAGACACTTGGTTCCTCAATGGGCTGAAGCTGACGAGACTTGCCCAACCAGTCTGCATGTGTTTTGTGGATTTGGAGAAGGCATTTGACCGCGTCCCTCGGGTTTAGTTTTGTGTTATGATCCAACCCCTCCTCTTTAATCCGGGCTTGGGACCGGCAGACGTGAACCAAAAGGGAAACTCTGGCAGAGTTGGTTGGATTTTTTTTCAGACACTTTCTGAACTTTAAATGAGTCTTTTTCATGTTTTTTGTTTAGTTTTGTCTTTAAAAGGACAGTTGTTGGCTCTTCATGAGTCCAAATCCAACAGTTGATTCACACACATGCTGGGTTAGAAGCTCGTCCATTTGCCCTTTTCTGTCAGCTGTTATCTTTTTAAGGCGTAACAGATTTAGGTGTTACACCTCTGAGCCAGAATCTTCTCCAGAACAGAGTGAATGCTGCCCAGAAACAAGCTGTGTCCTCTCTTACTAAAATGCACTAAAGTGTTAAAACTAGACAAGGTTTAGAAGTTACGTTTGGTAAGAAATCCTTTTCCACCTATTTTAAGTTTCCACTATAAGGTAAAAGAAACCCACTTTAAGATTATATCTGGTGTATACCCTACTGGAGATTTCTTATATAAAAGATTTAAATTTGAATCTGACCCTTGTTATTTTTATTTATTTATTTTGTTCGTCAGAAGTAGAAACGATAGAACATGTGTTTTATAATTGTCAAGCTATCAAGGTCGTATGGTCTGACATTCATGGTTGGATCACACAAAAAATTTCTAACATCTCCATTTACAGCCAAAGATGTTCTCTATTATATGGAAGATCTGGACTCTGATACTGTCTGATACTGTCAACCTCGTAATCATTTTATGTAAGTACTTTATTCATCCATGCAAATGGAAGAATACAGCTCCTGTTTTTTCCTTATTTTTGAACTCCTTCATACAGTACGTTAAATCCTTGAAGTGCATTGATAAAATGACTAAGAAAACTGCCAAATATGATCAAAAAATTACATAATCCTTGTTATTTTAAACTTGTTTTGTGTATGTCATATTATCCTTCTTTTTCTCTTTTCTTTATTATTCTTTATTTTTTCTCTTCCTTTACAAAACATATAACTCACTTAATCTTTTGTACCTGAAACTATTATAAAATGTAAAGTTCCTGATTTGTTTTGTAAATGTTATTTTCATCAATTTAAAAAAAACACTCGCCGTGACGACATACAACGTCAGCAGCTGTGTGTAACCAATCCGGCGTCTAAAGGGCGGGATCATTGTCCAAATTTTAGGCGGTGCGCTGCGGGCCGAAACACCGAGAAAGAATATCCCGGTCTCAACCGGTTTCAACCGGTCTGTGGTTGGAAGCATGAGCTGAGAAGACGGGCGTCCGAGCACGCACTAAACATTTCTACTGTACCGCAGTGTGCGCATAGAGTCAGAAATAAAACGAGACGTTTTCATTTCGTGATTATGACCCGTATTACCGCTCTAGAGTGACTCCGTGGATTTGTGTCGTTAGCTTAGCATGAGACGGTTTGTTAGCCAGTGGGTCTAAGTCGTCTATGACTTTTTCATTAGCTCGCCAAGTTGCTGTTAGCCTGTTTAGAGGTGGATGCAATCATCATATCTGTAGACATTTTTTAGTGAATGAAGAGCAGAAAAAGAAGCATGCTGTGCTAAACTGCTTAGAACATTGCCACGTTTACAGCGTAAGGGTGTTTTAACGACTTCGATAACTGATTTGACATCTAGGAAAGCAGACATTAGCATTTAGCAACCGGATGCTCGGATCAGTGTTACGTAAAGGATAACGCTGAGAAGTTTTTAGTCTTTTTATATATTTGTCGCGTTGCTTTTCTGCCTCAACTCACGTCAGCAGACAAGTATTTCTTTTTTAATAGGCGGATAGCACGTACAAGGTAAGTAATGCCCGCGCTAGCATAGTGTTAGCGTAGGCTAAACAAGTATCCACCTGCTTCAGAAGTAACTTGTGGTTATGTTGTGGTGTGATCGCAGCAACTCGAACAGCACACCAACTTAATCCGAGCGGTGTGCTGTTTGAGACGTAACTTGTTTTAATAGCTGAAACACGTGTTGGAGTTAAGGTTTTAAGAATAGTACCGATCTTGCCTGATGGAGGCGTTGTTTTGCATCACCAAAAGTCCCTTTTCCTCACTAAATGCTTAGTTCTTAAACATTGTAACCTTTGCATTTTGACTGAAGTAATTTAATTGTGACTGTGTCTAGTGTTTACACAGTAGTATTGGCACACGGCTTCCTTTGTTTATTAAATTGGCTGTTGTCATGTTTTGCAATTTAACAAAAGAGGGTAAATAATTATTTTGACCTTTTAATCCCACTTAAAGATCCGTGCAGTTTTTACCCGTGACTAAATTGTGATAATGAGTTAGATGACTGGATAGGGTTGCTTATCATTTGAAATAATGGACTCTAGAATTTTAAATGTAGCATTATTTCCAAGACCACGTGGGTTTATAGTGTGATCATTTCTCTTGTGTCGCAGGGAGCTCTATGCCAGCAGAAATGACAATGTTGGCCGATCATCCTGCCAGACAGCTGCTGGACTTCAATCAGAAGCTGGACATCACGCTATTGGACAGTGTTGTCAACTCCATGTATCATGACATCGGGACCCAGGTGAGAAACACTCGCGTGTGTGAACAACAGGACAGGCTGTTAAAATATAGCAGTGATATTTGTTCATGAATAAACACCCTAATGGGTTTAATTATGCTGACAAGCACAACTTAAAATCCACCAAAACCTCCAGATCATGTAATTGTTGCTTTTCTTTTTTCTTAGCAACGAGTAGCCCAGGAGGTGCTCACCAATCTGAAGGATCATCCAGATGCCTGGAGCAGAGTGGACACCATCCTGGAATTCTCCCAGAACATGAAAACAAAAGTATGAACACAACACACACTCGCTTACTGATATTTCTAGTAAAACAATCAAAATTGTCATCCCATAGAATAGGGGTCGGCGAGCTGCGCGCAGCTTCTTTCATCCATCTGATGCGTCTCTCTGCTTGTAAAAAAATTTTATGAGTAATTAAAATATATTTTATTTTACTGCATTCATTTTTATCTGTATGCCCATTCTAAATGTAAAGATAGTCTGCGTGACCTTGAACAGGTCCAACGGTTGACAGGTCACCTGCTTGTCCATAATCAGATGTCTATAGGAGCTTTCTGAGCTGAAGAGGATGTGAGATTCTGGACTTTTCCTCAGACAGGCTCATGGATGCGTCGCTACGTTGGAGACAGGAACAAGCGCTATTCAGCCAAAGTTTCATAGTCAGGGAACATTTTTTAGGTGGCAAGTCTCTGTGAGACTAATACCACCCCACCGTCCAGGCCTGCTGCGGCAGTCTTGCGCAGCGGGTTCCTGACAACGCAACAGTGGCGGCCCCGGAGACCCTCTACTAATTCATGGCCTTCACAGACCCAAGGTTAAGCAGTCACGCCGCTCAAGCCTCAAGTCCCTCCATTCAGTCCACGTCCAGCGGTGGTCTCAGGACGTGCACCACGTCCAGCGGTGGTCCCATGAGTCTCACCGCATCCACGCTCAGCGGGGTTCCTACTTTCGCCTTTTGAAGAGGCTCTGCCTGTCCAGGTCAAGCGGTGGTCCCAGGGGTTGCACCGCATCAACGACCATCGATGGTCCCAGAGGCCGCACCACATCCTCGTCCAGCAGAGATTCCACCTTCGTCTTTCCAAGAGACTCTGCCTGTCCAGGTCAAGCGGTGGTCCCAGGGGTTGCACTGCATCCACGNCCTCCGTCTGTCCGGGAGGCTCCGTCTGTCCAGGTCCAGCGGTGGTCCCGGAGGTCACACCGCATCCGGTCCAACCTGTCCAAGAGTCCACGTCTTCGTCCCTTCCTGTGTCTCTAGAGTCTTCGTCCCCTCTTACCCCAGGTTGGTCATCGGCAGCCATCACCGCAGGTCCGGTCCTCGCCCATCGTCGCCGGCCCCCAAGACTCCCGCAGTCCCGGCTCCTGGTTTCCCGTCGCCGGCCCCCCAGACTCCTCTGGCCCTTCTTCCTGGTCCCCCTCCTCCCGCCCTGCTCTGGTTTCCTGTGGGCGTCCGGAATCCGCCCTTGAGGGGGGGTGTTAGTAAATCTCCTTGCTAGTAAATCTTCCAGCCTTTTACCCTGCCTGATCTCAGCCTCCGGACCTCGTTTTCACTCCTGACCCCTGCCTTGAACTCTGCCTGCCACCACGACCCTCGCCTGTCTGCTACCTCGTCTCCAGCCTGTTCCCTGTACCTGCTTGTCCGATCTGGTTTTGACCCTCGCCTCCTCCCCGACTCTGTCTCCAGCCTTGTCCTCCTCTGGTAANTGGCTGTTGTCATGTTTTGCAATTTAACAAAAGAGGGTAAATAATTATTTTGACCTTTTAATCCCACTTAAAGATCCGTGCAGTTTTTACCCGTGACTAAATTGTGATAATGAGTTAGATGACTGGATAGGGTTGCTTATCATTTGAAATAATGGACTCTAGAATTTTAAATGTAGCATTATTTCCAAGACCACGTGGGTTTATAGTGTGATCATTTCTCTTGTGTCGCAGGGAGCTCTATGCCAGCAGAAATGACAATGTTGGCCGATCATCCTGCCAGACAGCTGCTGGACTTCAATCAGAAGCTGGACATCACGCTATTGGACAGTGTTGTCAACTCCATGTATCATGACATCGGGACCCAGGTGAGAAACACTCGCGTGTGTGAACAACAGGACAGGCTGTTAAAATATAGCAGTGATATTTGTTCATGAATAAACACCCTAATGGGTTTAATTATGCTGACAAGCACAACTTAAAATCCACCAAAACCTCCAGATCATGTAATTGTTGCTTTTCTTTTTTCTTAGCAACGAGTAGCCCAGGAGGTGCTCACCAATCTGAAGGATCATCCAGATGCCTGGAGCAGAGTGGACACCATCCTGGAATTCTCCCAGAACATGAAAACAAAAGTATGAACACAACACACACTCGCTTACTGATATTTCTAGTAAAACAATCAAAATTGTCATCCCATAGAATAGGGGTCGGCGAGCTGCGCGCAGCTTCTTTCATCCATCTGATGCAGCTCTCTGCTTGTAAAAAAATTTTATGAATAATTAAAATATATTTTATTTTACTGCATTCATTTTTATCTGTATGCCCATTCTAAATGTAAAGATAGTCTGCGTGACCTTGAACAGGTCCAACGGTTGACAGGTCACCTGCTTGTCCGTAATCAGATGTCTATAGGAGCTTTCTGAGCTGAAGAGGATGTGAGATTCTGGACTTTTCCTCAGACAGGCTCATGGATGCGTCGCTACGTTGGAGACAGGAACAAGCGCTATTCAGCCAAAGTTTCATAGTCAGGGAACATTTTTTAGGTGGCAAGTCTCTGTGAGACTAATACCACCCCACCGTCCAGGCCTGCTGCGGCAGTCTTGCGCAGCGGGTTCCTGACAACGCAACAGTGGCGGCCCCGGAGACCCTCTACTAATTCATGGCCTTCACAGACCCAAGGTTAAGCAGTCACGCCGCTCAAGCCTCAAGTCCCTCCATTCAGTCCACGTCCAGCGGTGGTCTCAGGACGTGCACCACGTCCAGCGGTGGTCCCATGAGTCTCACCGCATCCACGCTCAGCGGGGTTCCTACTTTCGCCTTTTGAAGAGGCTCTGCCTGTCCAGGTCAAGCGGTGGTCCCAGGGGTTGCACCGCATCAACGACCATCGATGGTCCCAGAGGCCGCACCACATCCTCGTCCAGCAGAGATTCCACCTTCGTCTTTCCAAGAGACTCTGCCTGTCCAGGTCAAGCGGTGGTCCCAGGGGTTGCACTGCATCCACGACCCATCGGTGGTCCCAGAGGCTGCACCACATCCTCGTCCAGCAGAGATTCCACCTTCGTCTTTCCAAGAGACTCTGCCTGTCCAGGTCCAGCGGTAGTTCCCGGGGTCGCACCGCATCCATGTCCAGCGGGGGTTCCACCTCCGTCTGTCCGGGAGGCTCCGTCTGTCCAGGTCCAGCGGTAGTTCCCGGGGTCGCACCGCATCCATGTCCAGCGGGGGTTCCACCTCCGTCTGTCCGGGAGGCTCCGTCTGTCCAGGTCCAGCAGTGGTCCCAGGGGTCGCACCGCATCCACGTCCAGCGGTGGTCCCGGAGGTCACACCGCATCCGGTCCAACCTGTCCAAGAGTCCACGTCTTCGTCCCTTCCTGTGTCTCTAGAGTCTTCGTCCCCTCTGACCCCAGGTTGGTCATCGGCAGCCATCACCGCAGGTCCGGTCCTCGCCCATCGTCGCCGGCCCCCAAGACTCCCGCAGTCCCGGCTCCTGGTTTCCCGTCGCCGGCCCCCCAGACTCCTCTGGCCCTTCTTCCTGGTCCCCCTCCTCCCGCCCTGCTCTGGTTTCCTGTGGGCGTCCGGAATCCGCCCTTGAGGGGGGGTGTTAGTAAATCTCCTTGCTAGTAAATCTTCCAGCCTTTTACCCTGCCTGATCTCAGCCTCCGGACCTCGTTTTCACTCCTGACCCCTGCCTTGAACTCTGCCTGCCACCACGACCCTCGCCTGTCTGCTACCTCGTCTCCAGCCTGTTCCCTGTACCTGCTTGTCCGATCTGGTTTTGACCCTCGCCTCCTCCCCGACTCTGTCTCCAGCCTTGTCCTCCTCTGGTAACTCCACATCGAATAAAGACTTTTTATTTACCTTTTTACTGTGTTTGGCATCATCACGGGTCTTCCGAATTCTGCTTGTGACACATTATCGTAATTTCTCTTATCGAGATCATTTTTCCCACGTCAATAAAATTGATAACAAAATGAAAAGATGTGTGTAGGTTGGCAACGTTCGTGTCCCTTTAAGGAGCTGTACCACCTTGAGTCATGTAAAAATTGACTCAACGTAACACACCTGACAGCCCCACCTAGCGGACAACTGTTGTTTCTGCGCATACATGTAGTTATCATCCATTTACCGTTGTCGAGGTGAAATCCTCAATATATTGTGATATTGATTTTAGGCCTTATCGCCCAGCCCTAGGACACATTCATAAAAGTGTGTATTAGGTCCTAAGAAGTCTGATGATTGCATGTGTATTAAACAGATGCTGTCTTAAGACCCTTCAACGTAAATATGATGGTGAGCTACAGTGCTTGGGTAGGCTGTGATGTTTAAACCAGGCTCAGGTGGTACTGGGGGGACCAGAGAACACCTCCCCCCACATACACCAGTACAGCTGCAGCTTGGATGGTCCAGCTTTGGTATGTTCTTACTGTGTTGCTTTTTTTAAACACAGAAAAGGTTTCTTTTTACCTTGCTGACAGTTTTGTTTGCGGTTGCAAACTTGCTCAGAGCTGACGCTGATGGTGGCGTCACTTCCTACTCCCGTTTATCCATGGGCAGCAGAGGACGTTGTCGCCCTCTGCTGCCCACTCTTCGATGATGCAGTCCCATGCACGATCCAATGTGTAGACCCCATCGTCTCTGTTCATGGTCCCACATCCACGTCTCCTTATCTCTCTAGCTTCTTTTATCCATCTTTTGTATTTCTGTTGTTCGGTGTTTATGATCCTTGTGTTGTCCCAGTCAGCAGCAAGGTAAAAAAGAAACCTTTTCTGTGTTTTTAAAAAGAACCAACAATGCAGTTGTATGGTCCAGTTCTGCTGATCTTGTAGTTGTTCAGAGCAGTGATGTACTGGAAGACGAGATGAACGGTTCTCTACAAGGACTCTGTTCTCTTCAGTCACTTTGAAAACCTGTTCAAAACATTCGATTCATTCGTGAACGTCCCATCACTCGGTCGGGGTGACTCAATGCGGTCTTCTGTTGCTGCAGTTCTTCTGCATCAAGGCTCAGCATTGTTGTGGTGCAGAGATGCTACTCGCTGTCATGTGATCAGCCGTTTGTGTGGTTGATACGCAGTTGAACTGGTGTAGTGAAGAAACGTAGCCAGTAGAAGTGGTGTCCCAGAGAGCATCCAGTAAAAGCCACTTTCTCAATTAGTGATATTGGGCTTTATGAAGATATTTATTGTCTAAAGTTGTAGCTCTTTTTGTCACATTTCAGTAAACGTTGAATTGATCGAACTAATCCGCTTTTCCCTCCTTAGTATTATGCACTGCAGATTCTGGAGTCGGTCATCAAAACCCGTTGGAAGATTCTCCCCAGAAGTCAATGTGAAGGTAAATACAAGTCATCAGAACAAAAGGATGCTTATCATTAGCAATGTAACACCGTACAGCAGTAGACCACCCCTACCCATTCAGTGCTTTTACATGAAGCCGGTGTTTGCTTTAGGCAGATTGTCATGTTTCTGGTAATTGTCTGTTTTCCTGAGTAAAGTGTTTTGTTTTCAGGAATCAAAAAATATGTTGTTGGGTTGATTATTAAGACTTCTTCTGATCCTGCCAACATGGAGGTAAGGAAGCATCTTCCTCAGTAGTTTTTATGGGTGCGCCGTCTTGTGTTTCCACACAATTCCATTTTGATTCAGATTCTTCCGATTTAATTATTAAACCATTATGGTTACCATTGTTTTTCCACTTTGAATATCCTACAGAAAAATCAAACTATGTGCTGCCGGTTTATTTTCCTTTTCTTGTTTCCTGTGCAGCTATAAAGCGAACAGAATTGATGTCTTTAAGTGCCAAAAGCAAGCCTCACAGTTGGAGCATTACAGATTCAGCCATAAGACCTCGTCTGACAGCTTGCTGCAGCTGCAGCTGTAAACACAATTATCCGTAACCATCGAGACTACGAAGTTGAACAACATACAGCTAATCACGGCGTAGCACCAAAGTTTACAAACGCTAAGCCCTCATAATAAGGATTAACCGGTTTAACTATTAACCACAATGTGAAACGCTACGGTTAGGACGTCTCCAACACCGCAAAAAAAAAAAGACGTTAGCGGACCAAAGCGAAAGTGGTATTAGTAAAATTAAGTTAAGTAATATTAGAACAGTCCAGTGATCGACGTTTATATTGTGCTGTTCTACGTTTCCCCTGTATCTGTCTTCAACAAACATGTATGGCAAGCCATTTTAATATTTAGTCAACTACACCTCTCTGTAATTCCTGTTCGACATAGCAGTAATATAATTTGTCCTTGTCCAAATAATATTCTTACTGATATTAAAGATATGAACAAGTAGAATTACACTTATGTAATAAGTACTATTCATAATAACACCTGCACTAGTAGGAATTTAGCATCTTAATTCATTGAGGTGCCTCCATCCTTCTGTGCTAACCCTGACCAGCTGTCAGTTAAACCTTTTTGTCTTTTTACATAAAGGCAATTAGGCAAAAATAATTAAATTAATGATTATTTCTGATAATCGGCCACTGTGAAAGTTTAACATGCAGGCTGAACATGAAAATAGTCTCCTACACCTAACTCCTGCATTAGCTTCTGATGGAAAATAGACGGTGAAACTAGATAGAAAATCCTCACAGATCTACGTCACACTGTCACTTAATATTCATGGACTCACCCATCTTGACTCACGACGGGGAAGGCTGATGTTGGTTTAGCATCCGGACAACAGCACAGAACGTCTTGGCTAATAGGAGCTAACTATTAGCATTAGCATCTCCACCACACAGCAGAACTCCTCCAGGCTTGTGTTTATTGGTGGAGGGAAAACATAAACGTTGCAAGTCAGTAGTAGTGAATTTTTTTAAGTTAAATCTTTGAAAAGGAACAAAAGATATTTCAGGGGCTCAAAACATTTTGTAAAAAGCTTTCATGCCTTTTATCAAGAACTTGTAGAATGTGTTTGTGATTAATGTGTTCATACAGATGTGAAATTGATTCATGTAAAATAATCGTGAAACTGTGATTATTTCTCAGACTATAATCGTACTACCAACATTTATAATCGTTGCAACCCTACTCGTATTACGTCTTTAAATGACGTATACGAAACAGTTGTTTTAGATCCAGAGCTTCTGGGTGTAGATCAGAAGCTCGGATCACCAGACAGTCCACAGGGACTGTAAAGGACAGGCTCCTTTTGGAGTGACTCACTAAAAACTTGGGAAGCGTGGCTTCAGTCAGGATAACTAACAAGTTATGTTCAAGCTAAAGGGAAGTCAGACGGCCCACTTTATATCGTGCTCACATAATCTTTGTGAAAACATGTGATCGCACCACATTACCGCCACAGACTGACCTCTTCTGAAGGCTCCCTGGTGCCACCTCAGCTTTGCTGCAAAATTGCACCATAGTTTTAGGAAGAGGATGGAGTTGCGGGAATTTTTTATTATTCCTTCCTTGATTGTTTGCTGGTTAGGAGGAACAGCCCTTGTCATCTTTTCATCTAACCCAGGATGAAAACGTTTATGGTGCTATCGCATGGTGATCGTGTTGTTGTCCGTCC
>SSNQ01034128.1:160859-178180 GCA_006942095.1 Nothobranchius kuhntae | reverse complement strand
GCGCAAAACTCGCCCCGATCTTGTGGATTCTCGCACGAGTGGAAAATCTGCTCAAAAAAGTGAAAAAGTCGCACAGTGTCCGCCCGGCTTTACTGTCTGTGTGTGTGCGTTGATGCCTGGGCCGAGCTGACGGAGCTCCCGGCTGCAGTTTTGTGTGTAGGGAGGGGCGGGCGCTCTATCTGACTGGCCAATCACAGAGCTTGAAGACAGTCAGTTACCCAATGAGGATTTCATTCAGCACGATTACAGATATTTACGAGTTTTACACTCGTTTCTTGCTCGTGTTCGTATAAAATGCTTTATCCGTACGCTCATAGCTGTAACCACCCTGCCCTGCCTCCTCCTCCTTGCTACCTGCCGGCTGTGATCACAAGCAACAACACAGTAGTTCCTGCTGCTTCTTTGGGAAACGGCGAAAAAAAAACATCAATAAAACTTGGGATGTTGTAGGCGTGGCGGTGGGATTTCAGCCGTGGCGGCCCGCCACGGCTACGCCTATGTAAGGGAAACCCTGCAACATTGTGTCCTGTAGAAAAACCCAATAGTGACAGCGCTAACAAGGGTCCTCAGTCATGAGCAATGCTCTCTGCAACATCTGGACATAGCCAGCAGCCATCTGATCCCCCTGCACTTCCTGAAGCTCCACTGAAGGAAAAAACACAAACCATTATTGCCCCCGCTCCAATGTGGCGTATAGAAAACATCTGAGGTGGGATCTGCTTGTCATGCCAGTAATGTTGTAAAACATCAGGACCATTGACGTTAAACTTCTTCTGATCAGAGAACAAAAGTTTCCATAGCAACCTTCTTAAAACGTTGCATGTTTGGTGTTCTTTTGTAAAGCCCAAACCGTCAGTTCTGTGGTGTTCAAGAAGTTTGCTTAGTTATAAAAGTGTTGGTGTTAGCGCGGGCAGGATAGGTGGTACTGGAGCTCAGCGAACCACACTGAGCTCACTGATCAGTGAGCTGTGCATCTTGTCTAATCTATTTTTCGTAGCGCTGTTCCAGCCGATAAGATCAGCGTTTGGTGTTTATGAGGAAAATATTCATGTGTCCCAACTTGATCAGTCTGATTTCTTTACAAGCATGTCTTCATCCATGCACTCTGCAACAGCAGCTGCTGCGATTCATCTAGTGGTGACGCAGATTGACAACATTCATGCAAAAATGGAAGCATTGTCGGCCATGTTTCTCCTTTGAAGCTTTAAACTGTCATGCTCCTCGATGACATCATCAGCAAGCTTGTCTGGTTAGCCGGTAGTAATTATCTTTACATCATAGACCAAAATCATACTGATTATATATTTTACCATTTGTACTGTGCAGTACTGTCTACTATTAAATAGGAATGGCTTTTCTTTCTTTTTCTTTTTTTTGCCTTTGCCATCAGACCATCATAACCATGTGACTACCTGACAGAAAATGACATGAATCCATAAATATGTATTTATGTGGTTTTCAATTAATTGCTGCTCAGAAAATATTTTGTCTTACTCCCATTTCTTCTTCTTTAGAACCTTGTTACGGTCAACCATGCAAAATCAAACCATGTTGTGGTTGCGCAGCTCTTCTAGTTGAAATCCTAAGTTCCTGCTCGACTATTAGATGATTCTGAGTTTCTTCAGTTTATTCTTGTCATCAAATGAGTAAATGAAGAAATCTGTGTAATGTGTTGTTAATGGAAGGTTTATCAAAATGGTTTTAGTATGGAATGAACAGATTGCCAGGAACTGTAGACTGGCAATCTGTTTTCTGCTTGGCTAGCCTTTATCTCATTGGTCTTCTATGAGGTATTTCAATGCCATAGCTATTTCTCTCAAAAGCTGGGTGTTATCAAAAACAAATAAATTAATACTTGAAATGCATGAATATGTATTACAAACATGTATGAAATGATTTGTGTCTAAGGCATGATCCCTGCTCTCCGTAACAATCATCTTCTCTCGTCTTGTAGCATGTGCAACGAGTTTTCGCAGATATTCCAGCTGTGCCAGTTTGTGATGGTAAGTCTCTTCCCTCCGGGCCAAAGGCGGGTTCAACAAGACCCGATTTTCTTCTGGCACATATCACTAGAAATGAACAATCGTAGTACAGGTAGAACTGATACTAGAGGACCAGTCATAAACCGGAGCTGGGTTTGATGAGACCCTGAATCATGTTTACATTGTTATGTACTACAAGTAGAACAAACAGGTATGATGTAATTAATGTGCTGCAGGAGACGCTTGTTCGGGCAGATAAAGCCCATAACCCTCAATCCAAATGGAAACTTTCAGTTTGTTTCCTGCCAGCTATTGTACGTGCAGAAATCCACAACTAAAAACGTGCTCTGGACTGGTGCTGATATTAAACACATCATGTGATCATGAACAGGTTTTGTATTGGTCACCAGGTGACTGACCTGGTTCATGGGCACCAGCTTTGTGGTGGCGAAAGTCCTAAATCTGAACTAACCTTTCTGGGACACTAATCCTGCTTCGTGGTGCGTGCGTTGGGCGTTTTGGTTTATTGTTCAGTAAGGCTCACCATGAATTCTACCCTGTGTCTTCAGGAAAACTCTCAAAATGCACCGCTGGTCCACGCCACGCTGGAGACTCTGCTGCGGTTCTTGAACTGGATTCCTTTGGGATACATTTTTGAGACCAAACTTATCAGCACGCTTGTCTACAAGGTAAAATAAATAAATAAAAACGGATTCACCCCACATCAAGGAACGTCTGCTGAGATGGGCAATGGCACTTATTAGAAATGTTGGAGAGATTTTTAGTTTTTGTGGAGTTTAAACTTCTGTCATATAAACTGGAAGCAGATTTCCAGTCTGGCTATAGACCAGATGTCAAAACGCTGGTTTTGGTTTTTTGTTTCAGTTTTTGAACGTGCCCATGTTTCGCAACGTTACATTGAAATGTCTGACAGAGATCGCTGGAGTAAGCGTCAACCAGTACGAGGAGCAATTTGTCAACCAGTTCACCCTCACCATGTGTCAGCTCAAACAGGTACCACGTTCTTTTGAGTCCAACCTGCCATTTCCTGCACACTCTGGATTATACCCACTGAATCTAAGTGAGTTCTTGTTTGATCAGATGCTGCCGCTGAACACCAATATCAAATTGGCATTTGCCAATGGGAAGGACGATGAGCAGAACTTTATTCAGAACCTGAGTCTGTTTTTGTGTACATTCCTAAAAGAACATGGCCAGCTCATTGAAAAAAGGCCCAACCTGCGTGAGACACTCATGGAGGTAAGAGGGCAGCATCAGAACCTTTCTTCTCAATTATTTATTTATTGCGCGCACATACACACACACACATATGTGTATGTATATATATATAAAAAGGTCAGGCCACCATTTTGCAGATGAGTTGTCTCTGGAGCGTACAGATTACCTTACACTGTGTACTGATCCTCTTAGTGCTCATACTTCGTAGTGCTCTTCAGAAATAGCTTAAGTGTTGTACCAATTTAATATGCTCAGCCCCACCACTCCCCCATGTTTATTTTTTTTTCTTGGGCAGTGTTTTTGTTTGTTTCTAAAAGAGCAGAAAATAATGTAAGAATAACCAATTTTACAACCAAGTGTTTTCTATGTATAGTGTTTCTCGCTCAATAACTTCTTTTATTACCCAAAACTCACCTCAGCCCAACCAAAAGAGCCTCAAAATGCCAGCATTATTACAACATAAATGGGACTTATTTTGGTAAACATCACAAGTTACTCGATGGAGCAAGAAGTCCGATCCATTATCCTTTAGTTACTCCACCTAGAGTAATTAAATCTGAACTCATCACCATGTTCTCTTGTCAGGCCCTACACTACATGCTGCTGGTGTCCGAGGTGGAGGAGACGGAGATCTTTAAGATATGTCTGGAGTACTGGAACCACTTGGCAGCAGAACTCTACAGGGAGAGTCCATTCTCCACTTCCAGCACTCCGTTGTTGTCTGACGTCCCTCCTCGAAGACACCTCTACTTGCCCGTGCTCTCCCAGGTCAGTCAACAGTTTCTGCAAGTCATTAAAGGGCATTAAGTCATTCATTTAATTTAGCCAAAATTAGGCCTTTAAGGTGTGGATGACTCATTTAATCAATACATTTGCGGTGGTCTCTAGTTGGAATTAATGCCTTGCGGGCAGAACTCTGGGCACAAAAAAGCTCACACACCTCTGGCCCACCAGGACCAGTTTGCGACATCAGAGCTGTGCTTCAAATGGGAGGATTTGGAGTCTTATTTCTTGACATTTAGACATCTTGCCTTAGATTGGATAAAAACAACGTGACTCTACAACTAACTCGGGGACATGGATGTTTTTATCTCCACAAATGACAAGTCTGGAGGAGCTTCAGCAATGTATTTGAGTTGCTAATGCTAGCAGTTAGGGTTAGGGTTAGGCTCGCACTCGTGGGGCAGGGGGGACGAATAAACTGAGGAAAGCACTTCAAGGCCACAGAGCAGCAAAGCATTTGTGAAGCCACAACATGCACAGCCTTGAGGCGGATGGGCTACAACAGCAGAAGACACCACCGGGTACCACTCATCTCCACTACAAATAGGAGAAAGTGACTACAGCTTGCACCAGCTCACCAAAATTGGACGGTTGAAGACTGGAAAAATATTGCCTGGTCTGATGAGTCTCGATTTCTGTTGAGACATTCAAACGGTAGAGTCAGAATTTGACGTAAACAAAATGAGAACATGGATCCATCATGCCTTGTTACCACTGTGCAGGCTGGTGGTGGAGGTGTCATGGTGTGGGGGATGTTTTCTTGGCACACTTTAGGCCCTTTAGTGCCAATTGGGCATGGTTTAAATGCCACGGGCTACCTGAGCATTGTTTCTGACCATGTCCATCCCTTCATGACCACCATGTACCCATCCTCTGATGGCTACTTCCAGCAGGATAATGCATGATGTCATAGAGCTCCAATCATTTCACATTGGTTTCTTGAACGTGACGATGAGTTCACTACTACAACGGCCTCCACAGTCACCAGATCTCAACCCGATGGAGCATCTTTGGGATGTGGTGGAACGGGAGCTTCGTGTCCTGGATGTGCATCCAACACATCTCCATCAACTGCAAGATGCTATCCTGTCAATATGGCTGACATTTCTAAAGAACGCTTTCAGCACCTTGTTGGATCAACGCCACGTAGAATTAAGGCAGTTCTGAAGGTGAAAGGGGGCCAAACACCATATTAGTGTGGTGGTCCTAATAATCCTTCAGGTGAGTGTATTTTCTGCAGTAATTCATCTGGTATGTGAGGATGTTCAAAATCAGTCAGTTTGACATAAATGAACAGAACAAAATAATAAATGGTATATTGTGATATAGATTTTAGACCATACGGTCCATTCCTACCCAAATGAAAAATAAACCAGCTTTTATTTTACACAGGCACAACCAGTCTCTCTAACCAGGACCAGCAGACAAGGACAGTTAAGTGTCTTGTTCAAGGACACGACTCTGACAGAAGCCATTTTAACAGTGCTGTCAATTTGCCGTAATGCTGAAACTGTGATGATAAACTGATGTTAAATTCAGCTTAAAGAGAAACTGGGAGGAAGCTTTGGTTCATTTTAAGTTACAGGAGGTCTTGTCTCCTATCTACTCCTCCAGAGACGGCATGGACATGAGGGTCACATGGTGAGGGTTACACAGGACAGGTTAGTGGAAAGGTTTGTAGTTAGCTGGTTAGTGAAGGAGATCCATCAGCTGGGTAATTTAATCCTAATCCAGCCCACAGCCTTCTGCTGGTGTTATTATCAGAAAGAATAAAACACACATCTTAAATATTATTGGAAGTGTAGAATTTGTTTTATGTTTTATTGTTTTCTGCATCAAACAGAACTTGATTCATTCTCCAACATTTCAGAAATGAACCACTGGGTTCAAATAAAATAACAAACTAAGTCAAACATTTCATTTGGTGTTATTTCTGACGCCCTTCAACTGCGGCATAAATATCTGACTCTAGAGCTGCTCAGAGACATTAAACACTCGTATATGAACCCATTATGTATTTTATTATTACATTATGTGTCCTGTAGGTTTTCAGTACTTTTTTAGATTTTGTGAGTTTTTGCAAAGCGTGTTTTTCTCAGCCTGAGGCGTGGTGTTGAACCAGGAAACAGATGTTTTACTTTGTTAAATCTTCTTAAATGTTTAAATGTTTTGTCCTGACCTGTTGTGGATGGAGAGCTTTTGAGCGATGGCAGGTTGTGTCGATTACGTTTTTGATAAATAAATATAAATAAAAAGCAATTTTCTGGCATCTTCTATTTATCGATGAAAACAAATCAATATGAAATAATCGTGATGCATCGGGATATCGAATTGAATTGAATCGTTGACCCAATAATCGTAATCGAACCGGAGACAAGTGAAGATTCACACCTCTATTTATTAATCCCACAGTGGGTACATTCACTCATTACAGCAGCACACACACTTGGAGAAAAATAACAAGATTACAGGTAAAACTGAGATTCCAGCCATGTTTGCTTTGATAACTTCAATAACTTCATGCTGATGAACACATGAACATAATCCTCTGTTTAGTGGAGCAACTACATTGTGAAGTTAGCTTAACATGGTAGATGACTTTTAATTGGCAAAATACAATAACTGGTAATATTATGAATGACCCTAGATGGAATTTAAATAATTTTACATTAATTATAACTAAAAGTTCCTAGGAGACAAAGGAAGCCCTGGAACCTTTTCAGATTGCATTCGCACACCAACCTTTTGGAGGAGGGCATGAAGAAACTGCCTGCGACAGTGCGATTTGTTAAGTGTCTGAATAACACCATGAAGCTAAACTCACAGCTAAGCTAACAGGACTCATGAGGCAACTGTGCTCATTACCTGCTTAACGAGAATACTTTTGATGAGTGATCAAATCACAGGTATCACATCGAGGCTGCTAGACAGGCACAGAGTCTGGATGTGAAGAAGTTTTACTGATGGAGAATTTCCGTCTGTCCAGACAGACCTTATATGTCTGTCTCCACCTGAAGCCTGCCCTGGAGAGAATGGACAAAACGTATCTGCTGTAGTTCAAAAACAGCTGCTGTAGGGCTGCTCGATTATGGCAAAAATAATAATCACGATTATGGTGACTGAAATTGAGATCACGATTATTTAGGACGATTTTTCTATTTATGTTGATTTTATTTGCTTTTATTCAGTCATAAAATTGCCCTTTGTCACATGCAGTGGTGTTTCAGTCACACACTCAGAAAACCATCTTCCCTCTGGCTTCTCTTGTAGGTGCGTCTGCTGATGGTGAGTCGCATGGCCAAACCAGAAGAGGTTTTGGTGGTGGAGAACGACCAGGGTGAGGTGGTCAGAGAGTTCATGAAGGATACAGACGCCATCAATCTGTACAAGAATATGAGGGAAACTCTTGGTAAGATGTGTGGCTAAATGATCATTTCATATTTAGTTCAGGACGGCATAATCTCTATACATTAAGTTCATTATGTCGTTCTGACCCAATCTGATTCTTTAACCCATCCTGCAGGACAGTCCAGAAACGTTCCCCTCTCCTGGGTTAGAACATAGTAAAACAAACAAAAAAATAGTTGGCTTTAGTTAATTTGATCTAGATTTTAATATTAGGTAAACAGCATTTCTCACAGTGATGCTGTTTGAATGCTGAAAGTGACTGCTGAAGCTGCTTCACTCGTTCACTGCCAATGACGACTTAAGTCGTCATTAGCAATTTTTTACTGTTTGAGCATCGGAACGAGCCCCCGCGCTGAGAGAACAAACATCTCAGCCCTGAAGCCGATTTTCATCCTCATACGTCACACGTCACGTGATCAGGAAGCAGAACATCCATGTGTTAGGAGATCATTTTGGGCCGTTCCTGTAAAATAGTGAGGTGCGAACCGCAAAAGCGTCTGCCGATCACAATTCAACAACGGGTTATGAAAGAACGGATAACGCTCCAAGCGCGGATTCTTCCTGATGTAAGAGGTGAGTCTCCTTTGTTTTGGTTGTTTTGGCGTCGACGACATCCTAGCGCGCAACGTTCTGTGACTCTTAAAAAAAAACTGTAAAAATGGTGAGAAACGCTGGCAGCGAATGAGTTAAGAACAGAAGGAAAGCTGAAACTAAGCAAAACATTCAAAGCTGGCTGAATGAATTAGACCGTTGAGCAGCAAAAGTCCCTAAACCATAGTGACAGAGCCTAAAACTAGATGATTAATGGAGAGAATAATTAGCTACCTAATGAGCAGAAATGTCCGAAGAGCACTTGGCTCAAATATCTGAACTCGTACTTGAAAATGTTTTGAGTATGAAACAAGCTGAAAAAAATCCCAAATCAGGCCATTGTTTCAGAGAAACTGTTTAAGATAACTAAGATATCCTAAAGCTGAATCAATGGAAGATGCTGAATAAATAAAATATAAAACACAACAAACTTCTCAACTGGTTGGTTCCTACCATGGAAACTGGATCAGTGCTGCAGACTGAACCTGGAGTTTCTGCAGGTCAGTAAAAAGCGTTCTAGCAGAATTCTAACCGAGCCAGTCGGCGCTGAGCAGCGTATGTCACACACCACTGCTCTGTTTCTCATGAACAATAAAACGCTGTCTGAAGCGGAGTTCAGTCCGGCTCTTCCCTCTGTTCTAAATGACTTGGACGTGTCTTTAAAACCACAATAAGAACAACTAAAAGCCTTTCTTCTAAAGAAAAACGGTTGCGCCGTTGCCAGACGCCATTTTTGACTACAGCTAAAAAACTACATCGTCACACGGTGCAGTCAGCATATTTCTGAGCGGTTATTTTTGAGCTGGCTAGTCCCGCCCCACATGTGCCTCTCTGCCTGTGAGTATCCACACTAGCTCTCTGGTAGAATTAAGCAGGACGAGTCTGGTAGGCCAGGCTAGGCAAATGTTACCGAGCCAAACCGGCCTTTATGGACTTGAACAAAAAAATACTGCCACGCGGTTAACATAGCTCCGTTCTACTTAGCTCACACGCACTGTTCTGATCACGTGGGATTTGCACGCTGGTTCTGGGCACTGCTGGATACAATTGCTGGAATTAATTTCAAAGAGGAACTGACTGCTTGTATCAGAGATTTTTGATGCAGTCTGATAAAATCAGATAGTGTTTTTGGGCTGATATCGAATTACTTCCAATATCGGAATGGGATATCCCTGTCAGTTAATGCAATTAATACCACGGCTTGCCTCCTTTGTCCGAATAATTCCAACATCCAAACACGAACGCACAGAGGACACAACAAAATTTCAAAGAGTCAAAGTGGCCGAACCTCTATTAACATGAGGCTGAGGCCTTTCCCTGCAGCTAGCACTAGCTCTGACGTGGCTCTGATGCTCATTAATAGTTCAGTTTCACCTAAATCAGGGGTGCCCAATCCTGGTCCTGGAGGGCCGGTATCCAGCATGTTTTAGTTTTAATTGGGCTTCAACACACCTGATTTCAATCAGCAGGTGATTAACAGGCTTCTGCAGAGCCTGATGAGATGCTGCACAGGTGATTCAACCAGTTAATCAAGTGTGTTGGAGCAGAAAAACCACAAAACCTGCTGGATACCGGCCCTCCAGGACCAGGATTGGGCCCCCCTGACCTAAATGGAAGTTACAAAAAGGTCTCCCCCTCAGAGTTGTCATGAATGTAAACTAGATCTATTAAACCTAAAAAAATCTATATTTTATTTTTAACCAGGCTGTTCACGTGTTATTTCTCTAAATAATTTATGTAAGTGTAAAAAAAAATTGTTTTTTAGGCGAGTTTCTATGTTTCTATAAACATTTTTTTCATGGGAGTCTCTAACTTGCAGTTTGCCCTTTAACATTCATGGACTCGCGCATCTTGGCACGCTACAGGAAAGGCTGTTGTAGGTTTAGCGTCCTAGAAACGGCAGAGAACGTCTAACTCAGAGAAGCTAACTGTTAGCATTAGCAACTCTTCAGGCTTGTTGTTTGTGGAGATAAAACATTAATGTTGCAAGTTTTGGTTTTTAGAACCAAAACAAAATATCTCATTCATAAACAAATGCAAGATGAAAAAACTTGACCGTTGAAAACCAGATTAAACATTTGATGGTGGGACCCAGTTTTTGTGACGTCGTTCTGCCTCTGTTTCCCTGCAGTCTACCTGACACACCTGGACTATGCAGACACTGAGCGCATCATGACAGAGAAGCTGCACAACCAGGTGAACGGCACCGAGTGGTCATGGAGAAACCTGAATATGCTCTGCTGGGCCATCGGGTCGATCAGTGGAGCCATGCACGAGGAGGACGAGAAGAGGTTTCTGGTTACTGTCATTAAGGTGGGCTTCAGTCAAGCACCGCGCCAGATCACCGTCAAACTAACGTGTGGAACAGGTGTCAGCGGGGGCATCTAATGACGCACGTTTGCTGTGTGTGTTTTATGTGCAGGATCTTCTTGGTTTGTGTGAGCAGAAAAGAGGAAAAGATAACAAAGCTATAATCGCATCAAACATCATGTACATTGTGGGTCAGTACCCTCGGTTCCTCAGAGCTCACTGGAAGTTCCTGAAGACCGTCGTCAACAAGCTGTTTGAGTTTATGCATGGTGAGAAACCCCAGGTGATCCAGAAACAACCTGTTGCCTTTAAACCGGGCTGAGTGTGTGGTTTTGTTTGTTCCTCCTCCTGAGCAGAAACCCATGATGGCGTACAGGACATGGCGTGCGACACCTTCATCAAGATTGCCCAGAAGTGCCGTCGTCACTTTGTCCAGGTTCAGGTGGGGGAGGTGATGCCCTTCATTGATGAGATCCTAAACAATATCAACACCATCATCTGTGACCTGCAGCCTCAGCAGGTGAGCCGTCTGAAACATTTTTCTGGAGCATTTCTTTACTTCACAGATTTTCAGCTGGTGTTGAGTGCTAAGTCGTGGGACTGTTTGTGTGCAGGTCCACACCTTCTACGAGGCAGTGGGCTACATGATCGGAGCTCAGACAGACCAGGCAGTTCAAGAACTTTTGATAGAGAAGTACATGTTGCTGCCTAACCAGGTGTGGGACAGCATCATCCAACAAGCTACCAAGGTAACGGAAACCGCTCCTCCGATGAGTTGGTGGTAATGCTGCCATGTGCTGAGTCATGTTTTAAACTGCTGCAGAATGTAGACATCCTGAAGGATGCAGAAACAGTACGTCAGCTGGGCAGCATCCTCAAGACCAACGTCAGAGCCTGTAAAGCTGTTGGTCATCCCTTTGTCGTCCAGCTGGGTCGAATCTACCTGGACATGCTCAACGTCTACAAATGTCTCAGTGAAAACATTTCCTCAGCCGTCCAGACCAATGGTCAGTTCCGTCCCTGCGCCGTGCTTCTCCTCTTGTATTTGTTGGACGTAACCATTTAGAGCTCATGTTGCAGGTGAGATGGTGACGAAGCAGCCTCTGATCAGGAGCATGAGGACAGTAAAGAGAGAGACTCTGAAGCTGATTTCAGGTTGGGTCAGTCGCTCCAATGACCCTCAGATGGTGAGTCTGGCACGTTGATTTCGTTTCTGTTCTCTAATGAAAAACGTTTAAATGCAGTTTGTCAATAAAATACATTTCAGGAGTACTGGACTGTTGTTATTAGCGCTCGGTCATCAGAGGAACCAGCGCAGTCTGAAATCTAAATAACTAAATCCATCTGGTCAGTTTGACTCGTCTATACCTGGATGTCTGACCTGTTTTACACTGGAAGCATCAAGCGGTGCAGAACATTTCACTCGTGAGCTTCGGTGCTGTCCATTACACACTGAGAGGGTCTTGAACGGCTTCCTTGCTGGACTCGCGAGGTCACATGATCCCTCGAGACTTCAAAGGCCATCGTTTATCAATCAATCTTTCTTTGTATAGCACCTTCCACTGCCTTTGCTGGAGCCCAAGGCTCTGAACATGAAATACAGTAAAAAACACAGATAGCAATAAAAAGGAGGTAAAAACAACATGCAGACATAAAAGCATACAACCAGGTCACATAAAAGCCAAACGATACAAATGAGTCTTCAAACGACGCTTAAAAACCTGCAGCGAAAGTGACAGCTTAATATCAAGTGGAAGCTCAATCCAGAGAGAAGGAGCCAAGACCGAGAAAGCCCGACCACCTCTAGACTTGGACTTAGTCTGTAGCTCCAGGTCAGCCGAACGTAGAGTTGGTGATGGGGTATGCATTTTTGTTAATGCTGTCAAGTATGGTGGAGCACCACCATAAAGAGACCGGATGGCATAGCACATAACTTTAAACTTAGCCCGAAAACCTACAGGGAGCCAGTGTAATGAGGCCAGCGCAGGAGTAATGTGCCGACCTCCTTGTCCCTGTCAGAAATCTGGCTACAGAGTTCTGAACCAACTGTAGACGTCTCAGTGCTGCCTGACTTAGCCCAGAATTGCAATAGTCGAGCCTAGATAAAACAAGTGTGTGGAGCACAGACTCCATATGCGCACAAGACAACCAGGGCTTCATTTAGGTAAGCCGCCGCGAGTTAAAACGCAGGCTCGTACCACCATGTTTATGTGAGCTTCCAGTTTGAGTTCTGCATCCAGCCTCACCCCCCAGGCCGGTGACAGCTGGCTTCTGGTCGGGAGAGAGAACATCCAGAATAAGAGCAAATCTCACACCCACTTTACTAGTAGGGAGACATGTAGTAAGCTCAGTTTTGGAGGTAATTGGCTGCGAACCAGGATTTAACTTCATCCCGACAAACCAGAAAATTAGAAGTGGTTTCTCTGGAAACAGAAGGAAATAAATCTGGCAGTCTTCTGCATACAGATGAAACTTAACACCATGACTGCGCAGGAGAGCCCCCAAGGGAAGTTGATACAATCTGCCATTAAACCGAAAAGCAGGAAATCACGTTTGATATCGCTGTTGGATGTCATGATGTTGTTCCTCCACTGCCAGGATTAAAGCCATGAAAACACACCGCTGCACTGCTGGAGCTATGCTGGGGTAAAAAGCTGTTAGGTCACACGTAAGCTTCCTGAATATGAAACTGCATCGCAGAAAATTACCAGGGATTTTCCTCTGAAACCGTGTGTGATTTCCTGTCTAGCCCTATGTTAACTGAGGAAATCGACACATCCCAGAAGCGGCTTGTGGCAAAAATAAAACCCGATCTTATCTCTAGTGGCGTGGCGTGGCGTGGCGCTTCTGAGATGCACCTGAAAACTGCTGCATCGCAGCTGGTTTGAAACCCTCCATAGACCAGGGGTAGGAGACCCTGGTCCTAGAGAGTGCTGCATGTTTTCCAGCCATGCTTGATCTTGCAGCTTCTAATCGGCTGAACTCACCTGATCCAGGTAATCAGCAGCAGGAACAACAGAGGTGGTTGGAAAACAAGCAGGACCTGCGGCTCTCTAGGACCAGGGTTGCCGACCCCTGCCACAGACCATAATGGTTCCCATTTGAAGCCGCTGATGCTTCCAGTGTGAAACGGCCCTGAGTCTTTATTTGTGTGAAAGAGGCAAATATCTTCTGTAGGCTCAGAAAGACCCGTTGTTGTTTTACGTTTAAAAGCTCACTGGTTTGTTTGGGGTCCAGGTGGCAGAAAACTTTGTGCCGCCCCTGCTGGAGGCTGTTCTCATCGATTACCAGAGGAACGTCCCAGCTGCCAGGGAGCCTGAGGTTCTCAGCACCATGGCAACCATCGTCAACAAACTGGGAGCACACATCACCATTGAAATCCCCAAGATCTTTGATGCTGTCTTTGAGTGCACTTTAAACATGATCAACAAGGTCTGTGTAGGTCGCTGTACCGCCTCTATGAAGCTGCACGGTTTCTCTGAACTTCTGTTTTCTTCTGGCTCATCAGGACTTTGAAGAATTCCCAGAACACCGAACTCATTTCTTCTACCTGCTTCAAGCTGCCACCTCTCAGTGCTTCCCAGCGTTCCTGTCGATCGCTCCGGCCCAGTTCAAACTAATTCTGGACTCCATCATTTGGGCCTTCAAGCATACGATGAGGAATGTCGCTGACACAGGTCTGTTGTAGACAGAAGAAAGAGGTCCTGATTTTCTGTGGTTTTCTAGAGTACACGGGCTTGGTTCATTAGTGCAGACGACTGAGCTCAAATCCAATGTCTGCTGATTTCTTCAGGTCTCCAGATCCTCTACACACTCCTACAGAACGTGTCTGCTGAAGAGGCGGCAGCTCAGAGCTTCTACCAGACATACTTCTGTGACATCCTGCAGCACATCTTCTCAGTGGTGACTGACACGTCTCACACTGCAGGTCAACACCCATCGTAACATCTTCCACTTCCAATACACACATCCTATTTAAACACCTGAGCCATCTGCACAGACGTTTCATTCTTATTTACACAAACAAGCCAGCCAGCATGCACAAGATGAAGTCATTTAGCTGTCAGGGCTCGTCCTCATGCAATCTGGCTGCCTCTAGGTCTGACCATGCATGCCACCATCCTGGCCTACATGTTTAACCTGGTGGAGGAGGGGAAGGTTAACGTGGCTCTGAGCGCCTCCAACCCCACCAACAACCAGATGTACGTGCAGGAGTACATCGCCAACCTGCTCAAGATGGCATTCCCACATCTACAGGAGTGAGTATTCCCATGCGATCAAATAAGGTGCAGAGGGTAAAGGAACAACTGCCAACTAGGGCTGCAGCAACGACTCAATAAAAATCGATGAATTAATGTATTGGCGACTTGTTTTGTCATCGATTAGTCGCTTGTAGGCGGCAGCAGAGCAGAACGACAGGGAAAGCCGGTGGTTTGATGAGGAACAACACACTAAGGCCTAGTCCACACGTAGCCGGGTTTTTAAAAAAACGAATATCCGCCCCTCCAAAAACTTGCATCCACACCACCTCGTTTTAAAAGAAAACTCTGTCCACACGTACCCGGATAAATACATTGTTAAGGACATGCCAGACCTGTAGGCGGCAGTACTTCCCCCGTTCTTAACCTCGTCCTTCGTCTGTGGTCTTCCACAAGGAGCAGTAATTCCGCTTGCAAAAACAAACAAGCAAAAAGCGCTTGGACAACTGATAAAGCGAGCGCAGCTCTGAGGGCATCCATGCTGTCGGCTAGTGTAAACACAGGTCGCACACGTGATGTCAGCATTTTTTGTCGCGGAAAGTGACGTTGCGGACCTTAAAACTCCGGTTTTGTCTGTCCACACGCAGACACCCAAAACGGAGAAAACGCAGATCTTCACTTTGGCCGGAGTTTTTAAAAAGATCCGTTTTCGTGTGAAAAAACTCCGTTTTCGTGTGGATGACAGGCCAAAACGTAGAAAAATATCTACGTTTTGGCAGATCCCCGGCTACCTGTGGACAGGGCCTTAGAACATGGCAGAAGCAGGAAGACCTAAAAAAACAAAAACTTCATGTTGAACAATGCAACGACCTTTATCACCTGCAACGTATGTAACTCAGACATGGCACGGGAGCGACGGTGATGATGCATCATAGTTTAACTAAGGATATGTTGGGTGTTAACGTGTTGTTTTGCACGCTATTGAACTGTTTTCTAATCATGTTCTGTTAAAGGAAGGGGAGAGGAAAGGTTTTGTTTAATCCGATTAATCGAGTTGAGACCCCCATTCGATTCATCGATGGTCCAAATGATCATTTGTTGCAGCTCTAGTTTGTAGGTTATTTAGTATAAAATGTATTTTATTTTACTTTCAGTTTGATTAAGCAGCATCTTTGGGCTTTGAGATGAAGTTTGAAAGTGTAAAAAGTGAACAGATGGAGACCTGCATGTCATGTTAGACAGCAACCCAGCAAGAAGTGATCATTCATGCATGTGCAGCGTTAGTCTCGGCGCTGAAGCTGATCCTGTTGTTTCAGTGCCCAGGTGAAGGTGTTTGTAACGGGTTTGTTCAGCCTGAACCAGGACATCCCAGCCTTTAAGGAGCATCTAAGGGATTTTCTTGTTCAGATAAAGGTGAGTGGCAAAAAACTGTGGCGGTTATTTCCAACAAAGCTGTGTGGTTGCAACTGGGAGGCAGAGGAACTGGTGCAACAGTGGCACTTGTTGGTCACTTACAGTGAGGCAGTTATGTAACTTGTCTCACTTGAAAAGATCAGGTCAACTTCAACTGTGAGAGACCGAACGTAAAGATATCCAGGAAACAACATTGTATGATTTTTTTAAAAATACATATGACAAGGGCCTCCCCTCAGAAAGCTAGTGTAAACGAGCCATAGCTTCAGGTTTTCTGCGTTAGCATTTTAGCAGATGTAGAGCGTAAATGTTGTTGCTTTTAAGCTTAATATATTACCTTTACTTAAGACCAGTAAGCTGTGATACTCGATATAAATGTAGAATATCAACCTGCTTGGTCTTGGAATGTTTAATCAGAAGATTCTAGGATTCTTTGTTTATTCAGGGATCAAACACACTTAGTCTCATTCAGACAGTCAGGTTTATAAAAGCAAGAAATGTATTTTCTAAACAAATTAAAACAAGACAAGTTAAATGGGACGACTGATGGATGAATCTAAGTGGATGGGATGGGATGAATGGTGTGTGTTTATCAGAACCTTGTATCTAGAAGAACTGAGTTCTGGGTGAAGAGAATTTGGTCTGCATTAAACTATGAAGTTGGTTCTTATAAAACCGGCATCAAACGCAATCTGGCTGTGTTCTACGTACCGCTGAGGAGACTCTCCTTTGGATCCGAGATGTCCGGGGGGGGGGGGGGGGGGGGGGGGGGGGGGGGGGGGGGGGGGTCTGGTCGGGTGACCCCAAGGTAGTAAAGACTGCAGTACGACCAGGTCGATCCAGAATCGTCTCCCGGATCACAACAGATAGATGAAATCGTTTGCATCTAGAACAGCTGTTTCTGAATAGCTGAAGGAAGCTTTTATTTTGTTGAAAGCTTTGGGTTAAAGAGGGTTCACTCTGGATCGCCTGTCCGTAGCTTTCTTTAGAACTGACTCACCGTCTAGTGAACTCTGTTTTGAATTCTTGGCCAACCGGGACGTGCCATGTTAAGGGGTGTTCACAAGCAAACCTCAGAACGTCATGCCTCTTTCAGATACAGGATGCTCTGATTTGTGACTAAGAAAATATCTATGTCATGACATTTAACTTTATTTTATCTCTAATGAACTTGTGTCTGAGTGTAGATAATGATTCACTTGTTAAATCTAAAATTACTGATCATAATATCAAAATGTTTCAGTTCAACCACAGTAATTTAAGCACAGATTAATCAATCTGATTAATTTAAGCACAGATTAATCAGTCTTATTAATTTAAGCACAGATTAATCAAGACATTATTGATGATTTCATATAACATTTGTTCATTCCATTTCATGATTGATTAACTCATA
>SSNQ01034128.1:142884-160808 GCA_006942095.1 Nothobranchius kuhntae | reverse complement strand
CTTTGGATCTGAGATGTCCGGGGGGGGGGGGGGGGGGGGGGGGGGTCGGGTGACCCCAAGGTAGAAAAGATCGCAGTACGACCAGGTTGGGCCAGAATCGTCTCCCGGATCATTACAGATAGATGAAATCGTTTGCATCTAGAACAGCTGTTTCTGAATAGCTGTAGGCAGCTTTTTGCTGTGTCAGCTGTAGGCAGCTTTTATTTTGTTGAAAGCTTTGGGTTAAAGAGGGTTCACTCTGGATCGCCTGTCCGTAGCTTTCTTTAGAACTGACTCACCGTCTAGTGAACTCTGTTTTGAATTCTTGGCCAACCGGGACGTGCCATGTTAAGGGGTGTTCACAAGCAAACCTCAGAACGTCATGCCTCTTTCAGATACAGGATGCTCTGATTTGTGACTAAGAAAATATCTATGTCATGACATTTAACTTTATTTTATCTCTAATGAACCTTGTGTCTGAGTGTAGATAATGATTCACTTGTTAAATCTAAAATTACTGATCATAATATCAAAATGTTTCAGTTCAACCACAGTAATTTAAGCACAGATTAATCAATCTTATTAATTTAAGCACAGATTAATCAGTTTTATTAATTTAAGCACAGATTAATCAAGACATTATTGATGATTTCATATAACATTTGTTCATTCCATTTCATGATTGATTAACTCATATGAGCTGAAAATAGTCACTTTATTCAGAGGCATGAGGAATCCTGCGGTGTTATCAGGAGAAGGCTTTGCTTGGGAACACAGGCTGACATCGTGTTCCTCCTGAAATGTCAACAAGGTTTGCAGAACCTTGTTGCTTGCTGGAAGGTACAATGTAAAATCCACCTTGAGAATGGAATTTGTCTGCCGGTGACCGGTGGCATGTAGGTCAGTTTTCAGGTGAAAACTGACCATTGCTGGACGTTTCACAGACAACGATGTTTCATTAGTCAGATGTAGCTTCTATCCAGCATACCTTTACCTTAGTTTACCTGCTTCTAACAGCTGATTCAGTGCATGAATCTTAAGCTACTGCTAGCTAGCACGATTATATGCTAATGGGAGAATATAAAAAACAAATCTAATCAAAAGTACATACCTTTCTCTTTTCCCTTGTTCTTTCTTCTGAAAACGGCACCCCTGATGGTTTCTGCCGCTGCATCCTCCTCAGTGGTTTAGCCGTTCACACAGAACCCGACCGTCCGTCCCACTTTTGTCTGCTAGAAGGTTCTGATCACAACAGGGCAGGCAGCCGAGCTCAGAGTGGGATTGAAGAGAGCTAGATGGGAATATCACTGGCTTGGTTCAGTCGGTTAGCGTAATCTTTATTTATTTTTTATTTTTTTGCAGAATGCAGATATAGATGGACAGGAGAACGTTACGCTTTTGCTGTGGGGGAGTTGGTGGTGGTGTGGGCGCAGTTAGGCGCCCCAGGCGGCTGCCTAGTTCACCTGTAGGACGACCGCCACTGGCTGCACTGATTAGATTTGAATTGGAATGTTTATTATGTGAAGTGCCTTGAGACGACTCTTGTCGTGATTTGGCGCTTTATAAATAAACTTGAATTGAATTGAATTAGTTTTCACATTTTATCAAATAGATAAGTCGATTAGTCCGCAGAAGATTCAGTAGAATATTAATATTAAAGTATTCAATAGCTGCAGCCCTGCTGTATTTAACTTCAACACATGGCATTTCTCCTCTAAAGTTTAATTTATCAACCCCAACTATTTTAAATAAATAGCGTAGCATAGATAAGATTGGCGGCACCAATAACTGAGGACGCAACGCAGCAGATCCACCTCCAAAGGAGTCTCTACTCCCCATGTTCTCTGCATGGAAAATGTCACAGCTAACGCAGAAAAACAACATAAACGATGATAAAGTTGTGTTAAAATGTTAAACGGAGCTTTCTCGTGGCCTGTGGAAATGTTTAAATCCCAGAATATGAATGGGCCTTGATGACCAAAAGGAAATGGTCTTCAGCCTTTTGGAGGAGTTTTCATCAGAATCCAGACTGAGGTGGAGGAGGTCCTCTCGCTGGACCATGAGCTGGTCTGAAGTGGCTTTGTTTTGTGACCCTGCAGGAGTTTGCCGGTGAGGACACTACAGATCTCTTCTTGGAGGAGAGAGAGACGGCTCTTCGCCAAGCCCAGGAGGAGAAACACAAGCTCCAGATGTCTGTACCCGGCATTCTCAATCCCCATGAGCTGCCAGAGGAGATGTGTGACTGAAGCCATCCAAGCAAATGTAGCCCAGCCCTAGAGAGGAGGAAGCTTCCTGTCCACACATGTTTGGTGTGCCTGAACCCAGAGAAACCCTGGCGCTCAGCTCTGTCGACCAAATCAGTGTCTATATGTAAATGAGAACTTCCCTCGGTTATTGGTGTCTTTTTTCTTTACAAATTTATTTTATACAGGAATGAAGTGTTTGTGTGTAACCTGCCAACGTTAGTTACTCATTTGCTATTAAAGCTTTGTGTCTGGTACCGCAGTTCCTTTACATCTGCATAAAGTTTCAGTAATTAAAGGTTATTTTAATCCCTATTCACTTTAATTTTACCGCCCCTTCGTTGTTGATATGTAATATAATAATGAGACGTGTGCAGTGCTTATATGATGGGTTGTCCCAGTGTTCGACGTGCCAAGTGCACTATAGAACGAATGAGTAGGTTGGGTCTTTGCTTCATTTTTCTGTCTTGTTTTCCTTTGTGAGGTAGGTGTTGTTCAATCCGGCTCCGTTGCTTTAGAATGGGAAAGAAGGCTGTGTGCAAATCATCCTGTTTGTAAACCTTTAAGTACTTTATAAAGTTGGCTATTTTTACAGAACAGCTGTTTGTGTCTTCGTTCTGGTTCGGCTAGCCTGATGAGTTGCTGACATTGTTCTGATCCTAAAGGGATTTGATTTCATGATGTAAAACATGAACAATAGAAACAGGATTGTGAGCCTGTGAACTGACTGGGTTTGTTTTGGGTTAAAAACCGTTAAAGGTGAAGACCTTTTTTTTTTAATTGAGTGCTCATTCTGAACTGAAATGGTAAATATAGCTACCCCAAAACAGACCGTAAAACATCTGTGACATCTACAGATAACGTAAAATATCAAATGTAAGATGACATTCGCAGTCTCGGCACCACACACATACCGATGAGTGTTGCCCCAAAATGACCAGACAGACTGAGTCCCGAACCTCGATGCAGAACTCTCGCCATAAGTGAGAAACATGTTCATTTTCCTGAGAAAAAGCAAAAAATACAAAAACAATTTTTCTAGTTTTTTTTTTTTTCCTGATAAACTTGCAATAAAAGGTAAGTGGCCGGACCGAACCAGGCTCAGAGAGAGGCCTGTTTGTAGCTGGCCCAGTGGTGTGTCTCTAAAATGAAACGACCAGTTGCAGGCACGTGCAGAGGGGGCGGAGGGTGCTTGAGCACCTGCCCCTGTTGTCCGGTGTGCCCAAAGTGCCCTTTTTCCGCTCTTCCATCAGATTTTACCGTTCAAAACTCATATTTGGATACGATGCAGGCACCAGGACCATGCGGAGGCAACCGCCTCAATCTAGACCCGCCCACAAGCTCACTGATTGGCTCTGCCGCGTCAGGCTAACGTGTGATTGGCTGTCCCTCTAACTCGCTGCCATGGAGACGGCAGACCGGTGTTTTGCTTGTTGGCAGGAGCCTGCGTTCATCTACCTGTAAGTTCTTATTCAGCCTGGGTGGATTTTAACCTCAGAGCTTTTGTTTACATTAACATTTGAGTCCATATGTGTGTGTGTGTGTGTGTGTGTGTCGAGCAGAGTCCGCATATCAGACAGAAAAGCGAACATGAGAGACTTCTGAAGTGAAACGGGGGAAACACAAGAACCACGTTATTTCTCACTCTAGATTCTCTGCGTCATAACTTCTGAATGACTGATCGGATTGAAATAATTCCAACGGTTTCAAAAAGGTACTGATTTATGTATTAATGTGATTACTCCCCGAGCATTGGATCTAAATGGTGCTGCACACAACGAACCCTGCCATCTCCTGCCAGCCTTAATATGTTCCTCCTCCAGCGAGTGCGTCTCCTGAAGAAAAATTATTTTAGCTTCCAGATCTTTCATTGTGTTCACTACTTGCTTAATCTTTTTAGTACTTTTTAGGACTCTACAATTCCAAGAGGTACATTTAACTTCCAGTTTCCGAGTCAACACACCTCACATGCCTTTCTAAATGCTTAAGCTTGTCTGAGAGTACGAACAAAACGGAACACAAAACACAAACTTTAAGTGAACAAACCATACATGAGAAAAAACACAAAAACCCCACCCACCCAGTTTCTGGGTAACCCATTCAAATGTTCTACTTCCAACTTTAACCATGTACAGATCTCAGTTTTAAGATCTGCTAACTTAAAATGACTGATGCCTGGCTCTTCCTTGCTCCCTGTATCCTTAATGAATCCTCTAGCTTTGCTAATATTCCACTGCCCCTTAATAATTAACTACTTTTTTGTTTTCTTTAAACAAAAATAAATAAATACAAGAATTAAAAAATAATAGTAATTAATAACTAAATAGATAAATGAAAATGAAATGAAAATAAAAACAAAAAACAAGAGTAGTACAAGATAAAAGATTGAAAATTATCATTATTCCTGTCTAGTTATCCGAGCAGATAATAAAACAAACAAACAGAAAATCACTTTGTTCTTAATGACCTTCTGCTTTGATGAAGTTAACTATATCCTTTTCCAAATGAATCATTACCCCAGAATGCTAGACCTTACAATATCTTCCTCATTCCTTGCTCTCCTGGATCTTCTTTATGAAACTGGACTTCTGGCGTGTCAAATCTGTAGACTTGTTCCTTGTATGTTACTATCAGTTTAGCTGGTGGTACGATGCCACTTCTCAGTCCCATCTTCCAGAGTTGTTGTCGTACTCCCCCAAACTTCTTCTGTTGTTTGTGCACCTCTGTGGCGACGTCCTCATAGAATCTGACCCTTTTGTACAAAATATCCCTTTTCGATCTTGCTGCTCTGATCACCATATCTTTCTGTTTATAGTTAAGAAAGCACATAATTAATGTTCTTGGAAGTTCCTCAGGCTTTCTTTTTGGGCCAATGCGGTGTGCTCTCTCGATAACCAGAGGGCTCCTTGATGTGTTCAACTCCAATACATCCGTTATCCAGCTTTCCAGGAATCCACAGGCATCCGCGCCCTCTCCTCCCTCTGGAACTCCGACCAACCTGAGGTTATTGCATCGGGATCTGGTTTCCAAATCCACTACTTTATCCATCAATGCTTTATTTTCTTTCTCTAATCTTGAAATGGTGGTCCCCATCACCACCTGTTCATCTTCTACATTTGAAATGCGTTTCTCCGTTTGCTCTACTCTCCCCACACAGTCAGATAATGTTTTTTGCATTTCATTCATGGCTGCCACAAGCTCATCTGCCTTATTGGAAAACTTGGCCACTGCGCCCTCCAGCTTGTCCCAAAGTGCAGTTTTCGTGTTTGCAAGCTTGCTTTCAATACCTGCAAACTCCTCTCGTATGGCACACTGCAGCCTCTCCTCCATGTTGCCACTATCTGCGGGGCCGTGTTCACTCATGGTGGCTGGCTTGTTAGCTGCGCTGGCCTCAGACGCGCTAGCTTCACCGCTAAACACCGATAACTTGGTTTGTGTGGTTGACTCAGTCTTCTCCTTGGTAGTTTTACCAGGTCCAGGCATCGTGGGTCTAACGCGTATTACGTTGCTGTGTTTTGGGTTTTTTTCCCTTAATTTAAAGGATTTAGCTGAGTTACCTACAGGAGCAGTTTTTTTATTATTTATTTTTATTTTGACATTTGAATAACAAACATACATGGTATTGTAGAATATAGAGAGGTTATAAAAATTCCACATCTTGTAATAACAAGTTGAACAAATTATGTATACAACTACAAGTATACTTAAACAAAAAGGTATACTTTAGGAGAAAACAGATTAACAAACTAACTGGGAAAAAAATTGAAATAAAATAAATAAATAAATAAATAAAATGCTCAAGGTATAAATAAACAAGTAAAACAAGTGAAATTATACATTCGGCACAGCTCTAGTGTTTTACACGCTTTGGACCTACAGGAGCAGTTCAGAGCTCGACCGATTGCTACAGTGACGTCATCGGAAGTCGTGTTATGTCTTTTTAACACTACGTCAAATGAGTCCCGTTGGAACACTTCAAGTCATAGTACCTTTATATTCTATAGGATTATAATAAGGTAATTAATATTTTGATTTCACAGGTTGGTCACATCTTATTTATTAACTAACACTTTGATGGATTAGCTTTATTAAAATAGAGTTCTTTGATTAATTAAAAGAAAAGAGTTCATTCTTCGTTCTTCTATTGAGCTGAAAATAAGCAGGTTAGAAGGAATGCATGAGACCTCGAGACTTATCTCATGCAGACTAGTTCTGAGCAAAGAAGGGAAAAATAAGAGTCATTCCGCTCGGCTGAGATTGTTTAAACCAGCCTTTTATTCGACCGGAGTGGACTGTTTTGGGCCGATGCAAGTTAAGATAGGCAGAAGACATGAGAAGAGATGGGGAATTATTTTTAAATGTATGACCACGAGGGCTATGCATCTAGAGCTCCTGAGTGGCCTAGATGGCCTCCTCATGGCTCTGAGGAGGTTCATTGCCAGAAGAGGAACACCTGCTGAACTGTGGTCAGATCAAGATCAACTTTAGAGGAGGAGAAAGAGAACTTAAAGAGGCTTTCTCAAACATGGCTGATGACCTGCGGCAACACCTTGCCAAGCGACAAATAAAATTTCAGTTTCATCCCCCAGGATCCCCTCACTTTGGTGGTGTGTGGGGAAGAGAAATACGTTCTGTGAAATCAGCCCTGCAAGTTTGTGTGAGCTCTCAACCTATCCATGAAGAAGTCCTTCTCACCGTCCTTCTGGAGGTGGAATCCATCCTAAACTCTAAACCATTAGGGTATGTTTCCACATATATCACCGATGTAGACCCAGTGACTCCCAATAGTCTCCTGCTGGAGCGGCCTGATTGCCTCAAGTAGTCTACCCGGAGTCTGAGAACCTCAGCCGTAGACGCTGGCGACACTCCCAGATCCTGGTCGACCAGTTCTGGGTTAGGTTCATCAAAGAGTACCTTCCTAACATGCAAGCAAGACTAAAATGGCAATCTTCTTCTCCTGACCTCCTGAAGGAGACAGTTATCATGTTGGTGGACCCACAGTTGCCACGAGCCTTTTGGCCTGTTGGATATGTCGTTAAGACCCACCGTAGTGATGATGGCTGCATAAGGTCTGCAGATGTGGACATCAAAGGACATGTGTACACCAAACCGGTTGCTAGATTGGTAGTTCTTCCATCGCTATCTTGAGGAGAAGACCAACCAACAACCCAACAGGCCCCAAAATAACGACTAACATGTTTATTATAGCAAATGTGTTAACACATTTGGGGGCGGCTGTATAAAAGTTTCAGAATTTCATATATTACCTTTGTTTGTTAAATTAGTTGGTTTCATTTTGGTGGGAATTCAGGAAGTGACATGCTTTTATTTTGAAGAGCCTTTCACAGTGAGCTCACTTCCAGTGTTGGAATTTTCCCTTTCTTTCCTTTTTGGTGGGTGTGAGATGAATGTTGAATGTTCCTTCGTTCTCCTGCAAGTCATGTTGATGTTGACAGCATTATGTTAATGCAAGAAAGTGAGTGACTTCATGTCTAAGACTGCATTATTAAGTTCCTTTGTTTAATTATGGAATATTAATTGAGTACTGAATTACTGAAGTGTTTATGTCCAACACGTTTCTTTCCTTTTATAAACATATTTAAAGTTGGTTAGCCTTGATGTTAATGACATGAGGAGTTATTTTGTTATATTTCATTTCTAGTTTTTACCTTATCTTAGTTAGCCATAAGAGGGCGCTATTGTTTGAATTTCTCTGTGAGACTGTAAGTTGGTTAATTAAGATAAATGTGTTTTGCCTCATTCCCCCTTTCTGTGTTGAATGAGAAGGTTCATTAGTAGTTTATTTTAAGACATGTGACAGATGGTTAGTTCAATGCATAGAGTGCTGATATATTGGATAATTTTATATTCTGTAAGAGAATTAGCTGTCACCGTAATTGTTTCTTATCATGATCATTTATTTATGTTTACTGTTTCAGACTGTTGTCAATGCTGTTAATGATGAACATCAACCAAGATTAAAGATTTGGATCTACATCAAAGGACGCATCTAGCCTCTTCCTGTATTCTAACCGATACACCATATTGATAGCTGCCTCACCTGGAAAGAGCTAGCTTTAACCAAACCCTCCTTTACAGTCGCCGCTTATGATAAGGTGTGCGTAATCTATAGTCATGACAGAAAGGAGCTCAGTAAAATCGTCCATGAAAGTTTGAGAAGGCCCTGGTGGTCTATAAATAACAAGTGCTAATATCTTAGGTGTACCTTTAACTTCGAAGCAAAGATATTTTAAGGAGTCATAGTAACTGCACATTAACTGTTTACAATTAAATCTGCCTCTAAAGATAGAAACAACACCTCCTCCACTCCGATCAGTGCGAAGCACATTCAGTGATGTGAAATTTGGGTCTTCCTGTAACAAACCTCACCGGAAGTCGGTAAAGCGCACCCGCTCAAACCCCACCCACCACTGTGACGGACGTCAGAGGAACGCTACCCAACACCGTGCGCCCTCACGGACACCGGAGGAGCACGTTGCTCTCAACACCCCCCCAGACACAGAGGCAAAAACGGTCAACAGTTTGGGATCAAAAGTGTAACTACGGGCAGATTAGCTAGCACATTCAGTGATGGGAAATTTGGGGGGGAGGCTTCAATGAGGACTGGTGCACAGGTGCTATCAGATAACCACCTTTCTGTCAGGAAGATGGCATCAAGATTGTGAGAGGAGATGAGATCATTCACTAGAAATGACTTATTACTGGGAGATCTAACATTTAGTAAAGCCATCTTCATTGATGTAACTGGAGGACGTTGAGTGGAATCAGGTTGACAAGGAACTGTTATCAAGTATCTAGGATTATGTGCTCGAGAAGGCACTTAAAGTCTTGCAGAGATTATGACAGGAATAGGCAGTTGGGGTGAGATTAGATAGGATGTTGTGGATGGTGTAGTGTAGCATGGGAGCTCTGGAATCGCCTGGCGTGAGTGACAAGCCGAGCGGTGGTTGGCCGACTTGAACTGGATCAGCTGTAACGACCAGGGATCCACTGGACGGGGTGAGCATAGACGCTCTGGGCACAACGGTGTGACAAGTTGAGCTGCTGCACTGGAAATGTAAAAATAAGGCTAAAGTAATACATGCTACCGAGCGAGGCGCCGTACGATCCGACACAAGCGGAATACGCAGAGACCATGGACAGAGCTTAGAAGCTACGATGACTTAGCACGGACTGTTGTGAAGGACTTCCTGAAATAGGGTAAACGTGATGATGTGGAGAGGTGGAAACTGGTGCAGGGAATGCTGGGAAGTGGAGTTCTAGGTGATGTCAGATGTAGATTGGATGACTGGAGGGCTGGAATCATGACAGAACTTCTCCAATGAAGCCGGAAATCACGTTCTAATGAAGCCAACAGCACCACATCATCTGCAAAAAGCAGAGACTCAATCCTTAGGCCACCAAATCGGATACCCTCAACATCTTGGCTGTGCCTAGAAAACCTGTCAATAAAAGTTATGAACAGAATCTGTGATGAAGGGCAGCCTTGACGGAGTCTAACTCTCACTGGAAACGAGCACAACTCACTGCCAGCAATGCAGACCAAGCTCCGACACCGGTCATTAACGGACCTAACAGCACGTATCAGAGGACCTGGTACCCCATACTCCCGGAGTACCCCACAAAGGGCCTTCCAAAGGACAAGGTCCAATGCCTTCTCCAAATCCACAAAACACATGTAGATTAGTTGTGCAAACTTCCATGCACCCTCCAGGAACCCCTGAAGGGTAGGGAAATGATCTAGTGTTTCACGGCCAAGACAAAAACCGCATTGATCCTCATGAATCTGAAGTCTGACAATCCTAGACCATGGCCATTAATCCATATCTGTAGGAGGCGCAAGAACAGAAGCCCTAAAGGCACCATTAACGATATGGCTTTCAGTCTGCACATCAACTGAAGAAGTAGATTGTAGGACAGTACCATACACCGCAGAACACGTGAGACAAGACCAACCACATCCACTACCCTCTGTGGGGATGGGGAGGCAGTCATGGCATTTGGGTTAACTGTTTGGTGGTCATTGTTGTAGGCTGGATAACTGTTTACTGTTACTGTTACCAACTGAGGTATAGTTAAAAGCCACATTTATATTAGAATCAATTTTTTGCCCATAAATTACCTTAAAATGGTTACAAACAGTTTAAAATTTGTGTTATGTGCCTACAGAGCTCCGGGAGTTGACGTCACTTCTCCCGGCATGCAACAGTTCAAATCGAAACGGCGCCATCCTGGCAGACAGAAGCCCGCAGCTGGGCTATTTGTTATTGTCAGAAAACTCAATCAAACGGGAAATATGGTAGATTCCTGTTGTGCCCCAGGATGCAGAACAGACGCGGACGACATAAGGGATGAGCCATCTACAGGATTCCCCAAGATCCGGAACGCCGCAAACGTTGGATCATTGTAATAAAACGTACTAGTGACCGGGCTAAAATGAAGCTGTGGGATCCCGAGAGTAAAGGTTTTCACTTATGCAGCGACCGCTTCATATCAGGTATTTAAACCAACGTTTCCTCAAATGTGTGTGGTATTTATTTTAAATGCTTTTATTGAAGAAATACACTCCTCGATGTCTAATGGCTTTATTGACAAGGATGAAGGAGCCCTGCAGCGACATACAAAGCTGAGTGAGCAGAAGCTAACGGCAGCATGAAGCAGCAGCATGGGCTGAAGGCCAAAGCTAAGCAGTGCGATAAAATAGGTAAACAAATGCAGCGCGGCTTAGCATGCATACTGACAATGTGACCATTACATTAGCTTAACAAGCAGGTGAAGACTTACAGATACAAGTCGAACAGTAGCATGGATAGACAGCAGTGTGATGGTTGAGCAGCAGCAATCCAAATGAGAAGCAGCAGTATATACAGTCAGGGATAGTCACATGTACGTGACTTCAGGCACATCCCTGAATACACCTTTTCCCCTCGAGGTTTGATCACCGCACACCCTAGTGGCCAGTGGTGACCTCTGCATCCCCCCAGTCCAGGAAGCCATGTGACACACCGGCGCAGTGGGCTTATGTCCTAATCCACAGGCCAGTTTCAGGTACATATCGCTTGGGTGGCCGCCTTACCCGACCGGAGCCCACTGGCTGGGAGGAGGGAGGTGATGGGCACTGTTCCGGGGTCCGTGTCCCCGTTGACTACGTCTGGAGGATTCTCGGCCGACATGAAGTCGCGACAAGGTACCGGCTGGGCGGTGCCAGAGTTTGTGTCTTGGGGCTCGGGTGGTGTGTGTGACTGATCTGGCAGGGGTCCCGCTGACCTGGAGGTTGGCATGACCTAAGTCGTGTGTCTTGTCATTGGACGCAGGCAGGGGCGCAGCAGTCTCTGGGTGAGTGCGAGGGGTGGCCGGGGTGAAGGCACAGAGAAAGCGCCGTTTGCGCAGGGTGAGGCGGCCAGACCCATCGACTCTGATGCGGTATTGGTCGTGTCCTAGTGACTCTACTACCACCCCAGATCTGTCCCATACCCGTGGGCTACAGCCAACTAGGTTCTGGAGGAACACTGCCTCCCCGACTACGAGAGGGCGGAGCGGTCGTACGTGTTCTCTCAGAGACTCAGTGGTGTGGGCCATCCGAGTCCGGAGGGCCTCTTCCTTACGTCCCTGCAGGGGATAGTCACATGTACATGACTTCAGGCACATCCCTGAATACACCTTTTTCCCTCGAGGTTTGATCACAGCACACCCTAGTGGCCAGTGGAGACCTCTGCATTTATTACTAGTGGGCTTCCTAAACTTATTTTGGCGTGGCTTTTTCTGTCTTATTACTCATAGCAACAAGTAAACATCACGTAAAACGTTGCCTCATGATTTCTGCGTGCTGCCGTTTACGTGTTTTATGATCACAGCATTTAACCGGCTCAGCTGTATTACATTTTTTAGCAATGGTTGATCAATTGTCAGATCACACATAACAAGCACTTTGGATTGCTATTATCTGTCTCACCGAGACAGATCTCAGACAGATCCTGAGACGCTCCTGCCTGACATATTTATTTTATTCATGGAAAAAAAAATCAAACTAGTTATTTCTCTTGGTGTTCAGTGTATACATTCAAACAGCACAGCACTCTATTTAAACTACTTACATGTAAATCTGTGTTATTTGTCCATCCATCCAATTTCATCCGCTTATCCGGAGTCGGGTCGCAGGGGCAGTAGCCTATGTCGAGAGGCCCAGACTTCCCTCTCCCCAGCCACTTGGGCCAGCTCCTCCGGGGAAATCCCAAGGCGTTCCCTAGCCAGGTCCGCTCCGACAGCTTCTGGCATTTTAAAAAAGTATTCAGGGGCACGGTAAGTGTCGGAGATGTTTAGTCTATTTAATTTCTGACTATATAAAACGATTTCTTTGGTTTTAAAGTGTGAAGTTAACTCCGACGGAGTAAAATCCAAGCTGATCCCGTTCATTTTGTTTACTTTTGTTGCCTGCCAACATGGCGTCTACTCTGAGTCATGTGACGTCCGGAGCTCTATAGTTATGCAAGTCTTAAATCATCTTTTTCGTATTTAAAGTTTTGTCAAGCATTTACAAAAACACAAATGTACATCATGTATTTGGCCAATTTATTAATTTAAAATATTCAAATTATGACTTGATACTAAGGAATAAATTGGAAAACATTTGGAATTTTTTGGTTCAAAGTTGCGGAAAGTGTTTACTTAAATATGTATTTATTTGTTTAGTTTTTTTCACCTGCATATTGAGATAATATTGTATTTGTTTGCTCTTTTTGAGGTTTTCACCTGATTACTGCCTGAAAGAGAAGCTGAATAAAAGACTATCAACTATGGCTGTTTCTTGAGTGAAGACCAGTTAACATCTTTACGTAGAGAGTTAATGCTTTTCAAGTTGGGTATCGTACAAAAACTACACACACAAAGTTGTTGCTCATCCCCACCAGTGTGTGAATGTGTGTGTGAATCACTGTATTTTGAGGTGCCTTGAGGGTATATCTATATATGTATATATATATATATATACTAGTGATGTGTCGGTCGCGAACGAACCGGCTCTAAGAGCCAGCTCGTTGAAGTGAACGACGGGAGCCGGCTCGTCATTTGGAGCCGTCCCCTCCCCTCCCCCCTCTCCCCCTGCCTTGGTGAAAGCTACAGGCGATTGGTCAACATGTGTAACTGTGTGTCCAGACTGTCCACACACAGAGCAGTAGGGGCGGGGAAGAAGGAGGATCAGACTCAGACACACAGCAGAGCACATGAGGGTGGAGGGAGACAAGAGGGAATGAGGAGGAAAAAGGCGAACGAGAGAGAGGAGAGTACGACGAAGACGGTGAGAAAATGAGCGCCAGCAGTCGGAAACGGGCGGATTTAGGACTGAAGAAGATCCGGGGCTTACACACGCGCGCGCACACACACGTGACACACACTAGTCAACGTCATATATATATATGTCTTGTACCACATAATTTTTAATCTGAAGCTACATATTAAGCATATTCAGGGCAGAGTATTGTTCCTGTTGGTGTTTAGTGTGAGATGATAGTAAATATTCCCTTTCTTTCTCCAACAACGTTACCTGATAGTAAGCTAACTTTAGGCAAACCAGCAGCACAACAAATATTTTCAAATAAGACTCACAAACCTGAGTCAACACCAGTCTCATCAAAGCTGCGGTTCTGTCGATGTACTTTTTGTCTAAAAAACGTCCTTATGTCCATCTTCACTCATGCGTTTCAGGCAGAGAGTGTAGAAGAAGCCGGCTGCTGAAGGGCTTCTTCTTCAGTGGTGGAGGCTCAGGCAGGCTGAATACAAACTACTGCCAGCTGCGCCCTCTCTGTTGGACTTTGGTACTGCATGTTCCTTCTGCGATTTAGATCCGGGGCTTATCATGAAAGATCCGGGGCTTCAGCCCAAGTAGCCGGGCCTAACGCCGCCCCTGGTCGGAAAGTGGAGATTTCTTAAAGTGTTCAGTTATTAAATCCATAGAAATGATAAATATTTGATATATTGCTTTTTTTACATTAGTAAATTATTTTACATATAGTTTAGCATTATTTTGGTTATAATGTACTCTACTCAACAGAAAATCTGAGGAGCCACTTGGGAGCCGAAAGAGCCGGCTCTTTTTGGTGAGCTGAGCCAAAAGAACCGGCTCTCTAAAAAGAGCCGGAATTCCCATCACTAATATATACTTTTTTGTTCTTGTGAAGCGCCTCGTGATTTTTATGTTGAGAGGCGCTATATTAAAGAAATCGTTTCTTTTAAAACGTTCATTATCCTCTGCGCATGCGTTTGAAGCGGTAACCTGGAAGGGACCTCACTGCTGGGGCTGGTTGAGTCTGCTGTGGTGTGTCGACCCCCTCCACTCCTTTTTCAACATGGCTGCTGTGTCTGCTCAGAAGTAACGTCCAGATTGGTGACAGACTTCTAGCCTTCAGTGCCTCTTTTCTGCTGGTGTCCATCATCTGCGCTTGGATGCAAATCACGTTCTCCACCGTTGCTGTTCCCCAAGGTTCCATTTAGGGGGAAAACTTCTACGAATCTCTCCCTTCACTGGGCCTTTCTACATCTCCCTACATCAGCCAGCCAACTGTTTCAAGTGCAATGGTTTGAGTAGGCGCTCTCAGGTTTCCTCTCCATGAACAATGTGTGAAAATTGTGCCGAACTGGTGGAGGTTTTAAATGAAAGTAAGTAAATGGTCATTATATTTCGATAAGCCGACGCTGAAGTAGCTGCTTGATGTTAGCAGGCTTGATGAAAGCATGTTAGCTTGATAGCTAGCTAAATATAAGTTTTTGGTTCAGTTTTTGCTCACGGTTTAATCGAGGCTTTGAAACCACAAACTAACGACCACAAGGAGATTTGGGGAAAATAGTTTGCATTCAGTGACACTCGGGTTTTCGAGTCGAACTGATGCGGTTTTATTTGAATGCTAATGCCGTTCTCTTTCTGGGCCTTTCTGTCACATATTCCAAAACAGTTAACTTATAATGCACTGAAATAGTTTTATTTGGTGCATTACACTCGTTGGTTAAACACACACAGCTGTTTAAACTCAACACATGATAGATTTAGAAAAATACTAATGTTGTTTATAGTGGTTGCACGGATTAAGAAGTTAGCAGGTGGAGCTAGCAGCGGGCTGACTTTGTTTGATGTGTTTGTCAGGTCAGTCTTTGCTAGCTGTCCACTCCGTTGCCATCCATTGTTTTGCGCAGAAACACGTCTGTCTTTTTAAAACGGCCTGCGGGCTCTGAAAACGGGCCCCGTAGTTGAAAGTGCTGCCAGAAGGACGCTGTTTGTAAAATTTTACCTGTTTCGGTGTCATTTCAACATGCTAACGGCAGCCAAGCTAGCTCCGAACGTAAATGACCACAATGAGGCTTTTAGTCGGGAGCGCATTGTAATCTGCTACTTGTGCAGACTGTCCACTGATGCAGCTTTTTACTTGCACACCTTTTTAAGTCTTGTCTTATATTTAACTTTAAGTTTTCATTAGATGGTTTTTATCCTCTTTGTTTAATGTCAGCTGAAGTCATGGTGACCGCGGCGTTTATCGGGATAAAACTTGTGCAGAGCCGCGAGTGCTGCTCAGGCCCCGGGCCGGTAAGCTGGAGCCTGTTGGGCTGACATTTGTCCGGTGTTCTCTGCTCGAGTCTCAGCCTTCGTGAGTCCAGACATAAGGACCTGCACCACTCTAACATCTGGAACATCCGCTCAGTGAACGCACGCGACCAGAGTAAATTTAGTCCAGTTCTCACAACACTGACAGATGCTGGAGGTGTGTGCGCGTGCGTGCGTCATTTAGTTGAGAACGAATGAATTTAACTGCTGTTCATCTGTTTGCTGTGTCTGGTTGTTTGGATGAGAGGATCCTTGAGCCTCTGGCTTAAACTGGTGTTTTATAGACAGATGATCTCTTTAAGCCACAACTACCTAATAACCCAAAACAGGAAGGCCCGTAAAAGCTCCAGTACATCAGAGGAGGTATTTTTGCGGCTCTGGTGCGTGCTTCCTGTTGATGCAGCAGTTCTGGAGCTGATTTCTGATTCTCATGCATATTTAACCTGCTGATAATAATTTTGTCTCAGTCCACATGAAATATGTGAATTACCGGTGAAACTTGAAAAGGTAGAAAATGAGAATCTAGTGCAAAAGTCCATTTATGTCAGTAGTCCAGTTTAGACTTTGCATCGTTGTCGCTATTTTCTAACAACGACCCTGTTCTTGACCTTTTTTCCTACAAACACGGTGAACAACCAGGCAACACTTCTGAGGACCCTTAGCTACTTTCTGTATAACTTTGTTATCGATTTTCACTGCAGGTTAGCAAAACACCCAGCCTACGCTCAGGACCGCCCTTCTGGACATTAGGGAAGGGAATGATGTGCAGCATGATCACATTACATCGACTGACCCAAGACTAAATTATCCAATGGACATTATGGGCAGGGGCCCACACCCACTAGGGGCTCGTGTGAGCAGCCCAAGGAAGGGGAATACAAGCTCTAACAAGAAACATCAGGGAGACATTCATCATCAGTGATGGGCGTAACAGCGTTTAAAATAACAGCGTTACTGATAAAAATGTTTTTTTCAGTAGCAAGTAATCTAATTAATTACCATCTTCTTTTATCATAACGTTGCTGATGAGAAAATGCGTGCGTTACTAATTCAGCAGAGCGGCGTGTTGAAGCCGTCGTCAGCTGATCGGAAGCTAAAGAGGCGGGTGTTTTCTTGCAAGCGCATCACAGCCCGTAAAGAACGAGGAAGACGTGATGAATAGTCTACGTCTGCAGGTGTGGATCTGCAGCCGGGCCCTTCTTAGCGTGACAACAGGACGTCCCGAAGGTCCGCTCACCTGTTCACCGCTCAGACGTCCTGATCTTCTACCTTCCTAGATCATCCAGCTGTAACCTGTTTCTGATCATGTCTTTAGTCCCGCTGTAACACTGATGCATCAGTCTCAGACGTCATGGAGCTCAGGTGTTATCAGAACTACCTGTGTGTGTTTACCACCCAGCTTCAGCTCTTCTGTGGTTGGGTCTGACCCACGTTAGTAAATGAAAGTCCTCCATCAGGCTCGTGCCTCTTCTAGTGTCATTTTAAAGGAATTTATTTATTTATTTAACCGTTGCTAGATTAGCAGCAACAGAAATGCTACTAAAGCACACAATTAATTAACTAGACTGAGAGACCATGTAAAGGCTCAGGAACCTTTACAGGTGTTTCTATTAGCTGATTGGGGTCTTGTTAATTATCACACAGTGACATTTTAATAATCTAGATTAGTATAATGTTTATGTTTGTAGTTCTTCCTGTTAAGAGCTTATTTATTTCAGTTATTTAGGTTTATAAAAAACATGTGGACATACATTTTATTCTGTTCCAGTTAGGGCTGCACAATATATCGAAAAATTATCGTCATCACGATAACAGGACGTGCGATAGGCCCATCACAACGCACGTCAAAAACGGCGATAAATGTTTGGTTCAAACATTTCCATCCGTGTCATACATCAACTTTTTGTAAACCAGCTCTGTTTTTTACGCAGAAGTATTATTTGACCAATCAAATGTAGCCCTTCTGATATGCGGCCAATCAGATGGGTCCATTCACGTAATATGCCCGCCCCCTACGTAGACCCTTACCCCAAAATTCCACTATCTCCGCTCCGCCCCCGCTTTCCGCTGCCGCTCGCTTCCCTTGTTCGTCA
>SSNQ01034128.1:93259-118259 GCA_006942095.1 Nothobranchius kuhntae | reverse complement strand
AGGATAACTAGCGGCAGACACGGAGAAGCTTGAAGAATACCTCGCGAAAAAACTCTAAAAATATGAACGCTTCATCCTCCCGTGACTGGAGGAGTGAAAAGATGCGCAGCAAGCGTTTTATTTGTGGACGGAAATGACAGGAAACGTGGGTTTAGAGCATCGACATAAATATACTGGTTTCGAGGTGGGGAGCGCCTCCCCAAATATGAGACAAATATGTCCGTGTTAAAAGTCTTATATACAAAAAAACACAATATAAACACACTATCTTGGACCGATATTTTTTTTTTCAAAACTTTATTGAACAAGGTAGGATACCACAGAACAGCGCTACGCCCTCTGCTGTCCTGCTGAGGAATTGCGTTGCAACACTCTCCAGGAGACGGAGAAGTATGAGAGCAAAACGCTTCCGTCAACCCGTGCGTGTCTGTCCCTCGCGGAGCTGACGGAGAAGCATGAACCAGGCTTTAGTTCAAACCTTCGCAGTGAAAGGCATCGGGCTTGGATGGATTTGCGTTACGTTGTGTTTTATGTCCCCAAGCATCTCATTAAAGGTGTGTTTCAACCTTTCAGGTCCATAGCAAAGGAACTAGGGGACTGGCTAATCCACAACAATGTAGTCGAGCACATATTTGGACCAAATTTGCACATTGAGGTGAGAACAGTGGTCTAATGTCATTGCATTTTAAAAAGCTTAGTCTTTGTTCTCATGACAGCCTTTCATGGCATTCTGGTTAAACAGCAGAAGTTCTGTTTGCTTTATAGATCATTAAACAGTGCCAAGTGATCCTGAACTTCTTGGCTGCAGAGGGCCGACTCAGCACGCCGCACATCGACTGTATCTGGGCTGCAGCTCAGGTACGACCAGACTCGAGTTCACGTCTGGATAGGTCCTAAAGCTCTTCCTGGGAATATTTTTTTATTCCTGCTGAAATTCTGATCATACCGCCCCCTGCCACTATTGCATTCGCCTCTTTGTACGTGGATGGGCCAACAAAATAAAGTTTTATGACCAACCCAAACCTGAAATGACCCGAGGGACTCGAATCCCAAACCAGGCCTGCCCAGCAGCATACCGTCCACCACTCGGTGCAGGGCTTTAATCAGAACCGCCTCCTGCTGCTGCGGGCTTGGTTCTGTCACACATTTTAGAACGTTTTCAATAATCAATAAATGTAGGTAGTAGCCAATCTTGACCCCATAACGTGTTTGCTTTTGTTTGTAGTTAAAACACTGCAGCCGCTACATCCACGACCTGTTCCCATCCCTGATTAAAAACCTGGACCCGGTGCCTCTCCGTCACGTCCTGAACCTGGTGTCCGGTCTGCATCCAAGTGCACACACAGAGCAGGTACTGAAACATCGAAGTTCACCCTACTGTTGTCTTGTTCCCTGTGGGGTTAAATAGCCACATGTCCCTGTCCTCCTCAGACGTTATACCTGGCCTCCATGCTGATCAAGGCGCTGTGGAACAACGCCCTGGCAGCTAAGGCCCAGCTCTCCAAACAGAGCTCGTTCGCTTCTCTGCTGAACACAAACGTCCCCATGGGGAATAAAAAAGGTCAGCGCCATGAGCCTGTGTGTTTAGGGTTGGAGACTGAATGTCTAATGGGATTAAAGGGGGTGTGTCAAGTCATCCGTTAGGGGGTTCATCAGAAACATCTTCAGTAAGCTTCCTTTAATGTTCAGCACTGCAGAAATGATCAGAGATTCACAATTTCTTAATGCAAACGCTGGTGCCACTTTTCCGTATTATTACGACCACTCAGTCACAGCAGCCCCATCAAACCGGAGATGAAAAATAAAGCAGCTGCAGATGTAAAGAAACGTTAAATAATCACACAACAGTCAGACGCCTCAGTTGGACAGATTTAGTTCTCAGCCAGCTGTGGGTTGTCGGCTCTTCTCCTTTAAAGGAAATATTAATATTAGGGATGTAAGAAAATATCGATATGGCAATATATCATGATATTTTTCCCTGTGATTATTACATCGATATTCAAAAGCCGTGTGTCTAATTCCTGAAAGAATTTACATGCAAACATTTGTGTATTTTCTTTTCGTTTTGCGCAATTCAATCGCCACCCGCTAGTTGGCAGCAGTGGGTTTTGTTTCCACCACTGAAATGTAAATCCCTCCATCATGGTTCAGATACCTCATGTTAAACATGTTACGTATCAGTTCGGACTGTTTATTGAACATTCTTAGAATAAATTCAGTAAAACAAAATTGCTTGTAACGTCTGACTGAATGTATCGCAACATATCGTGATTCATCGTATCGTCTCCCCTGTATCGTGATATGTATCGTATCGCCAGAATTTCAAAAATACACATCCCTAATTAGTATTATAGAATCATTACCTTAATAAGTGTAGTAAATGCTTCCCACCGTAAAACACCCAAGAGTGGTAACACCAGATATGACGACATATCTACTCATGAACTTGCTGAGTGTGACTTGTCATCCAGAATCTTCTGGTGCTGATCTGTAACTGGCTACAGCCGTGAAAGCCGAACCGAAGTGGGAGAGTCGAACGCTTTGGTTTAAAAAAGGGCTGCAGTAACCATATTTGACCACAGGGTGGCACTCTTACAAATGGCACCTGAAATCACCTGGCTGTTTGGTTTATAGTGTAAAAGTTTGATAGTTTTGTGTTTCTGTGGTTCTGAGTCCACCATCCTCTGCGGGTTTCAGGCTCACCAGCTGCCAGCCCAGACAGCAGCGACAACAGCGACACACAGCAGAGCGGCGGCAGCGACATGGAGATGGATGACCAGATGATGGTCACCAGCAGCAAGAGGAGCCAGCAGAGGCTGTCAGACACAGAGGTGCTCGTCATCATGATCATGGTTAAAAATTCTTCAGGGTCTGTAAATCACCTAGTCACGTCAGCAAGGACTCGTCCTCGTTGCTGTAGAAGAAAACAGAGTTTTCTGTCACTTAGACCCTGGTGCTGTGGTCAGGTGTGTGTCTGCCCACAGGGATGGTCGTCAACACCAGACGTCTGTCTGCACACCGGGTTTCTCCCGGTGCTTTACAAGCCTGATGGACCGCCAGGCTTTGCTAGACTCCCCAGCAGGCAACAAACCTTTAAAATGTTTCAATGAAAAGGGGTCTTTAACCTGCAAGTCTGACCGTGACTGCATCTGGAGATACGATCGGGAGCGCAGTAGCGCCCTGCTCCTCACCTCTCAGTCAGCCGTAGGAGCGGGTGCGTCTCAGACGCAGCCGCGATGGTGAACATCCAACCAGCAGACTGATCCGTGCTTCCTTCAACTAGAATCTTCTCTTCCTTTCAACAAGAAGGCGACGGTGGCACGGGGGTTAAGCGCTCGCCCCGTAATCGGAAGGTTGCAGGTTCGAGTCCCGCTCAGTCTGTCGCTGTCGTTGTGTCCTTGGGCAAGACACTTAACCCACGTTGCCTGCTGGTGGTGGTCGGAGGGACCGGTGGCGCCAGTGCTCGGCAGCCTCGCCTCTGTCAGTGCGCCCCAGGGCAGCTGTGGCTACATCGTAGCTCATCCCCACCAGTGTGTGAATGTGTGAATGAGTGATTGTGTTGTAAAGCGCCTTGGGGGGTTCCAGGACTCTAGAAGGCGCTATATCAAACACAGGCCATCTACCATTTACAGGCCATGAAAATTACAGCTTAACCAGAAGTAATACTTTCAAAATAAAAGTCTGTACTTCAAACTAATACTAACTTAAAGGGATACTAAGCAGTTTTGCTTGTTTTTAGCACCCCTAGTTTATGTTTGTTTATTTATTTGGCAGACACTTTTATCCAAAGCGACGTACAATCGTTAACCTGTAGGCATGTTGTGATCTGTGGGGGAAACCGGAGCACCCGGTGGAAACCCACGCATGCATGGGGAGAACACGCAGCTAGGCCACAGCCGAGTTTCGAACCTGCAACCTTCGTGCTGCGAGGCAACAGGGCTAGCCATTGTGCCCCAGTGTCCATTATTAATTTACTTGGTTATACCGAAAGTGAAACTTAGCTGTGCGTTGGTCTTTTTAACACCTTAACCTGACTGCTGAAATGCCTCCTCAGTCGACCTTTACTGGTGTCTACAGGAGCGGTTGATCAATAAATCGTACACATCAGCTGTGCTCACCCTCGCTAACATGTGGAACCAGACTCCAGCTCCGGACTGGCGACTGTGAAGTTGCAAGTGCGGTATTCTGGCCACAGAGGGCGGTGGGGTCTGAGTGATTTTCATTAATCCTGGAAAGGGTCATTTTAGCCAATACTGTCTCAAGATGTTGTAAAGATAGGTAAAAGTTTGGCTTTGAACCGATATCAGCCTCACTTACTCAGCATGACAAAAATCAGATATAAAACAGATTGTCACAACATATAATCTGAGCAATCCTTATTTATGGCTCTAACATTATCCTATTATGGCCACTAATTCATAAGGGTTCAGCATGTTTGCTGTCGGCTTCTACCGAGGCTACGATTGGTGGGTTCAGCGCCTTTACTGGCTGCTACATCAAATGACCCAGCATGCAAATGACGTGGCTGTGACGACTTCTCTGAGCTTCAGGTAAATTAGTGAGTGTTCTTTGTGGTGTGGACAGTTTGAACTGTTATATCTTTTAGGAGATTGACAAGTATTGCCAATCTACAAAAATAAGTATAATAAATGGCTTGTAACACCACAGACTCATCATAATTTAAAACTTCCTGACAACTTTTCTTTTTTGCAAAGACCTGGCGCACCGCCCGTGGGCCTCACTACCGCCAGGCCTGGCAGGTTTTATGGGGCACCCTGCTGCAGCAGTCAGGCTGATTTTACAAACATGAAAACTGGAAAAGGATAAGTAGGCGGAGCAATATGTCTATAGCATCCCTGGTGAAAGGGTCGTAATGCACCACAGCAGCTGCAGCACATACCTTATAATAGTGTTTGTTAAACCTCTGGACTGTCTCTGGTTGTTGGTGATCTGTTACCTCAGGAGTCGCTGCAGGGCAGCTCCGATGAGACGGCCAACAGCGTGGAGGAGGGCAGCAGCGGGCCGGGCAGCAGCAGCGGTCGCAGCGAGGCCTCCAGCAATGAAGCCGCCTCCAGCAGAGCCAGCCAATCAGCTGGCAGCCCAGCTAGCGAGATACACTCTGATGACATGGCGGATAGCGAAGCCCTAAAGGAGGAGGACGACGAAGAAGAGGAGGAAGAAGATGAGGAGGATGAGGATGACGATGAGGACGAGGAAGAAGGGAACGGGTCTGCTGTTGAAGATGGGCAGCAGAAGGCGGCTCGAGAGCAGACTGAGTCGAGGAAGAGGAAGGCAGGGGAGGCTTTGGGGGAGGGGCCCAGTCACAGGGTGGGACCCAGTGGCTCAGGAGGAGGAACCAAACCCAAAGTTCTGTCCTTCAGCCCAGAGACTTCTGCTGTCATGGTCACTGCAGCATCTTCATCTTTAGAGGGCCGCATGAGGATGCTGGACGCTTGCTCTTCGTCATCTTCTGCTCGGCCAGAGCGGATGGAGCCCCAGCAGCAAGCGGAGGACATCAGCCCGTCTCAGATGGTCCAAGGTCCCCAGGAACCTGCCAGTCTCCCCAGGCCTGGGGACTTCCTGGGTGAAGCCATGAGCAGTGAGCTCTTTAACTGCCGCAGGTTTATGGGGCCCCAGCACCACCATCACCACCACCATCACCACCACCATGAAGGGTGAGACTATAAAGTACAAGCTGAATCTCTGTAGATAAACTTTTCCAATCATGTGCTTTCTAACCCCCTTCAGTCCCATGCTGGAGGACATGCTGAGTGCCGATGATGTCAGCTGCAGCAGCTCCCAGGTCAGCGCCAAGTCAGAGAAGAACATGGCTGACTTTGATGGAGAGGAGTCGGGCTGCGAGGAAGAGCTAGTCCAGATAAACTCCCACGCGGAGCTTAGCTCCCACCTCCAGCAGCACCTGCCCAACTTGGCCTCCATCTATCATGAGCACTTGGTGCAAGGTGAGGTCACCCTGCAGCAGGAACCGTGGCTCAGCCTAGCAGAGCTAGGGAGGCTGACCAGGCTCTGCTGTGTGTTGTCAGGTCCGGCTGCTCATAAACATCAGTACTCCAGCCACGCGGTGATGGACATCAACTTGGATAACGTCTGTAAGAAAGGGAACACACTTCTGTGGGACCTGGTGCAGGACGAAGACGCGGTACGACTTCCTCTAAGTTCCGATGCCTTTACTTCTTTATGGATCACATTTTTACTGCCCCAACCTGAGGGTAGTCGTAATGCCACATCTGAGAGAAATGCTACCAATAGTCCAGCTGTGGTCATTAGATAATTGAAACGTTGCCTCTTAAAGGTACAATAAGTAAGAATTTTACAGTGAAATGTTGATCATCGTCATGTAGAAGGAAGGTTACATTTAAACAGATTTACCTTTCATTCGGCTGGGGAGTTGTCAGTTTTTCCCTTTATAAAGAAGCGAAAGTGGGAGGTACAATCTGTGAGCTCTTGAGGTTGCTGAAGCTGTGCCGGCAAAGGCTGCAGCACCAGCTTTTATAATTTGACACCGGCAGGCAAAAATGTCCCCGAGTTGTTTAAGGAGCCAAACCAGTAAACAGGAGCGACCCAGAAGTTATTTCTGTTACCCCCGAGAGCCCCCATGGAATCTTTTTGTTTTACTCTGGTGTCATTTGAGGCTGCTAGGCTAACGGTGAATTAGAAGCAAATATTCTGCTCTAAAATTATCTCAAGCCACTTTTGCAATAACCAACAAGTCAACATTACAGTGAAAGGCATTTATCTACCTGTCAACTTCCTGTGTATGACTCGCCATTTAGAATCTTCTAGTGCTGACCTGAAACTGGCACCGGTACCAGAATTTGACCACAGGATGTCATTCTTACATCATGCACCTTAGTTCACTCGAAAGGGGCAACAAGTATTCATGAACATGAATGTAAATATGCCAGAATTAGCCCTAAGGCTACTTTTCATCGGTAGTTCCTGGTAGGTTAATAACACAAAATATGCTGTGACAATACCCGTAAAACCAAACTGTCAGTGACAGTTCACAAGACCATTATAAATACATAAGAGGTGTCATTAAACACAATACTGCCACAGTACACAGACTTATCTAACTAACTAAAACTTTATTTATATAGCGCCTTCACATGGCCCAAGGACCAAACAAGGTGCTGCACAGCAGAAATAAGCATTAAAAAATAAATAAATAAAACCATATAAAACCATTTAAAACCAGCAAAAACATGCAGATAAAATCCAGGTGGGGCAGCAAAAAGTGCCAAGCCAAGTTAACGGGACTCTTCCTGAATAAAAGCTAAAGAGTAAAAGTGAGTTTTCAGCCGGCTCTTAAACGTGCCGAGCGTGCTGGCCTGTTTAACACATGCGGGTAGCTCATTCCAGAGTCTCGGCCCCGGCACCGAGAAAGCACGACTCCCTCGAGATTGTAGTCCCTAACCCTAACCCTTTACGTTAACAACAGAACATGGTTAGAAAACTGCTCATTAACGTGCAAAACAACATGCCATCACCTACATATATCCATAGTTAAACAATGATCAGTAAATTTTTATGTATTTCATTAGCATGCTCAGTGGTAGCAACTGGAAATGCTAACAACATTTTTTTCTGCTGCTAAAATATAATGGTGACATATCTATTAAGTACGGGTTAGCAATAATCCAGTTTCAGGGAGATAACGCTATATTTTATACGCATTCGTTTCAATATAAATATATAACAAGCCTTTTACTTTTTAAATCATGTATGTTTATTAAATTAAAATATAAGCGAGTTACCCGCTAGCCACAGAAGCTGCAACTACTAAGCAACTAACCAACCATAGATAACTTCCTTGGATCTAAAAAACATTTTAAATTAGCTGACTTACTTTTAAACTTGAAAATTGTCCCCGAAGTAGCTGCCGGCTTCTGATCCGCCGTCCTTTGAAAATGCTGCGGTGTATTGTGGGTAATTTTTGACCAAGGCTAGGCTACAAGACACCTCCCGTGTATCCTTGCGCAGCTAGCTAAACGGCTAACAAACGGAGAACACGCCTCGGTAGAACATGAACACTGGAACACGTCTTGGCGGCTCCCGATGACGTATCTCCTAGGCAACCGGGGCGGGGCCAAGACATCAAGGCGAGGTTCCTTGGCATTGAGAAACACCTTTAGTTTCACGACCATCAGGTTTTTTCGGAACCCCACTGGATCGTGAACCTGCTACCCGCTAGCATTAGCTAGTCTGCCTGTAGTCACACTTTTGATCCCAAACTTTGGACCATTTCTGCTTCTGTGTCTGGGGGGTGTTGAGAGCAACGCGTGCCTCCAGTGTCTGTGAGGGTGCACGGTGTAGGAGGCTAATTTGTGTGCCTCTGTGAAACACACATAAGAAAAAAAGAACGACTGAAAGAGCCCCCCAGCCGCGGCTACTCGGCTCCCATCGCTCATGTTAAAGAGCCGTTCAAAAGACTCAGTTCGTTCATGAACGTCACAACGCTTAAGTCCAGGTATGAGGATTTGGTAACGCTAAAGCTGGTTCTCTCCTCTAGGTTTGACTTCATCCATAAAAGTGCCTGTTCAGAAAAGTTTTATTCCGTTAGTCTAATTAGTAATATTTGGTGGTCTACTATCAAAGGCTCTTGTTAACTCTAGAAGAACGTATAAGTAAGTACTGAACACACAGAACTTCAGGAACTCTGCAGATTTATTAAAAAAGAAAAACTGAAATATCACGTGGTTCCAAGTGTTCAGACCCTTTGTTTTAGAATCATGCTTCGGTTATTAAGGTGACCTCGGAGTAGTCCGTTAAGATGTGGTCCCCAGATAGTCGCCCCCCCCCAACTGAAACTTGTCTGGGGAGAAAAAGTAAACCTGGATCTGCTGGTTTGTGTTCAGATTCATCTCTCCGAGGGTTTGATTAATGAAGCAGAGAAGCTGCTGTGCTCTCTCGTCTGCTGGTTTACTGACCGGCAGATCCGAATGCGCTTCATCGAGGGTTGCCTCGACAACTTGGCCCATCATCGGTAAGACTTGCATGACTTATTTAGTCTAACACTACACCTTTTCTCAGAGTAAAACTCTCGTCCGTGTGTCCCCTCAGGTCAGTTGTGGTTTCTTTGCGTCTTCTACCCAAACTTTTTGGCACTTTTCAGCAGTTTGGCTCCAGCTACGACACTCACTGGATCACTATGTAAGTATGAGCTCCACATGCCAAGTCCTTGCGAGAATCAACAGACATTCCCATCAGGAAAATTTGACCGCTTGTTTTTTTTCTCCTAGCGGAATTACTGTTGGTCTTTTTAGAAATTTTATATTTTTTATATCAAGCACAAAAGATGAGTGTTGCCTTTTAACTTTGATCAGTTTGGGTGTTTATCAGCTGTCCCAGGTAAAGAGAAGCCTGACCCTGTTCTGATGCAGTTCTTGTTTCTGTTAGGTGGGCTGAGAAGGAGCTGCACATGATGAAACTGTTCTTTGACAACCTGCAACACTACATCCAAGAAGTCAGAGAAAACCAGCACAAGTTTGCTCTGTGGGTTTCGGTCTGAGCTCCGCCTGACGGTAAACGTTCCCTCCCACATTAAAATGCCTCTCAAACCTCCTCTTGTGTCTGCTGTTGCAGATACAGCCACAGTGCAGAGGTCCAGGTCCGTCTGCAGTTCCTCACCTGTGTCTTCTCAACGCTGGGATCACCAGACCATTTCAGTGAGTCCTTTTGTAGATGCTTGCAATATGATAATATTCATTTTTCTGTCTGCTAGATGATAACAGGGAGGTGTAATTAACACTTTTTGCTGTTTACTGACCCAGCATGTGTTCAGAGGTCCAGATCTCTGTGTTTTTAACTTTGTGGATGATAAAGTAGACAGAAATGACAATTAATCAGGAATTTTCTCCCTGAAAGGGGTCTGAGCTGAACTTGTGTGTGTTTGTCCTTCAGGACTGAGTCTGGAGCAGGTGGACATCCTGTGGCACTGCCTGGTAGAGGACGCTGAATGCTACGATGACGCGCTGCACTGGTTCCTCAACCAGGTCCGCAGCAAGGACCAGCATGCTATGGGCATGGAGACATACAAGCACCTGTTCCTGGAGAAGGTATGGGTCTCACACTGGCCTGAAGTTTAGTTACAACAGCTAAGTCTAGTTAGACTAACTGCTTTGTGAGTACAACACACTTTAAAAGAGATGAACCATCTCCTTGTTTCTCTAGTGCCTTTAAATGAAACCATAGTGGATTACACTGGAACACAAATGGTTAACAGTAAAAAACAAGCTAATAAAATTGGTAAAAATGTGATTGTGTAACCAGCTCCAGACCTAAACGTTGGTGAGTTTGGTGGTCAGCCGTACAGAAACTGATGTGTTTGACTGGACTTGTGTCTGCAGATGCCCCAGCTTAAACCGGAAACCATCAGCATGACGGGCCTCAATCTCTTCCAGCACCTCTGTAACCTGGCCCGGCTCGCCACCAGCACCCTGGACACCACCTCCAGCTGCGAGGTGCATAGACATTAGACAGGGGTGTTTATGAGCCCCCCCCTCCCCTGTTGACACATTCTCACCTGTCTGTCTGCAGCTGTGCGGGATGGACCAGCTTTGGGGTATCGCTCTGAGAGCTCAGTCTGCAGATATCAGCCGCGCTGCCATTCAGTACATCAACTCCTACTACATCAACGGTCTGAGCACTAAACACAGCTTCTCTATTGTCGGGGAGGGGGGAGGGGTCACTTAGCCTGGCAGGGAGTCAGGCAAGGTCTGGCAGCCCACCAGGCTAACTGAGCTCTGGGGCAAACCTTGATGTTGTAACATTTGTGCAGCAGTGAACCCACTAGAAGGAATGATGTTTTGCTCTTAACAGCGGTTGAATAGAGTAGTCCCGACAAACTGCTGTGATAAAAGCTTCTTCTTTCACTACTCTGTAGTGATGTGTGATGTAGGGCTGGGCGATATGACGATTTTAGACCGTTTTACGATCTACACATCTGACGGTCTGTCGTTTTTGTGAGACCTTTTTATCACGATTCACAGCTCTGCTGTTGAATTTCTGCCTCTGAATGAAAAGGGAACTTACCTCAGGCGAATGACACGCCTTTGTTTGACCCTTAACCAATCAGAGTGAGTCATAGTAATATATTAGTGCCCCGCTTGTTTTCACCTGTGTGTGAACAAACATGGCTTCGGCCGTGGCTGAGAGCGACAGCGAGGTTTTCGTTCAGAAGAGGAACGCCTCGTCCGTTATATGGAACTGGTTTGGTTTTTCACCAGATGACAAAGAGCAGCGAAACGTCATTTACAAGGAGAGCGTCAAGGCAAGTGATGGCAACACCACAAACTTGTTTAATCACTTGAAAAGAAGGCATCCCAAACAATACAATGAGAGCCAGCTGGCAGCTAAAGCTAAAAAGCCTGCGGCTGCAGCGGCTAGTGCTTCTTCCAGGCAGCAAACGCTAACAAACACTCACAAAACTCACTGCCTACGACAGAGACAGCAGACGATGGAACAGCGTGACCGATGCAGTGACGTACCACTTGGTTAAAGATTTGAGTCCCGTGCGAACAGTAGGAGCGGGATTTAAGAACATGATAAAAACATTGGATCCGCGCTACGAGTTTTCCAGCCGCAAGTATTTTTTGAACACCGCCATTCCACGCATGTACGCTGAATGCAAAGTGAGAGTTGCAGAAAATATTCAGAGTGTGCAGTTTTTTGCTACCACAAGCGATCTCTGGTCCAGCCGCACATCAGAGCCGCATTTGAGCTTAGCTTAAGTGTTCCCTCGCCTGGACACTGGTAACCGGAGACCTCTGAAGCCAGGTCTGGAGGTGGGGCACATTGGCAAGCGCCTTGGTGACGAGCTTTCACCCATGGAGCCTGGCCGGGAGGACACATGGGTCCCCTTTCCCATGGGCTCACCACTTGTGAGAGGGGCCAAAGGGGTTGGGTGCAATATGTGACCGGTGGTAGCCAAAGGCAGTCTGATCCTGAGCTGCAGAAGCTGGCTCTAGGTATGTGGAATGTCACCTCTGTGATGGGGAAGGAGCCTGAGTTGGTGTGCGAGGTTGAGTGATTCAAACTTTTTATGGTTGGACTCACCTTAACGCATGGCTCTGGCTCCAGAACCAGTTTCCTTGAGAGGGGTTGGGCACTCTACGACTCTGCAGTTGCCCCGAGTGAGAGGCGCCGAGCAGGAGTGGACAAACTACTTGCCCCATCTTGGTGCTTGTATGTTTAGGTTTACCCCGGTGAACGAGAGAATAGCCTCCCTTCGCCTACTTGTGGAGGGATGGATCCTGACTATTGTCTGTGTTCATGCACCAAACTACAGTTCAGACTACCCACCCTTTGTGGAGTCCTTGGAGGAGGTGCTGGAGAGCACTCCGCCAGGTGACTTCCTCATTCTGCCGGGGGACTTCACGTGGGCAACGACAGTGAGACCTGGAGCGGTGTGGTGGGGAGGAACGACCCCCCTGATCTGAGTTCGAGCGGTGTTTGGTGCTCATCATAGGTTGTCCATACTGAAAACCATGTTGGCATAAAGGTGTCCATAAGTGTTCTTGACACCGGGATATCTTAGGCCGCAGCTCAATGATCGACTTTGTTGTTATTTCATCTGATCTCCGGCCGCATCTCAGGGACAGTCGGGTGAAGAGAGGGGCGGAGCTGTCAACTGACCACTACCTGGTGTTGAGTTGGGTTCGATGGCGGGGGAGGATGTCTGTCAGACCTGGTTGGCTCAATTGTATTGTGAGGGTCTGCTGGGAACGTCTGGCGGAGTCTCCACTCTGAAGCAGTTTCAGTTCCCACCTCAGACAAAACCTCCTAAATGTTCCGGGGGAGGTGGGGGACATTGAATCCGAGTGGGCCATGTTCTGTGCTTCCATTGTGGAGGTAGCCAACCAGAGCTGCGACCGCAGGTCGTTTGTGCCTGTTGTGGCAATCCCCGAACCCGCTGGTGGACACCAATGGTTAGAGATGCCATGAAGCTGAAGAAAGAATCCTGTTGGGTCTTTTGGCTCGTGGGGCTCCACTGGACCCTCCTCTCCAGAACCCCTGAATAGACTTTACCAAAGTCTTTAAAAGTTATATTTAAAAAAACACATTATCAAATTTTTAATTTGTCGGGCACGACACTGGGTTTATTTACATCTACCAGCCACTAGAGGGCACCATTGCTCTAAAAAGTCTGCGTGAGGCTGTGACTGTGTAAAATGGCAGTCTTGATAAGTCAAGCAGCTGACTCTGAGCCCAGAAGATGTTCTAATGGTAAATACTGTTGTAAAGTATACTTATTAGTAGCAATTGGTCTTGATCCTGTACAATTTGTCAATGTTGTTGCAACTTCCATCTCTAAACACTAGAGGTCACCAGAGTTTCAGTGATCCAAATACAGCCTTTAAAGAAAATACCATGATCAAAATGTACTTAAAATAATACTATACTTTTAGCTCTGTCCTGTTTTTGCCATATATAATTTTTACTGTTTTGAATAGAAATACAATGTAAAAGGTTTTTTGTTAGATTTTTGATTTTGTTTTTTTTTTAGATTCAACTTTTTTTATGTAAAAAATTGCTTTGGGTACAAATTTCCCTCAACCCATTCACTGCCAGCCATTTAATGATCAGTAAAGCCCTTCGCTGCCAGCGTCTTTCAACGTTTTTACTGTTTTAGTCGCAGAACGTTGCGCACTAGGACGATGTCATCGCCAAAGCAAAGCGGAGACTCACCTCTTACATCAGGATGAAACCGCGCATTTCGAGCGTCATCAGTTCTTTCATAATCCGTTGTTGATTTGTGATCGGCAGAATCTTTTCCGGTTCGCGCCTCACTTTTTTTACAGCAGCGGCCAAAACGATCTCCTAACACAAGGATGTTCTGCTTCCTGATCACGTGATGTGTGACGTATGCGGATGAAGATCGGCTTTAGAGCTGGGATGTTTGTTCCCACGGTGCGGGGGCTCGTCCGACGCCCACACAGTAAAAACATGAAAATGACGACTTTAGTCGCCAATGGCAGTGAATGAGTTAAAATGTGATTAATTATGGTTGATTACAACGTCTCTAAATATTAAATTTTAAAAATCCGAATCCCACCCCTAGTTAATATCAATACTAATAACAGAACAAATCTGCTGCAGCTGGTAAGACGGGCCTGGAGAAGGAGCAGGAGTTCATCAGGAAGTGTATAGAGAGTCTTCTGATGGCCTCGGCCAACCTCGAGAAGGACTCTCACTCTAGCCTGACCAGCATCGAGAGGGGACTGCTCATGCTGAAAACTCACCTGGAGGCCTTTAGACGCAGGTACGTGCAGATGGTCAAATCCACAAACATCTGGTTAAACTACATTAGGGCAGCACACGTTTACTGGCATGTTGTAGTCTAGTTGTTGGAAACAGATGGTTTAAGTCTGAACTGGACTCGATGCTTTGAGGTGCTTTGTTGTAACTGGAGCTTCAAATCAAGCTGGACTGAAGTAGTCGTTTCCTGCGGCAGGTTTGCGTACCACCTGCGGCAGTGGCAGATCGAAGGGACGGGGATCAGCAGCCACCTGAAGGCTCTGAGCGATAAACAGTCTCTGCCTCTCAGAATTGTCTGTCAGCCTGCCGGCCTGCCGGACAAGGTAACACATTCCTCTGGTCTTTGTGGCTTCAGTGTGAAACCGCCATCGTGGTGGAGGCTCCATGCAAGTATGTGACTGAATAAAACACAAACTGCAGGACGATGAGGCAGTGAGGTCACTGGTTTTTGTGCTGGAACCAGAGCTAAGTGGTTCTGGTTTGGCTGGTTGTCTTCAGTTTTGCTGTATTTTTATAATTTTTTTTGCAGATGACTATTGAGATGTATCCTAGCGACCAGGTTGCTGACCTGCGGGCTGAGGTCACCCACTGGTACGAGAACCTGCAAAAAGATCAGGTGAACCAGCAGGCTCAGCTGCAGGAGTTTGGTCAAAGCAGCCAGCAGCCTGGAGACTTCCCAGGTGAGTCATGTGCTCCAAAGGAGTAAAATGTCCTGGAAAATAATTTCCCCTCCTCGGGGATGAATGCAGGTGGATTAAACATTTTATACACGAATGTCTATTTTCAGCTGCCTTCAGTGGGCTGTAGCGCTGGTCTGCTTACATTTCTGCCTCTAACCTGCGTGCAGCGCTTCGTGTGACGCTACCAACCAATCAAGCTGCATATTCCTTTAGAACAGTTCTGCTTCCCAGTGTTCCCAACAGTCTTTTCTAGAGTTACTGATTGTTCAGACCCAAGTGAGGGTTTATTTTTCCAAAGAAGGGCCAAAACTAGCAACTTTCCATTCAGGCATGTTGCTGCATCTCAGCATATGGAGCGAGAGTAGGGTTAGGGTCGAATTAGAATTTGAATGATTCCAAATTCTCCTTTCGATTCTGATTCTTTCAAGAGGCAGGATCCGGAAACATGACATGTTTTAAGAGAGCCAGCTCGCCACAGGTCCTACTTGATGGAATAATCTGAACTTCAACATGAATTTTAATTCTATAAACAAATGCATCACCTTCATTTAGACCAAGACGTCTTTTCAATGAAGAAAAACAAGACTTGCAGCACAGCTAGGGTTGTCACGGTAACCGGTGTAGCGGTAAACCCCGGTAAAAAAGTTGACAATAATAATAACCGTCTTGTTTTAAAAAAAAAACTATATTATCTCGGTGGATTACCGTGGCTGCGGTGTAGGCGCGGTGACCCTTACCAGCCACCGTATCATCTGCTGAAGTTGCCGGCGGCACATGCGCACTTTGTTGTTTACAACCAAAACTTTCTTGAAGCTAAAGCTGAAATAATGGCCAAAGGAGGAGACGGCAGCGCTCAGGACATTTATTATCCCTCAAAGAAGACAAAGTCAGAAGTACAGGCATCTTTTGGATATTTGAAGAATGCCGAGGGACAGCTGATAGAAGACGGCTATCCTGTTTGCAGCACGTGCAGAAAAAGTGTCTGTGAAAGGCAGCGACGCTTCAGATCTCATGACACATCTGCATGACCATCACCCACAACTCTACAGTCAACGCAAGGCAAGCTAACGTTAGCGTTTTAGCTAAAATGTGTGATCCGAGGATTTGGGTTGAGGGAGAATGCAACGAGTCGCTATATAAAGCAGCCGCAGCGCCGCTACCTGCATATAAACCGTGTCGCGGACACCGCCATGTTGAAATGACGCTATGCATTACGGGGCTCCCAGGGGCCGATAAGAGTTGGTCTCTCTCCGAGAATCATTATGAATTTAACAACGATTACTGCCTGATGACATTTTCCCACATCTGCAAAGCTCACTGGAAGGACACAAACCGAGGACGATATTTTCCTGATATAGGGTTTATTACTCAAGTAAGGGTAAAAAAAGTATCTGATTAGAAGGCTACTTGAGTACTGAGTATCATCTGATCTAATATTTTTAAATGAAGACATCAAACAGACAAAAAATAAGACGTTATGGGCAAATATTGGTATTTTAAAGACTAAAGGGAAAAAAAGTAAACAAATAAACAACATAATTACAAAATAACACATTTTAGGCAAAATTTAGACACAAACTGAGGACAATATTTCCTGATATACAGGGTTTATTTAATTGTGTGAAAATGTAGCACGTTTAAAATATATACCGCGATAATACCGAAAACCGTGGTAATTTTGGTCACAATAACCGTGAGGTTAAAGTTTCACACCGTGACAACCCTAAGCACAACCAGTGTTTGTTTCTGACCACAGCCAAAGTCTGGGAACTGAAGAAGCCTCTAGGATGAGGGGCTAAACATCTCTCATGTAAGCAGAAAAGTCCAGCTGTTTCAGCTAAAAGTTACGCTCAGGATGATGTCCACACCTACGTGCTGCAGCAGCCATTCAGTCAGAGGGGAAACTGAAAGTTAAACTCACCTCACACATCCCAGAGTTTGTTCTTTCAAATTTTTAATTTCAACTCCTAGTTTTAATTCCCAGTCCGCTGACCAGAATACGAATCTGTGGCTGAACAGGTGGATTTAATACAGGTTTTAATCATTCCAGGAAAACCCCCCACAGTTATTCCCGGTTCTAATTGATGCCCAACCCTAAGTGAGAGGTCTTCCTCCCTCTCTCCGTTGGGTGACAGAGGAGCAGCACAGAGCAGTGCCTTTGGTTTTAGTGGAGCCGTAGTGAACACGATGACGGGTAACGGGTAGCCTTACCGGGCCACGAATTTCATACTTGTTCTGTTGTCCGACTGCAGAAGACCAGGAGGCGGGAGCACATCACTCCAGTTTTACAATCACTGCATTGGCTCCCCGTATGTTTCAGGATCGATTTTAAAATACTTTTAACGGTTTTTAAGTGTCTTAATGGTCTTGGGCCTTCTTATGAACCCACACGGTCTCTGCGCTCCTCTGGCAGCCATGTCCTGGATATCCCATAAGTCAGGACTCATATTCACGGCGAGGCGTCCTTCCAGTACTACGGTCCTCGCCTCGGGAACGAGCTGCCCGGGGACCTCAGGGCCGCTGAGAACGTCCATGTTTTTAGAAACCGGCTCAAGACTCATCTTTTTAGCTTAGCTTTTAACTGATTACTATCACTTTTTAAATAAACAAATTAATTGTTTTGGTTATTTATCTATTTATTTATTTATTTTATGTATTCTTTCTTTATATGTGCTTTTTTAAACAGTTTTTTTACCTTAGATTTATGATCAACATTATTTTAATGTCTATATAACTTTTTATATTACAGTTCTCATTTTAGCTCTTATGATTTTATATTAGAACCTTTTTCTGGTGTTTCCTCTGGGGGTGCCCTCTGCCCTGGGGGCAGCTGTGGGGGCCTGGGTGCTTTCCAGGTGTGCCTGGGTGGAGGTGGGGGTTTCCGCCCTCCCTGCCCTGGGCGCCTTGTGTCGGTGCCTCGGCTGCTGCTGCCGGGGTGGACGGCTCCCCTGATGGTGTTTCCTTATCTTATGGGCCATTCCCATCTGTACCGGGTCGGCCCGGGCCGGGTAGCGTAGGTTGTTTACATATCTGGGTGGCCTGGTATTTTTCCGGGCCAACCAAGGCTCATTCTCAGCCCTCTTCTCGAGGGGGTCTGCTTCAGGCCGACCAGGGCCAACACACCCACTGCTGACAGCAAATTCACACCTTCCATTAGAGCAAGCCTCTGATTGGTGGGTAGAATCAGCCCACATGGGCTTAAGGCAAGGATGTGTGGAATCAACCGGGCCAGGCTGGGGCCGACTGGGGCTACCCGGCCCGGGCCGACCCGGTACAGATGGGAATGGCCCATTAGCTGGCCTGGCTCATCTGAACTCAGCCCATCGTGTTTTTTCCAGGGGGGGGGGCTGTGTGCCGGAGGATGAGTGCTGTGAAGGGTTTTTATTGTCAGACTGTTTTTAAAATTCTGGGGATGGGAGGGAAGGTGGACATGTAGGGCCTTTTTAATTTGTTAAATTCAAATCAAATAAAGTTTGATTGGTTGAGCAGAAACAAAGATGTGGGGATGAGGAAAAACAGATGTGTCGTGTGCCTTGGTGCGAGCAGAAGCTATTCATTAAAAGTTCTATAATAGTTCATATTTTCTAATGTTGGGGCTGATTGTGAAGAAGACTCTTAAACTGATACCAGCACGTAAAGCAGCAGCGTACGAACTAAAGGAGAGAACAGCTTCTGTTTTAGTCCTGTTGCCCGGCCAGTAGAGGAGAGCAGCTGGCTTTGTGACAGACGACTACCGTTGCACAACTACTATGTGGGTCTAGCGTATAGGTACAACATCATATCTGCTTCACCATATCCTGGTAAGATGGTACTATCGGCACCTCGCCCAGTCCTAGTGGAGATAACTAGAGTCGTAGTGTAGCCGCTGAAAAAGTCTTAAATGTCCTGGAAAAGTCCTGGAAGATCATATCAAGAAAAGAATGGGAACCCTGGAGCAACATCTGGAGGTAAACTGAAAGAAGCTGAAGTCTCTGTTGCTTCCTGCAGGTGGTCTGATGGGACCGGTTAGGATGATCTCCTCGGGTCATGAGCTGACTACAGACTACGATGAAAAAACCCTGCATGAGCTGGGCTTTAAAGATATGCAGGTGACTGCTTCTTCCATGTCTCCATGGCAACACAGTAGTTTATGACTGCAGCAGCACAGCAAAGAGAGCTCATGTATGTGTGTTGGGTTGCAGATGGTGTTTGTCTCTCTTGGAGCTCCACGGAGGGAGAGGAAGGGTGAAGGGGTCCAGCTGCCAGCCTCCTGTCTGCCTCCTCCTCAGAAGGAGCACATTCCTATGCTGTTGCTCCTCCAGGAGCCCCATCTCACCACACTGTTTGACCTGCTGGAGACGCTGGCCTGTTTCAAACCACCAAGCCCCAACACAGAGAAGGCCCTGGAGAGTCCAGAGGTCAGTGTGTTTCTGCTGTTTTACTAGTAGGGTTGCCGGGGTGAACCGGTTAGACATTAACCCTGGTTAACCAACCATAAAAACATCTCCAACGCCGCCTGTAACAAAGACAATCACGCGACCCACGCGGACAAAGACAAAAGTGAAACTGAACACAGCAGAAGCAGTGGCAACAACCATCAGGACTACTCCATTTCCACCTAGGAAGCGGTTGAAGTCTCCTGTGTGGGAATATTCTAGATGTTAGGTATAATCTCACTCAGGAGACTTGGAGAGAAGGAAACCTGTAGAGGATCCTGGATCAGTATGAGCAGCCATCCACCACGACTCACTGGGGGGACTGAGAAGACAGAGCACACAGACACACGTGCACACACACACACGTGCACACAGACACAGATGCACACACATATGTGCACACAGACATCCACACACGTGCACACACACACATTTGCACACACACACACACACACACACACACACACACACACACACACCAAGTAATCTTTCTATGGTTACATTGTGATGTCTTAGTAAATATTCTATTTGGTGAGAGATGAACTTTATTGTATTTATCCTAGTGGATCTATAATTAAACGGGTAAACTAGTAGTAGCACATCCAACGTCAAACAGAGTAAAGTTATTATCAGGAGAGCGAGAATGTGTAAGTGGTTAGCAGCAGTGTGCTAGCCGATGAAACTGAACCCAGTTCAGAATCGGAAGATAACATCCAAGTCCGTTCGAGTGTCAAACTACATGATCAGGGAGGATTTCTACTCATGTGATTGGATCTGGAAATCTCTAGTTACTGGTGTGTGACTGTTGTTACTGGTGTGTGACTGTTGTTACTGGTGTGTGACTGTTGTTACTGGTGTGTGACTGTTGTTACTGGTGTGTTACTGTTGTTACTGGTGTTACTGGTGTGTTACTGGTGTGTGACTGTTGTTACTGGTGTGTGACTGTTGTTACTGGTGTGTTACTGGTGTGTGACTGTTGTTACTGGTGTGTGACTGTTGTTACTGGTGTGTTACTGGTGTGTTACTGGTGTGTTACTGGTGTGTTACTGGTGTGTGACTGTTGTTACTGGTGTGTTACTGTTGTTACTGGTGTGTGACTGTTGTTACTGGTGTGTTACTGGTGTGTGACTGGTGTGTTACTGGTGTTACTGGTGTTACTGGTGTGTGACTGTTGTTACTGGTGTGTTACTGGTGTGTTACTGGTGTGTTACTGGTGTGTTACTGGTGTGTTACTGTTGTTACTGGTGTGTTACTGGTGTTACTGGTGTGTTACTGGTGTGTTACTGTTGTTACTGGTGTGTTACTGGTGTTACTGGTGTGTTACTGGTGTGTTACTGGTGTTACTTGTGTGTTACTGGTGTTACTGGTGTGTTACTGTTGTTACTGGTGTGTTACTGGTGTGTTACTGTTGTTACTGGTGTGTGACTGGATGGTACATGCTAGAAATGATCGGCTTTTCATGTTTACAAGATAAGAGTTCCTGTCTCATAGTCCCGTAACAGTGCTTATTGAAAGCTCTGATCATCTTGAGTTTAATAGAAAACAGCAGGTCTTCTTTGTTCTGTCCATCCCTAGCTTCAGAACTGAACAAGCTTCGTTGATGGGTCTAAATTTCCTCAGAATAACCTAAAAATTCCAGCTGTTCTTAAATAAAACTCAAGGTGACTGAGAATGTACACCAGTGTTAACATGTTATACTGTTAAATCGTTTTAATAGGGTGTGTGTGTGTTTTGAAATCCAGAGTGCACGCTGTGAGGAGCTTCATCTCCACGCAGAGAATCTGTCCCGTCGGGTTTGGGAGCTGTTGATGCTTCTGCCCACATGTCCCAAGATGCTTCAGGCCTTCCAGAACATCTCTGATGAAACCGTTGGTTACCCTCTCTGCAGAGCTGCTCCCTGCTGTAGAAAAGGAGTCGGACATTGAGATTGTACTTTTTTTCTCGTAGAATGAAGACGGTCTGTGTTGGAAGGAGTTACTGAGGATCAAAAGTCCCCACAAGCTTCTCTACGCTCTGGAAATCATCGAAGCTCTGGGCAAACCCAACCGACGCATCCATAGAGAGTCAACCGTGAGACACTTTGTGCTTGTTGTAGGGCTGCTCGATTATGGCAGAAAGGATAATCACGATTGGTTTTGACTGTTTTTTAGGACAATTTTAAAAATTAAGCTTTTTTATTTTATTTTATTTTATTTTTTGGTAATAAGATTGCACAGAGCACACTCAGAGGAAAAAATAAATAAGAACAAGAAAGAAACAAGATAATCACATATCAACCTCTGATCCCAGCACACTTACTCGTAGTTTATGACCCAAAGGGCTGAGGGTTAACGTATCTAAGCCCACCCAATACAGACACATTTTGATAAAAATAACAACAGCAAGAGTTATACAGTGCATTTATAATACAAGGAATATAAACATATAAACACCTATGTTGTAGTGAACTTCAACACAACGTTGCACAGGAATTATTTAGAGCTGTCCAGTGGTGCTGCAGGTGTTCAGTAGCAACATGTCGCTCAGAGAGATGAGCCAAAGTTACGAATGTAAATATGGCTCTATTTCATTCCTCCTGACCACCAGAGGGCGGTGCAGAGCACCTGGACATCCACATGTGCGCAGCACTGAGGTCGAGACAATATACCAACAAAGTCATGCTATTGGACGTGACCTCGTGATGGAAGTCTATATGTATATATATATATATATATATATATATATATGTATATGTATATATATATACCCCACGCCACTGGAACTCAGCCATTTTTGGCTGCAGCACAGATGTCACTCAGTGGGACTCAGCACAGCCCAAGTAGCAGACATCCCTCTGGTGAAGTGGCACCTGACTCCGAGAGGCGTTGGACCTTTGGAAGTGTAAGCCTGCAAAATTCCATCAACGACCCCGTGCGAAAGCTGCTGTTTGGAAACGGCACAATCTTTTCTACGACCACTGTAACGTAAGAAATGGCCTCTGTCTTACGAGCTGCAGCAGTCACACTGATGTATCGCCTCAACGTTCTAACAGGACACAAAAGGCTTGAAGCAGACTCACCTGACCCAGAATGTGGGGTAAACACAGCCGAGGACACAGGCTGGTTTATATGAAATGCAGACAACCTTTTGGGCCAGAAATATGGGTCGGGCCACAAGATCACCACAGACCCATCTGTATTCCATCACAAGCAATACTTGGCGACCGATAGGGCGAGCAGTTAACTCGCATGCTTTGCAGAAGAGAGTGCCAGTACCAGAGGAAGGTCCCAAGAAGGCACTTGTGGCAGCTTCGGAGGACGCAGGCGCAAAGCTCCTGCACACTAGGGAATGTGACACAACCATCCACAAGGGCGTGGGGCAGAAATTGCAGCGACATACGCTTTAATAGTGGAGATGGGGAGCCCTTTCTCCAGAGGCCCGTGTAGCGGTCCGGATCCTTTTCTTACTTTCACACCGTTAGTAAACTGTTACCGTACAGTACCCTGATAGATGAAGCATGAAGGATAATTTGAACAACCGCCTGTTGACGCGAGTTCAACAGGGCGTCCGGCCCTGCAGTGGCTATAGAGGGAGGATGCCGTCATGGTCAGAGTTGAACGCAGGGCAGACGAAAAACACTTTTTGGCTCGGTATCAAAGAACTCTTTGCAAAATTGACCTTAAGACCTAACCAAGACATGTGGTCCAATAGGATGGATGTGTGGTAGTGGGCCTGCTCCGGAGTTGGAGCGCACACGAGCCAGTCGTCCAGGTAGGAATGGATTTGCATTCCCCAGGCTTGCAGCAGAGCGAGTGCTGTGGCCACAGATCTGGTGAACGTGCATGGCGAAAGCAAGAAAATGACAGGTCGCTTCACCAAAACAAAAAGCTATTATTGTGCAGGGCCTGAACACGGAGTCAGAAACAGCAACGGAGGTTGCGTCAACCTCCCCTACTCCAGTATCTGTGGGGTCGGTCGGGTCAGCGCGGCCATCAGAGGAGGAGGAAGGAGAAGTTATGAAGTTACCAGGTTGAAGACTCAGAAGCCAAGGTGTTGAACTTTTTTAGCTAAGGGGGCTTCAGCGTGTGAAGGTTTGCAGTGCTTCACTGCCTTCCCGGGGCCTGAGGCCAGGGTTCCCTGAGGCATGCAGGTGCAGACCGCACAGGTGCCCTCGGTGCGGGCTTCCCTCAAACGTCCAAACCCTTTCTTAGTTTCCAGAAGGACGGTCCGGAGCGCAGGCTGAGTGTTTTGCTAACCTGCAGGAATTATCGACGATAGTTATCCAGAAAGTAGCTGGGGTTACCAGAAATGTTTCTAGGTTGTTCTCTGGGTACTTTTAGAAAAAAGTCAAAGAACGGGGTTTGAAAAGTTGTTATAAATAGCGGCAAAATTGCTAAAATTTAGCAACGCTGTTGAGAAGAGCGTTTGATTAGCAAATAAGCAAATAATTGGCTTGTTTTGTTTTAATAATTGTTCAAAACTCCGATGTAATTGTGATGAAAGCAGAGTGATTGAGCAGCCGTAGTTGGTTTGTATATTTGGTGGACAGGTGAGTTGTAAAACGCTTTGTGGGATGGGCTCTTGTTGAATGTCTGTTCTCTGCTGATTTCAGGGCAGCTATAGTGATCTTTACCCAGACTCTGATGACTCCAGTGAGGACCTGATAGAAAACAGCAAAAACACCTGGAGCTGCAAGGTACAAAAGCAGCACTGCAACAGAGCAAAGCAATGGTCCCACCTCCACATCTGACATAATTGTTCTCTACTTCAGTTTGTTTCATCTGGAGGTCTGCAGCTGCTCCTGGAAATCTTCAACTCGGGCATCCTGGAACCCAAAGACCAGGAGTCTTGGACTGTGGTGAGACGTCCAAAATGTTTGGACCTTTCAGTTTCTGCTTCAGCGTTCTGCTCTGATCAGACGTTGTGTTATTTTAACGGCGGCACCAGCGCAGCATCCACATCTGTCAGGGCGGGGTTCTCCACATTTACCGGGTAGGAAACTTTGGTCTGCCTTTATGTGGTTCTGCAGGGCTGAGCGCTGGAGTTATAACCCGAACCGAATCAGCCCGACCGGTTCTGTTGGATTTGGGCCGCAAATTATGTTAATTGAGCGGGTTGTCACGCGGCGCGGTCCGCTCGCTCGATCAGCGACTGAGACAGAAAGAGAGATTGTCTGCTCACACAAGAGAGACGATCGGAGGACGCTCCTCCAAACTCGCATTATTATTTTCATAATTTCATTATTATTTCTCCTGGAAGCGCTCAGTCAGACTGAGTGCTGTGATGTCGGGAGATCCGGTCTTAGGGAGGGGGCGGGGTCAGTGACGGCGGCTGCAGCGTGATCGTCTTGTCTCTTTTATTTAGGGAGACGGAGAAGTTAAAAGGAGAGAGAAATAGAAGTTTTTGTTCCACTTTATTCTTTTGTTTCATGATGATAAACTGATGTTAAATTCATCTTAAAGAGAAGCTGGGAGGAAGCTTTGGTTCATTTTAGGTTACAGGAGGTCTGTCTCCTATCTGCTCCTCCAGAGACAGCATGGACATGAGGGTCACATGATGAGGGTCACACAGGACAGGTTAGTGCAGTCACACAGCCGAGCTGGAGGGGGACAGGTGTTATGTGCGTTACAGCAGCCCCCCCCCCCC
>SSNQ01034128.1:75024-92798 GCA_006942095.1 Nothobranchius kuhntae | reverse complement strand
GAACTTCTCACTGATTAAGCTGGTGTGTTGTTCTCAGGTGTTCCTCAGCCTCGTCCAGGGCACCAACCTGATCCAGAGACTCATCAATGTGGCCTACACCTACGACAACCTCGCACACAGGTGTGCTGCTGAACAAGAACGCAAGTCTTTTGACAGAACCTGACTAGGATCTGAGCTCATTGATGTGTTTTGTTTTGGTTCTACAGAGTTCTTAAAGCTCAGTCGGACCACAGGTCTCGACACGAAGGTGAGAATTCATTAGGAGGGCTCTCTGTCCTGTTGTGGGACACTTTCAGCCTCAGGTGTTTAACAATGAGGTTTGTTACCCGCAGTGACGCACTACTCCATGTGGCTGCTGGTGAGTTGGGCTCACTGCTCCTCCATGGTGAAGTCCAGTCTAGCCGACAGCGAGCATCTCCACAACTGGCTGAAGAAACTCACCCTGCTGGTTCCTGAGGTGAGCCGCGGTGTGTTGTCCTGAAGGCCGAGTCTCTGAGTCAAGCATCAGTTAAATCTGTGAAGACACCTCTGTGTTTTTGTTGCTGGGTTGATTTAGACGGCTGTGAGACACGAAGCGTGCAACGGCCTCTACAAGCTCTCGCTGTCGGGGCTGGAGGGTGGAGAGTCCATCAACAGGTCTTTCCTTCTGCTCGCCGCCTCCACGCTGCTCAAGTTCCTGCCTGATGCACAGGCCCTCAAGCCCCTGAGGGTGGGTGTCTCACACACACACACACACGCTTTTATGTGGAGGGACAACCTGTTTGCACGCTACACACTGTCTTTCGTCCTTGGGGACAGGGAGCTTTGCTGCAGGGAACCCGGTTTGTTTCTGAGACATTGTCCCTGTTGTGGGACAACTCCAGAGATACCGGGGCGGTGTTCCACCTTCTCAAACGGAGTTTAATCCCTGTGTGGCCTTGCAGGCGGAGGAGTTTGAGGAGGAGCCCCTGCTGCAGACCGGCTGTAAGGAGTACTTCTGGCTGCTCTGCAAACTCATTGACAACATCCACGTGAAAGACGCCAGCCAGGTAGGAGTCTGTCTTCTGTCCTGGTGACCTCTGATCAGGACTTCAGACACACTTTGGTGGATGGTGTTTTGCAGTGAGCTGTTGCTAGTTTTGGTCTGTTTGAACTCACAGAAGGTCTCTCCCTCTATGTCGCTGACCGGTCCCGTTCAGACCACCCTACTGGACCTTGATGCTCTCGCCCGACACCTGGCCGACTGCATACGAAGGTAAGACACCAACAACTAACTTGATTTCTTTTGGAACCGAACATGCAGAGCTGTAAAGCAAACTAGCATTTCATCTTCTCTCCTCCCTGTCCCTTTAGCCGAGAAATCCTGGACCAGCAGGACGGGACCATCGAGGACGATGGGCTGACAGGACTCCTGCGTCTCGCCACCAGTGTTCTGAAACACAAACCTCCATTTAAGTTCTCCCGCGAGGGGCAGGAGTTCCTGAGGGACGTCTACAACCTGCTCTTCCTCCTCCCGAGCCTAGCTGACCGTTCGCAACCCAAATGCAAGTCCCACTCTGCCCGGGCGGCCTCCTATGACCTGCTGGTGGAGATGGTGAAGGGCTCGGTGGAGAACTACCGGCTGCTCCACAACTGGGTCATGTCGCAGCACATGCAGTGTGAGTGTTCTGGCTTCTTCACTCAGATTGATTTAAAGAACCAGTTTGTCCTTCGTGCCAGTTGCGCTCTGTCAGTAGACCACAGATACAAGGGTCTGACTCGTATCTTCCTGCATCTCCTCTCAATTCTCCAGTTTGAGCTTTTGCTACAGAGAATCCAGTCCCTCTGGTGGGACTGGTGCTGGAGACACTGGGCAGACCTCACAGTAATGCTGCCCATCACCATTTAAGTGTTGTTTTTGTTGAGATCGATGGTGAGTGGATTTTGTTGACGCACCGTTTTCCTCGTATCGAAAACAAGACTGAGGAGCTACAAATAGCTCTTTGGTGAAGAACATGACGAAATGTGCGGGAGGTTTTGTTGACGAGCTGAGACAAAACGGAAGCCATGCTCAAAATTCACATTTCTGCCAGTCTCACAAAGACTCAAAGCAACAGCGCTGCTGCTTTGTGTCCCAGCTACAGCAGCTGAGTGAAGCTGGCCCCACACACACATCAGAAATCCAGCACTAATGTGGCACTACCCACTGGTGGATGGGAAAGCCAACTTCACTCAGCTCTACTCGGTAACCCTGCCACGGGAACGCGCAGCGCGTCACCGTCCCGATGCTTTTAAGGAAATAAATAAGAAGAACTAAAGTGATGAGGCTACTGTAAGAGAGAGAGAACATAGGTGAGCGAGGTAGAGAGAGAGAGAACATAGGTGAGTGAGGTAGAGAGAGAGAACATAGGTGAGTGAGGTAGAGAGAGAGAGAACATAGGTGAGGGAGAGAGAGAGAGAACATAGGTGAGTGAGGTAGAGAGAGAGAGAACATAGGTGAGTGAGGTAGAGAGAGAGAGAACATAGGTGAGTGAGAGAGAGAGAGAACATAGGTGAGTGAGGGAGAGAGAGAACATAGGTGAGTGAGGGAGAGAGTGAGAGAACATAGGCGAGTGAGGGAGAGACAGAACATAGGTGAGTGAGGGAGATAGAGAACATAGGTGAGTGAGGGAGAGACAGAACATAGGTGAGTGAGGGAGAGAGAGAACATAGGTGAGTGAGTGAGAGAGAGGGAGAACATAGGTGAGTGAGGGAGAGAGGGAGAACATAGGTGAGTGAGGGAGTGAGAGAACATAGGTGAGCGAGAGAGAGGGTGAACATAGGTGAGCGAGAGAGAGGGAGAGAGAACATAGGTGAGTGAGGGAGAGAGAGAACATGGGTGAGTGAGGGAGAGAGAGAACATGGGTGAGTGAGGGAGAGAGAGAATATGGGTGAGTGAGGGAGAGATAGACAGAGCATAGGTGAGTGAGGGAGAGAGAGAGGATAGGTGAGTGAGGGAGAGAGAGAGCATAGGTGAGTGAGGGAGAGAGAGAGCATAGGTGAGTGAGGAAGAGAGAGAGAGAACAGGTGAGTGAGGAAGAGAGAGAGAGAACAGGTGAGTGAGGGAGAGAACATAGGTGAGTGAGGGAGAGAGAGAATATAGGTGAGGGAGAGATAGACAGAACATAGGTGAGGTAGAGACAGAACATAGGTGAGTGAGGGAGAGAGAGAGAGAGCATAGGTGAGTGAGGGAGAGAGAGAGAACATAGGTGAGTGAGGGAGAGAGAGAGAACATAGGTGAGTGAGGGAGAGAGAGCATAGGTGAGTGAGGGAGAGAGAGAGAACATAGGTGAGTGAGGGAGAGAGAACATAGGTAAGTGAGGAAGAGAGAGAGAACATAGGTGAGTGAGAGAGAGAACATAGGTGAGTGAGGGAGAGAGAGAATATAGGTGAGGGAGAGATAGACAGAACATAGGTGAGTGAGGGAGAGACAGAACATAGGTGAGTGAGGGAGATAGAGAACATAGGTGAGTGAGGGAGAGAGTGAGAGAAAATAGGTGAGTGAGGGAGAGAGAGAGAGAACATAGGTGAGTGAGGGAGAGAGAGAGAGAGAGTGAGGGAGAGAGAGAACATAGGTGAGTGAGGGAGAGAGAGAGAAACATAGGTGAGTGAGGGAGAGAGAGAGCATAGGTGAGTGAGGGAGAGAGAGATAACAGGTGAGTGAGGAAGAGAGAGAGAGAACAGGTGAGTGAGGAAGAGAGAGAGAACAGGTGAGTGAGGGAGAGAACATAGGTGAGTGAGGGAGAGAGAGAATATAGGTGAGGGAGAGATAGACAGAACATAGGTGAGGGAGAGACAGAACATAGGTGAGGGAGAGAGAGAACATAGGTGAGTGAGGGAGAGAGAGAACATAGGTGAGTGAGAGAGAGGGAGAACATAGGTGAGTGAGGGAGAGAGGGAGAACATAGGTGAGTGAGGGAGAGAACATAGGTGAGCGAGGGAGAGAGTGAGAGAACATAGGTGAGCGAGGGAGAGAGTGAGAGAACATAGGTGAGCGAGGGAGAGAGTGAGAGAACATAGGTGAGTGAGGGAGAGAGAGAACATAGGTGAGTGAGGGAGAGAGAGGGCGAGGATAGGTGAGTGAGGGAGAGAGAACATAGGTGAGTGAGGGAGAGAGAGAGCATAGGTGAGTGAGGGAGTGAGAGAGAACATAGGTGAGTGAGGGAGAGAGAGAACATAGGTGAGTGAGGGAGAGAGAGAGAGAACATAGGTGAGTGAGGGAGAGAGAGAGAGAACATAGGTGAGTGAGTGAGAGAGAGAACATAGGTGAGTGAGGGAGAGAGAGGGAGAACATAGGTGAGTGAGGGAGAGAGAACATAGGTGAGTGAGGGAGAGAGAACATAGGTGAGTGAGGGAGAGAGAAAGAGAGAGAACATAGGTGAGTGAGGGAGAGAGAGAGAGAACATAGGTGAGTGAGGGAGAGAGAGAAGATAGGTGAGTGAGGGAGAGAGAGAGAACATAGGTGAGTGAGGAGAGAGAGAACATAGGTGAGTGAGGGAGAGAGAGAACATAGGTGAGTGAGGGAGAGAGAGAACATAGGTGAGTGAGGGAGAGAGAGAACATAGGTGAGTGAGGGAGAGAGAGAGAGAACATAGGTGAGTGAGGGAGAGAGAGAGAGAACATAGGTGAGTGAGGGAGAGAGAGAACATAGGTGAGTGAGGGAGAGAGAGAGAGAACATAGGTGAGTGAGGGAGAGAACATAGGTGAGTGAGGGAGAGAGAGAACATTGGTGAGTGAGGGAGAGAGAGAACATGGGTGAGTGAGGGACAGAGAGAACATGGGTGAGTGAGGGAGAGAGAGAACATGGGTGAGTGAGGGAGAGATAGACAGAACATAGGTGAGTGAGGGAGAGATAGACAGAGCATAGGTGAGTGAGGGAGAGAGAGAGCATAGGTGAGTGAGGGAGAGAGAGAGATCATAGGTGAGTGAGGGAGAGAACATAGGTGAGTGAGGGAGAGACAGAACATAGGTGAGTGAGGGAGAGACAGAACATAGGTGAGTGAGGGAGAGAGAGAACATAGGTGAGTGAGGGAGAGAGAGAGAGAACATAGGTGAGTGAGGGAGAGAGAGAGAACATAGGTGAGTGAGGGAGAGAGAGAACATAGGTGAGTGAGGGAGAGAGAGAGCATAGGTGAGTGAGGGAGTGAGAGAGCATAGGTGAGTGAGGGAGTGAGAGAGAACATAGGTGAGTGAGGGAGAGAGAGAACATAGGTGAGTGAGGGAGAGAGAGCATAGGTGAGTGAGTGAGGGAAAGAGAGAGTATAGGTGAGTGAGGGAGAGAGAGAACATAGGTGAGTGAGGGAGAGAGAGAACATAGGTGAGTGAGTGAGAGAGAGGGAGAACATAGGTGAGTGAGGGAGAGAGGGAGAACATAGGTGAGTGAGGGAGAGAACATAGGTGAGCGAGGGAGAGAGTGAGAGAACATAGGTGAGTGAGGGAGAGAGTGAGAGAACATAGGTGAGTGAGGTAGAGAGAGAGAGAACATAGGTGAGTGAGGAAGAGAGTGAGAGAACATAGGTGAGTGAGGGAGAGAGTGAGAGAACATAGGTGAGTGAGGGAGAGAGTGAGAGAACATAGGTGAGTGAGGGAGAGACAGAACATAGGTGAGTGAGGGAGAGAGAGAACATAGGTGAGTGAGGGAGAGAGAGAGAGAACAGGTGAGTGAGGAAGAGAGAGAGAGAACAGGTGAGTGAGGGAGAGAACATAGGTGAGTGAGGGAGAGAGAGAATATAGGTGAGGGAGAGATAGACAGAACATAGGTGAGGGAGAGACAGAACATAGGTGAGTGAGGGAGGGAGAGAGAGAGCATAGGTGAGTGAGGGAGAGAGAGAGATCGAACATAGAGTGAGTGAGGGAGAGAGAGAGAGAGAACATAGGTGAGTGAGGGAGAGAGAGAGAACATAGGTGAGTGAGGGAGAGAGAGAGAGAACATAGGTGAGTGAGGGAGAGAGAGAGAACATAGGTGAGTGAGGGAGAGAGAGAGCATAGGTGAGTGAGGGAGAGAGAGAACATAGGTGAGTGAGGGAGAGAGAGGGCGAAGATAGGTGAGTGAGGGAGAGAGAGAACATAGGTGAGTGAGGGAGAGAGAGAACATAGGTGAGTGAGGGAGAGAGAGAGAGAACATAGGTGAGTGAGGGAGAGAGAGAGAACATAGGTGAGTGAGGGAGAGAGAGAACATAGGTGAGTGAGGGAGAGAGAGAACATAGGTGAGTGAGGGAGAGAGAGAGAGAACATAGGTGAGTGAGGTAGAGAGAGAGAGAACATAGGTGAACGAGGTAGAGAGAGAGAGAACATAGGTGAGCGAGGTAGAGAGACAGAACATAGGTGAGCGAGGTAGAGAGAGAGAGAACATAGGTGAGGGAGAGACAGAACATAGGTGAGTGAGGGAGAGAGGGTGAACATAGGTGAGTGAGGGAGAGAGAGAGACATAGGTGAGTGAGGGAGAGAGAGAGATCATAGGTGAGTGAGTGAGAGAGAGAACATAGGTGAGTGAGGGAGAGAGAGGGAGAACATAGGTGAGTGAGGGAGAGAGAGGGTGAACATAGGTGAGAGAGAGAGAGAGAGGGTGAACATAGGTGAGAGAGAGAGAGAGAGAGAGAGAGAACATAGGTGAGTGAGGGAGAGAGAGAACATAGGTGAGTGAGGAGAGAGAGAGAGAACATAGGTGAGTGAGGGAGAGAGAGAGAGAACATAGGTGAGTGAGGGAGAGAGAGAGAGAACATAGGTGAGTGAGGGAGAGAGAACATAGGTGAGTGAGGGAGAGACGGAACATAGGTGAGCGAGGTAGAGAGAGAGAGAGAACATGGGTGAGTGAGGGAGAGAGAGAACATAGGTGAGTGAGGGAGAGAGAGAGAACATAGGTGAGTGAGGGAGAGAGAGATCGAACATAGATGAGTGAGGGAGAGAGAGAGAGAGAGAGAGAGAGAGAGAGAGAGAGATCGAACATAGGTGAGTGAGGGACCTTCTACCCCCCCGAGAGGCAGAAAATATCTAACTGGTCAGATATTCACCTCAGCGTGTTGTGAGGCAGAAAACTCAGAGAAAATCAGGCGCACACGGCGAGCAATCTGCTGAGCAAACGGTCATTCGAGGCCGTTTGCTCAGCAGATTGCTCTCATGTGCGGCAGGATTAAGGTGTCTCTTCCCATGCGAGAGTCTCTCACGGAGCTGACCAGCATGCTGTGAATCCGGGCCCTTTAGCATCCAACATGAAGACCACCATCAGAAATTTGGGAGTGCAACTGGACTCAGCCCTTAAATTCGAGGCGCAAATCAACCAGGTTGTGGCCGACTAGCCAGAATTAGCCCCTGCTGTCCAGAGTACATCTAGAGACTGTCGCACACGCTTTTGTTCTTTCAAGGCTCGACTACTGCAATGCCCTGTATGCCGGCCTTAGTCAGGGTGCGGTAGCACGCTTGCAGTTAGTTCAAAACTCAGCCACTAGGTTCGTGACGGGCACTAGGCGCAGGGAACATATCACCCATGTTGGCATCCCTTCACTGGCTGCCTGTGCAATACAGGGCAAAATTCAAGGTCTTGGTACTGGCATACAAGGCCTTACAAGGAACGGCTCCAGCATATCTTGGCAACCTTTTGCATAGGCACGCCCCCTCGCGGGCCCTTCGCTCAGCCGGCAGGGAGCTGTTGATCGTTCCACGCACTAGTGCAGGTCAGGGGGGGGACCGTGCGTTCTCTGTGTTGGCACCTGCACTTTGGAACCAGTTGCCTTTGGTGGTGCATCAGTCACCCTCACTGGGGTTTTTAAGACTCTCCTTAAGACCCATTTTTTTGTCAAGGCATTCCAGGATTAGCAAATTTTACCCGGTTTCAATGCCCCGACCTCTTAATCTTTTTCAGGATTTTATTTTTTGATTTTACTCTCCTCTTTTAATTGATTTTATGCTGGTTTTACGATTGTTATATTTTATTCTGATGGTTTTATGTTTTTATTGTGTTGTGTTCAGCAGCTCGGGCGTCTGCATTGGTCGCAGAAGGGGCTTTATAAATAAATGAAATGAACGAACTAGGCTTCAGAGCGGGGTTTTAGTGAGGGTTAGTGCAGACAGCCTGCCTTGGTAATGCAGGAAAACTGTGCACGTTTTGTTATTTAATACATCTGAAAGCTGTTTCTACTGTCAGATTCCCTCTTAGCATTTTTGGAGTAGAACAAGAACATGTTCTTATAAAGCACCTCTCTAGATACAAACCACACGGTGCTTCACAAGCACATAAAAAAGATAATGGGAGAAAATATTAATAGCTTAAACTGTTTTATTGTATGATTAGATAGTAAATGTTAATGTGAGTGAATTGTTGTACTAGAGTAGAGTCTAGACCATCTTTACACTTGATCTGCAGGATGGCTTGGCCGGCTAGTGTTGGACCTTTGTTTGCAGAAAATCATGAAATGAAGTGAAATCACAATTTCTGCTAGAAAAATTACAATTCAATCTTTTCCTAAAATCGGTCAGCCCTAGCGCCTCAAGATAAAAATCACGAGACGTTACACAAAAACAAAATATTAAAATATAAAAACGATAAAAAAAGATAAATATGTTTAAAAATGAGAGAAAAATTGTGATGTAAAATGTAAGAAAAGGGAGACAGAAAATGAATGGGAAAGAGGGGAATCAGTGAATCCCGGGAAAGACGGAATAAGAGCAGAGCAAGGAGAGGGTGGTGATGAAGGTCCCACCAAACCTGAACAGGTGAGTTTAAAGGAGACCGCTGAGTCCACTGATCTCAGGCTCAGGGGGAGAGAGGTCCAGAGTCTGGGGCCACAGCAGCAGATGATCTGTCACCTTTGACCTTTAGCCTGGTGCTGCACAACCAGTAGGCTTTGATCACTGGACCTCAGGGACCTGCTGGGGGTGTAGGGACTAAGAAGATCACCAATGTAAGATGGTGCTTGTCCATGTAAGGCCCTATAGACCAGAACCAGGATCTTGAAATGAACCCTGAAGTTGACTGGCAGCCAGTGAAGCTGGAGGAGAAGCGGGGTGATGTGGGTGTGTTTGGAGGACTTGGTCAGAAGCCGAGCACAGGCGTTCTGAACCACCTGTAGACGGTTCAGGGAGGTTCTGCTCAGACACGTGAAAAGAGAGTTACAGTAGTCTAAGCGTGAGGACATGAAGGTGTGGAGAACTGTCTCAAGTTCAGAGCGGGACAGTTTTGTTTTTTTATAAAACTGGAACCATTTTTTTGACTAAAACTAAGATGCCCGCCAAAAACAACAGATCAGTTTTCACCAGAACAGCCACCAAGCAATCCAACTTTTGTCTGATGTTTCTCCAGCCTCTCACACGCCGTACAAGTGGGACTACTGGCCCCACGACGACGTCCGGGCTGAGTGTCGCTTCGTGGGCCTCACCAACCTGGGAGCAACCTGCTACCTGGCCTCCACCATCCAGCAGCTCTACATGATCCCTGAGGCCCGGCAGGCCGTCTTCACAGCTAAGGTCAGTGCTGACAGCCCAGTGGGAGTCCAGAAGAAAGCATTATACATGAAATCCGTGTGTGTGTGTGTGTGTGTGTGTGTGTGTGTGTGTGTGTCTCATCTGGTGCACGTCTGTGTGTGTGTGTTCAGTATTTGGAGGAGATCAAACACAAAACCACACTGCTGGAACTGCAGAAGATGTTCACGTACCTCATGGTAGGTTTTACATCCACACGTGCAACGTGTTTGTTTGGTGTGTTAACAGAAATAACAGTTACACCGCCACAGATTAGTCAACTCTCAGCTAAGTATTACTTAAAATAAGGTAACAATGTTGACAGATGTCCTAAAAAATAATGTTAAACTTTAAGTTGATATGTAGCGTCTCCAAGTAATACAAAAGGTTCAAGTCAAAGAGAATAAGATATGTCCTCATATGTGGACGCAGGCTCTCAGGAGGTAAAGACCAGATGGTTTCCCTCTCAACGGTTACCGTGGTAACGCTCCCTGCAGTTGGTATGTCAGGTTTTATGTTGAAACCACGGTCCACACCAGGTCTGCTGCTGCAGAGACCTCCAGCCAAGGCAACAGCCCCACGCTCCGCTAGGGGATGTCAGCAGCTGCTAGCTAGCCAAAGCGAACCAAGAGTCTGCGTGAACGATCGTGTTCAGCTGATATTTGAGCTGATTGGTCGGCTCCAACAAGCTCCTATAAACACAGAAGAGTTCAGGACCTAAGGAGTATTTTCTCCTTCAGCTGTCCTCGGAGCTTGCTCATCACATTTGTCAATCAGAGACACGTTTGACAGAACTGTTTGGGTTCGGTAACGACCCGGATGAGCGGCAGGATTTAGTCCCTTAATCGTGAAGCTCATTAGTTATTTCCAACTGTGAGAGATTAAATACACATTTACTGCTGAATAGTAATACTACTACTGTTCCTAGTACTAGCACTACAACCACATAAATGATACGGTACCGTCCTTGTGTGTTCAGGAGAGTGAGAGGAAAGCGTACAACCCACGGCCATTTTGTAAAACCTACACGATGGACAAGCAGCCGCTCAACACGGGCGAGCAGAAAGACATGACAGAGTTTTTCACCGACCTCATCACTAAGATAGAGGAGATGTCCCTGGAGCTGGTAAGGATGCATCACTCTGGATTAATCAGGGTTCAACTCTTTAGTCGTTGTTTATGTGTGTGTGCAGAAAAACACAGTCAAGACTTTGTTTGGAGGTGTCATCACCAACAACGTTGTCTCTCTGGTGAGTAGAAGACTTCAGTGAAATGTTGCTTTGGTCGTGTTTCAGTGGGTCATTAGTCTCTCTGGTTGGATGGACCCTGATTCATCGGTGTTTGTGAAGGCAGCTCCGATTAAAGAGGTCATTGTTGTCCTCATGTTGAACCGTTTAGTTCCAATGTTTTTAAACGTGATCCCACCTCCTGATAAAAACCGTTCCTTTCTCTGGCCTGGTCAAGATGTGGTGCAGTTGCAATCGTTCTGGTGTAAAACCCTAAAAACGAGATCTGGATGTTTTTTTTTTTTTTGGTGCTTTTATAAATAAATTGAAGTAGGAAAATGACAGATCCGAGGTGAAGTTTTTCAGATAGTGTGTGCTGGTGAAGGTTCTCGGTCATCCAGGTCATGGTAATCCAAAAGGGTTCTAATGAAGGCAACTGGACTTCTTTGGTTTCTTGAAGACGTTTTGCTTCTCATCCGAGGAGCTCCATCAATTCTGACTGGAATATGGGAGGGTCAGGTTTTTAAGCTGTAGCTGTCTGTTGGTTAACCAGATACCGTAAATCCTCCAATACAGGCCGGTATTCAATTAAAGGCCGGGTCTCCAATTTTGGCCGGTGTCGGAGTCAGCGGAGGTCAATAATGGCCGGTCTCTTATTGTGGCCGGATGGAATGTGGTAACAAGCAATTACGAGTGTCCCAGCGGCAGGGTTATAGTTCCCAAGTCAACCAGCAGGAGGCAGTAGGGGTTCACGCAGACCTTTATTAGACTTTTTCTTCAACGCTTTGTAACGCTACAGACATGATCCTCTATCACGCTCCTACCACACAGAGTCACGGTGTCAGTTAACCATGCTAATTCAACCCGCTCCACAGAACACACATCACCTTCCCTGTGGCTTACATAACACTTACACAACACGCAAATCAGCACATAGGAACTAGCAGAACGATAGGAAACACATATAACACAATACCCACAATGCACCTGGCTTACAACCCCAGCCAGGTCATTACACTATCAAGTTCAAAGAGAACGTGCTGATTACACTGCAGAACACTCTGGAGAGCAGCAGTAGGGGGTGTATGAACTACAGTAATCCCTCGTTTATCGCGGTAGATGCGTTCCAGACCTGGCCGCGATAGGTGAAAATCCGCGAAGTAGGGACTCCCAGCATGCCCCTCGCGGGGATTCCCTCTACATCGCACCTACGTCACAAACCGCGGCTATAAACCAAACGGAAGTCGCCTTTCCAGCTCACCACTCAGTCATCGTTTCTTCAGATTCATGATCAGAGTTTCCAACCTACCAATCAATCCAACGAACTATCAGCTCATAGTAAGTTATCTTACTTACTTCTGGAAAGCCCGGCATTTCCGTGTCACTTCGTTGACACTCGAANGTTTAGTTTGTTTGGCACAACTTGTGAAATGGAAATTAGCCCTGTGTGGTGAACATACCCTGTTCTCACAGCATGTAGCTACATGTGGCTAGCAGCTAACGGCACGTAGCTGCGTGTGGCTAGCAGCTAACGGCACGTAGCTGCGTGTGGCTAGCAGCTAACTGCACGTAGCTGCATGTGGCTAGCAGCTAACTACACGTAGCTGCGTGTGGCTAGCAGCTAACGGCATGTAGCTGTGTGTGGCTAGCAGCTAACGGCACGTAGCTGCGTGTGGCTCGCAGCTAACTGCACGTAGCTGCGTGTGGCTCGCAGCTAACTGCACGTAGCTGCGTGTGGCTAGCAGCTAACGGCACGTAGCTGCGTGTGGCTAGCAGCTAACGGCACATAGCTGCGTGTGGCTAGCGGCTAACGGCACGTAGCTGCGTGTGGCTAGCGGCTAACGGCACGTAGCTGCGTGTGGCTAGCGGCTAACGGCACGTAGCTGCGTGTGGCTAGCGGCTAACGGCACGTAGCTGCGTGTGGCTAGCGGCTTACGGCACGTAGCTGCGTGTGGCTAGCAGCTAACGGCACGTAGCTGCGTGTGGCTAGCAGCTAACGGCACGTAGCTGCGTGTGGCTAGCAGCTAACGGCACGTAGCTGCGTGTGGCTAACGGCACGTAGCTGCATGTGGCTAACGGCACGTAGCTGCATGTGGCTAGCAGCTAACGGCATGTTTAGGCTAGCCACGTTAGGCTCACCTGATTATACGGCGCACAGCCAATCAGCGTCCTAGTTAAAGGTTTGGTCCACACATGAGGCTCACTGGATCAAAACACGCACCCAGGAAAGTAAACGAGCGTCCTGGTCGGCACAATTAAGGCAAATTGGGCAATTAGATCAAAGTTAAATGTTACTCCACTCATTATCTATACTAAAAAATAAATTTCTCATTAATAAAGTAACTCTTAGTCCCAAGTTAATGCACGGCTGCTTTTAGCAGCAAGAATGAAGATTCAAACTCTGGTAACGGCATGACTGACTGAACGCAGCGCTAAGCCCCTCTTACCGCTGCAGGACAGAGGAGCAGAGTCGGCCAGAGATAAAAGCATTATGTGCGGCCACTGTGTGGCTGTAATGACCCGGGAGCCGAGCAGAGAAGTCAGAGAAGAAGGAGTTGGATCAACATCAAACTTTATTCCTCTCATTCACAATAGGGGGGACCGCGCTGGGCCAGAGTTACCGGTACCATAATACATGTATAAAAGGCGCATCCGTATTAAAAGGCGCACTGCCGGTTGAGGGGGAGATCAAAGGTTTTTAATGGCGCCTTATGGTGCGGAAAATACGGTATATCGAGCATCCCTCGTATAAAGGTTAAAGTTCTTTTAACGTTTTTGAGCCTTTCACTGAACCTGAGAGTTGTTAGGCTTAAGCTCTGGCTTTGCTTCAGGATTGTGACCATGTCAGCCAGACGGCTGAGGAGTTTTACACGGTCAGATGTCAGGTGGCAGACATGAAGAACATCTATGTGAGTACGAAGCCAGCTTCAGGCAAAATCCACCCCAGTACTCAGGGTCTAACCCAGGTCTGTCTGCAGGAGTCTCTGGATGAAGTGACCATCAAAGACACCCTGGAGGGGGACAACATGTACACCTGCTCTCAGTGTGGTAAGAAAGTCCGAGCAGAGAAAAGGTAGGAAGTGTTAAACTCACTATTACAGGAAATAAGTCACGTGTTTCGAAGGCTCCATCTCTCTCAACTCAGAGCATGTTTCAAGAAACTGCCGCGCATCCTGAGCTTCAACACCATGAGGTACACCTTCAACATGGTGACCATGATGAAGGAGAAGGTCAACACACACTTCTCCTTCCCCCTGCGTCTGGATATGACGCCGTACACCGAGGACTTCCTCATGGGCAAAGGAGAGCACAAAGAGGGTGTGTTCCAACTCCGCCAGTAGTCGGGCTTTTCTGGACAAGAGACACATTCACTCCATAAACTTCTGGTTTGGAGTCATGATCATAAATCCTGCTGTTTTCCACCTTCAGGCTTTCGGGAGGAAGGCGATAGTAAAGGCCCCGGGAGCTACGAGTACGACCTCATTGGCGTCACCGTCCACACGGGCACGGCTGACGGCGGCCATTATTACAGCTTCATCAGAGACATCATTAACCCCCACGCCTACAAGAATAACAAGTGGTGAGAGATTAGTTCTTCGTTATTCTACCAGAAGCATGCGGCGGAGTTGTCCAGGTGGTGTTTGCTCCGTAAATCTGCTAATGTGTTACCAAACACACGCTGTAGTAGGGGAAACGCTCACGAGGAGCTTCCTCTGATACGCTGCTGTGTAACACCTCCAGGTACCTGTTCAACGATGCGGAGGTGAAGCCCTTCGACTCGGCTCAGCTGGCCTCCGAGTGCTTCGGTGGAGAGATGACGGTACCAGCCGCTAACGGCTAAATCTGATGTAGTGCACACTTCTAAATGAAGTTCTAGCCAGCAACACTTTGTTTCCTCCCTTTAGACCAAAACCTACGACTCTGTTACTGACAAGTTCATGGACTTCTCCTTTGAGAAGGTGAGAAGAACCCCCAGTGTAGGTCAATGTGAGGTGTTTGTGGAGCTGAGCTGATAGTTGGTGGTCTCTCAGACACACAGCGCCTACATGCTCTTCTACAAGAGGGTGGAGCTGGAGGAGGACAACGGGAAGGACTTCAGTTTCGATGTGTCTCCCGATCTCCTCGAGGTACTTTGGATGTTTTTTTCGTGGAAGAGTGACTCGATGTGTTCATGTTTGTGTCTGCAACGTTTGTCTTGCAGTGGATTTGGCACGACAACATGCAGTTCCTGCAGGATAAGAACATCTTTGAACACACGTATTTTGGGTGGGTGTGACTCCTGTTGGTCTCACGGTGCTCCAGACTTGGCTTCTCTGTTTCACCTTTGACCCTGACTTGGTTTCAGGTTCATGTGGCAGCTGTGCGGCAGCATCCCCAGCACTCTGCCAGACCCTAAAGCCGTCTCGCTCATGACTGCCAAGGTGAGACGCTCCACACCACCTTTCATGAACTGCAACCGTCTTATGTTGAGGAATCGAGTTTTAGTCCAGTTTAACACACGACGTTGACCTTTGACGTGCAGCGGAGACTTGGTCAGAGCAGATATATAGCTAACAGCTAAATCCAAGATCCCTGCCAGCCCAAAGGCAGTCCGCTGCAGTGGATCAGTAATCAGTTAGCAGGTGCGGAGCAGCCAGCCCAGACGGCGGGATTGTTGGGTTTTGGCTGCATGAAAATGGAAAGCTGTAACCTTGAAGGATGTGCCACAGTGGAAATCTGGTCAGAATAACTAGAACACGTTTGTAGACCGCTGTGGTAGGGTTCGATGTCAGGAGGATCCTGCTGGTGGGTGACCTCTGACCTCAGCCTGGTGTTTAGTGGCACTGAAGCAGCCCTACCACTGCCACTGCAAGATCGTTTTGAATTCTTAATACGATTGAAGGGTGAAAGCTCGTTCAGTGGCATGACCTCATGCAAATACGCAGCAGTGTGACCCTAGATCCCTCTGAAGAAACTTTCAGACAGGAAAGGTGAACCGAAAGAGCATGAAGATCCCCCACACTCTTAGCCCATGCTAGGGCTAAGAGCAGGGCTGTCTTAAGAGATAGAAGCTTCGTGCTGATCAATTCAATGGGCTCAAATGGGGGACACTATAGGGCCTCACTCTGCGAACCCCTTTCATGAACCGAACAGCCAAAGGGTGAGCGCCAGGAGAAACTCCATTAAAAGATTCATGGCGAGCAGAAATGGCTGCCAGGTAGACCTTTAAAGTGGAGAAAGACAAGCCCCTGTCCAGCAGGTCCTGTAGGAAAGACAGATTGTCTTCAGTGGAGCTCTGTGAGAGAACTACTGACCTGCTCAGACACCATAGCTCAGAAGCTTTCCACTTGTAGGCATATAAACCCCTAGTGGAGCATGCTCTTGAGCTCTGAATAGTATTCACCTCAGCCGGGGGAAGACCTTGAGCTAACAGTTGGACCTTTAAGTAGGCATGAATGCAGCTTCCACAAATGTGGACGAGGGTGCAGCATCTCCCCTTGAGCCTGAGACAGAAGGTCCTGTCTGGTGGGGAGCCTCCATGGGGTGGGGGTGGGGGGGTGGGTTGCTGCTATCATCAGACTGATGATCTCTTTGTGGGCCACTGAGGGGCCACCAAAATCAGAGACAGGCTCGACCTGTGCACTCTCTCCAATACTGCCAGAATCAGTTCCACTGGATGAAAAGCGCAGAGGAGAACTTTGGGCCGAGGGTGCGCCAAAGCATCCAGTCCCATTCGAGCGATTTGATCCGTTAAGAAGAACAGGGGGCGGTGTTGCGGTTGACGCAAACAGATCCACTACTGCCCTGCCGAACCTCCGACAGATCTGGGACACCACCTCGGGGTGAAGCCTCCATTCAGCTGACAGAGGTCCACCCCTGGAAAGGAAGTCTGCGCCGTGGTTGAGGGAACCGAGGCCATAAGCTACTCTGAGAGACAGGACATTGCACCAGTGCAGCGATGTGTGGGTCAGATTAAGTAGAGGAAGAGAGCGTGTTCCCCCCGGCCTGTTTACATGGTGTCAGTCGTGTTGTCTAGCACATGCTGTCCTTCCAGGTGATGACCGAAGCGTTTCAGGGCCAGAAAGACCTGTGGACTCAGTGGTCTCCTTTAAAAAGCAGCTGAATACTCACCTGTTCAGGCTTATGTGTGACCTTCATCGCCACCCTCTCTTTATTCTGCTCCTATTCCGCCTCCACTGATTTCCCTCTTTCCTGTTCGTGTTCTCTCTCCCTTGAGAGCAGCTGATCTGAGGCCACGCTCGCCCTAGAGGATCTGTTTTTAATGCTTTGTTTTCTTCTCATCCACAGCTCAGCACATCTTTTGTCCTGGAGACATTCATCCACTCTAAAGAGAAGGTAGTGTGTGGAGGTTTTCTCTCAGCCTTTGGTCTCTGCTGCTCTCTAACTGTTGGTCCGGCTCTGCTCCTCCAGCCCACCATGCTGCAGTGGATCGAACTTCTCACTAAGCAGTTCAACAACAGCCAGGCTGCCTGTGAGGTCTGGACTCTAGCCACCTGGTTTTCTTCAGATAAGGGGTCCTGTTACAGAAACATGACGGGAACACTAACGGTGGGGTTGTTTCTGTTCCAGTGGTTTTTGGATCGGATGGCAGATGATAACTGGTGGCCCATGCAGATCCTCATCAAGTGCCCTAACCAGATTGTCAGACAGGTCTGTTATTTGTCATCCATTCATGATTACATGGTTGAGCCAAATCTACAGAACCAACCAGGCCTAGCTGTTCTATACCTGAAGCATTGTCTAACCTCGCCTACACAGCACATGGGTGGCACCAGCCTACTTTTCTAATGCAAAAGGACCATGTGTACGAACTGTACACGATAGCCCTCCAGGCTCAGGTCCTGGTTGGTCCTCTTCAGATTCATCATCCAATCAGAGCTTAAATTGGCACCAGCCTGCATTCTGTGCCTAAGGAGAAATGGAAAACAGAGCGTAGTAGACATGTAACACCTTCTCTAACTTCCAGATGTTCCAGAGGTTGTGTATCCATGTCATCCAGAGGTTACGACCCGTTCACGCTCATCTCTACCTGCAGCCCGGCATGGAGGATGGGTATGTCTCTCCTCAGTCTTCAGTAGTTGTTATTTTTGAGCCACC
>SSNQ01034128.1:48634-69307 GCA_006942095.1 Nothobranchius kuhntae | reverse complement strand
ATTTCATGGCCGATATCCAGACATTTTCCACCTTATTTTTATGCTTAAATGTCACAAATAACATCAATTGATGCACACAATTTCAGAAACGGAATCAGTTTTTGAACTCTGAATTTAACCAACTGTTATATCTTAAGTTCACCTTCTCAGTGGCCTAGTGGTAGTGTCGGCCCTGGGACTGGGAGATCGGGGTTTGGGTCATACCAAAGACTTTAAAAATGGAACCCAGTGCCTCCCTGCTCGACTCTCAGCATTTAAGGGGTTGGATTGGGAGTTAAACCACGGTTCCCGAGTGCCACCTTGTCTGCAGCTCACCACTTCCCCAGGAGATGGGTCAAATGCGGAGAACAAATTCCACACAGCGGTGTGACAGCTAATGGGACTTTAACTTAACTTTGTGGACTGCTTGGTGTTAAAGTCAGGCACCTAAATAAAGTTAATTTAGAGTATTTATTATGCAGATGTATTTAGTGAACGTAAAAATACATTTAGATTAAATTCTGCAACAGCACCAGGCTGCACGAGGATGAGCCTGACTAAATCAGCTTTACTAAGGACAAATGCCAATATATATATATATATATATATATATATATATATATATATATATATATATATATATAAAATAAAAGGTAAACACTGGCTAATCGAGCCCTAGGTTGTAGTTGGCAACAAGATGGCGCCTGTGCTTGGCTTAGCCGCGGTCACCGGCCACTTACGTGTTTTATGATCACAGCAATTAACCGGCTAAGCTGTATTTCATTTTGAAGCAATGGTTGATCAATTGCCAGATCACACATATAAAGCACTTTGGATTGCTATTATCTGTCTCACCGAGACAGATCTCAGACAGATCCTGAGACGCTCCTGCCTGACATATTTATTTTATTCACGGAAAAAAATCAGACTAGTGATTTCTCTTGGTGTTCAGTTTATACATTCAAACAGCACAGCACTCTATTTAAACTTCTTACATGTAAATCTATGTTATTTGTCCATCCATCCATTTTCATCCGCTTATCCGGAGTCGGGTCACGGGGGCAGTAGCCTAAGTCGAGAGGCCCCGACTTCCCTCTCCCCAGCCACTTGGGCCAGCTCCTCCGGGGAATCCCAAGGCGTTCCCCGGCCAGGTCCGGTAAGAAGTCCGCTCCGACAGCTTCTGGCATTTTTAAAAAGTATCCCAGGGGCACGGTAAGTGTCGGAGATGTTTAGTCTATTTAATTTCTGACTATATAAAACGATTTATTCGGTTTTAAAGTGTGAAGTTAAATCCGACGAAGTAAAATCCAAGCCGATCCCGTTCATTTTGTTTACCTTTGTTGCCTGCCAACATGGCGTCTACTCTCTGAGAGTCACGTGACGTCCGGAGCTCTATAGCGGGTAGTCATGTTTTAGTTAGTTTGTCCTATTTTTGGGTGTTTGTGCATGTTTGTTTTGGTGAGTTGTGTTGTTCTTCGTTTTTGTTCAGGGTTGCAGATGCAGTGTTACTTGTTGTGTCTCGTTGGCCCTGTAAGTGAGGAGGTTGGTCAAAGGAATGGGACCGCTGTGCCGTTCTTTATAAAATCCAAACGCTGGCTCACGCTGAAAGCTCTGGACTCGGCTCCTTGCGTTCCGCCCACACTGGCTTTCTGCAGGCTCCAGCCCAGGCTAGTCGGGGTTTTTCAGTGTGGCTGCTAGCTGCTAGCTAGCTGTTAGCTCGCTGGCACGACCGCTGCTCCTCCAATTTTAACGCCGAGAGTTAAAATTTCATTATTTAACGGCAGAAATATTGTTTCTTTTTCTACATTTTTCACTTCCGTTGAAACCGTTTAGTTTTTCATCACATTTAGCTTGTACTTTATTTTAAATAGTTTCATCTTCATTCATTTTATGATCATTTATGTGTTGCTTTGTTGAAAAAGAATAACATCAATTATTAGAGATGTAGCTTTTTTATATGTCATTCTCTACCTTTTTACAAGTATTTGTTGTGCTGCGATTCATCTGATATGTCAGAGTGTTCATTTTAACATAAATACACAGAAGAGAAGAATGTATTTAAACATTTTAGACCATTTGGTCCTTTCTAAGCAACACACTCAGACTAGCTGTTAGCTCATCAGTCCTGCAGGATGTAAACTGTTTCTCTGCATCTGTGCATTAGTTGTTACCATTAAATATGAAAGGTGTGAAAGTTGAACTGTTTGTGTTTCTGTGTCCAGAGTCAGTTCCTGCTGTCCCTGCAAGCCATCTCCATCATGGTGCATTTCTACATGGGAACCAAAGGTCCTGAAAATGTACGTCTAAGATCTCCCTGTGTTTCCTCCTGGACTGTAAGTAAACGACGAGTAACAACTGAGATAACAGCCTCCTGTGCAACGTCAGCCTCAGGCGGAGGTGCTGTCAGAGGAGGAGGCAGAGGAGGAGGACGAAGAGGAGGACATCTTGTCTCTAGCGGAGGAGAAATATCGTCCTGCGGCTCTAGAGAAGATGATTGCACTCATCGCTCTGCTGGTGGAGCAGTCTCGCTCTGAGAGGTACGATCCAGGACGGAGGTATGATGGAGGGAATGTTTGTCTTCTCTGTTCAGGCTGAGTCTCCGTCTCTCTGCCGTCTCTGCAGACACCTGACCCTGTCCCAGAGCGACATGGCAGCGCTGACCGGAGGGAAAGGCTTTCCCTTCCTCTTCCAGCACATCAGAGATGGAATCAACATCAGGCAAACGTGCAACCTCATCTTCAGCCTCTGTCGCTATAACAACCGTCTGGCCGAGCATGTAGGTGTCAAAGAGCAGGTTCAGGGCGGCGTTGGAGCCAGAAGGTTTGAACTAGGGGTAGACCGATATATCAGGCCGATGTTCCTCCTTAGTAAAGCCGATTAAAAGTCGGGCACATCCCCGGGCAGCTGCTGCAGAGTTTAGGATTTTTCCTTTCCTGAATAGCATCTGCTGTCATTAATGGGTTCCACCTACAATTCCTTTTAATTGACCAGTTTAGAGTATTTATTGCTTGGTCAGTTTGCGGGTTTGTTTAACTTTAGATGTCTGATTTTAACTCCGACCGGTGCATAAAGGTAAGATTTAGCAGCTGGTTAAGTTCGTTTGAGCATGAAAATGAGGTGGAAATCATGTAGATGTCGGCCGTCGGCTGACCGTGGCCTTGGAAAAAGCAACGTTGGTCGACCTCTAGTCTGAACCCTCATAAGTGTTGGAATGGGACACTAATGATGATGTGTGTGTTTAGATTGTGTCCATGCTCTTCACCTCCATTGCCAAGCTCACTCCTGAGGTAAACACAGATGCTCAACATTTGATCTTTTACGTGTGCAGACGAGTTCAAAGCTAAAAGCGTGCTTCTGTAGGCTGCCAACCCTTTCTTCAAGCTGCTGACGATGTTGATGGAGTTTGCTGGCGGACCTCCTGGGATGCCCTCCTTCGCCTCCTACATCCTCCAAAGGATCTGGGAGGTAAACGACATCATCAGAATAAACCCACGGCCCTATGGGCTCCTGTAGCTCCAGCTTAACCACCAGACGTCTCTGTGACATCACAACTCTTCTGGTCTGACACAAGCACACGGAGGGGTCCCATCCAGAAGCAGCCACAGCTTTGATCCATCCGTCCGATCGCTGAGGAAGGGAAGCTCTCCACATACAGACATGAAAGTCCCCCAGCTTTCGGCCAAATTTGCCATTTACAATCCAGAATGGGTCACCTACGTGATTCGTGATGATCCGATGAGAAAATATTTGTGGGTGTGTACAGCGAGGCCGGCTTTTACAGTTGAACAGTTTCAATATTATCCACTGGGTGAAATATCCAAGAGGATTTTTAAGACGCCACCAACATTTATAAATAAATAAATAAATGTATCCGTCAGAAGTGATGACGCACGACCCGCACAAGCTCGTCTCGTCTGGAGGTCTCCTATGCTGACCTCCAGACGGCTCTTCCCTGCTCTTTCGATCCGAGTCCAAACTTATGCCCGTCGGATCGGATTCCAATCGATTAATAATTTCAGCGTGATGAGTCTTGCTTGGACAGAGAGAGAGAGAGAGAGAGAAGCGCAATGTGAGGAGACGAGGACGCACCTCAGATGAAACGGTGGAAGCGTTGTCATTCATCCATGGTGGTGAAGAAATGTAGACTATGTTGCCTCTGGTGAGCTGGTCTTGGACTGAATGTCCGTAGGGTCATTTCGGTTTCTGACTTGGGGTCTTTTTGGGGCTCTGCTTTGCTGCTGCGGGTGGGGAGGACACAGAGGAGCTGAGAGCTCAGAACAGTGGTTTTGCTGTGTCAGCCTGTGGAAGTTCTGGCTGAACCTGATTCTGTTCAGGAACCAGGATGACTTGACCTGATAAATTCAACCTTGAGAAAACTGGGAGGAACCTTTAGTCCACCTTTTGAGTTAGATGCTTTCTTCTTCTTTGCTGTTTCTTAAAGACACGATGGATATAAGGAGATAATAACTCAACATGTGAAGGGGAGGTAGCTAGCATTAAAGAGCAAACTGCAGGTCCGACACTCCCATGAACCGATGTTTAGAGAAACATAAAAGAAACTCGTTTTAAACATTTTTTACACAAACATGAACTATTTAGGCTTTTAGAGTAATTTTTGTGAGATTTTTTTATTTTTTTTGCCAAACCAAGTGACGTCAGCTGAGGGAGTCCTGTTAGCTTAATCCAGAGAAAAACATGGACTCTACTGCGGCTCTGACACAGAGGAACCTTTACATGTTTATAATTCTACTTCTGATGGACCAGAACCATAAAGTTATGAGTTTGCTGCTCGCCCCAGAGAGCAGAGACCAACCAGAGGGAGAAACCATCGGCTAAAGCAGAGAGATAGAGGAGGAGCAGCAGTTAACCATGCTAGCTTAAACTTGTGTGCTAGCATCCCAGTATAGTACAGATTACTATCATGTACCAGACAGTTAAAGTACTATCGGTCAGTTAATATAATATTAATACTAATGAGCGTCTGTCAGCAATCTCATACTCGCTAATATCCATTCACCTAACCTAGTTTAGCTTAGAGAGGTGCCTGTCTTCTGGTTCTGGAGCTCATGCGGGCTTCTGTGAGCTGGACCCGACCCAGAAACCAGCGAGCCACTAGAGCTGATAAGCTGTGCATGATCCTGTCCTGGAGTTCCGCAGTGGTTCTGACCTGCTTCTGACGGTGATCCGAGCTCCAGAAATCCACATTTAATTTTTTTAAACCCCTCCACGGTAGAGGTGTGAATCTTAACTTGTCCCCGTTTCAATTACGATTATTAGGTCAACGATTCAATTCAATTCGATATGCAGATGCATCACGATTATTTCATATTGATTTGTTTTCATCGATAAATAGAAGATGTCAGATAGTTGCTTTTTATTTTTATTTATTTATGTATTTATTTATTTATTTATTTATTTATTTTATCAAAAACGTAATCGACACAACCTGCCATCGCTCAAAAGCTCTCCATCCACAACAGGTTAGGACAAAACATTTAAACATTTAAGAAGATTTAACAAAGTAAAACATCTGTTTCCTCGTTCAACACCACGCCTCAGGCTGAGAAAAACACGCTTTACAAAAACTCACAAAATCTAAAAAAGTACTGAAAACCTACAGGACACATAATGTAGTAATAAAATCCATAATGGGTTCATATATGAGTGTTTAATGTCTCTGAGCAGCTCTAGAGTCAGATATTTATGCCGCAGCGGAAGGGTGTCAGAAATAACACCAAATGAAATGTTTGACTTAGTTTGTTATTTTATTTGAACCCAGCGGTTCGTTTCTGAAATGTTGGAGAATGAATCAAGTTGTTTGATGCAGAAAATAATAAAACACACTTCCAATAATATTTAAGATGTGTGTTTTATTCTTTCTGATAATAACACCAGCAGAAGGCTGTGGGCTGGATTAGGATTAAATTACCCAGCTGTTGGATCTCCTTCACTAACCAGCTAACTACAAACCTTTCCACTAACCTGTCCTGTATGACCCTCATGTCCATGCCGTCTCTGGAGGAGCAGATAGGAGACAAGACCTCCTGTAACCTAAAATGAACCAAAGCTTCCTCCCAGTTTCTCTTTAAGCTGAATTTAACATCAGTTTATCATCATGACACAAAAGAATAAAGTGGAACAAGAACTTCTGTCTTCTATTTCTCTCTCCTTTTAACTTCTCTGTGTCCCTAAATAAAAGAGACGGACGATCACGCTGCAGCTGCCGTCACTGACCCCGCCCCCTCCCCAAGACCGGATCTCCCTACATCACAACACTCGGTCTGACTGAGCGCTTCCAGGAGAAACAATAATTAAATTATGAAAATAATGCGTGTTTGGAGGAGCGTCCTCCAATCCTCTCTCTCCCCCTCTCTCAGTCGCTGATTGAGCGAGCGGAGCGCGCCACATGACAACCCGCTCAATTAACATAATTCACGGCCCAAATCCAACAGAACCGGTCGGGCTGATTCGGTTCCGGTTCGGTCTCAGCTTACAACTCTAGGCTCAGCCCTGCAGAACCACATTAAGGCGGAACCACTTGGTAAATGTGGAGGACGCTCACTCTGACAGATTTGGACGCTGCGCTGGTGCCGCCGTTAAAAAACAAAACTACATTCCACTCTAATGCATGATGGCGTCCTCTTCTACGATGCAGAATCGTTTATGTCCATTATTTGATTATTTTCCTCAGCTCTACTCCACGGGTCTCCAGAGCCCTGCGCGGACCTCCCTGACCCGGTACCGACCGATGTGGGCTACCGAAGTCCGTCTTTTCAGCTGCACAAAACAATTTCAGAGGCTCATTTCACACACCAGGGCTCCTGTAGCTGAATCTGATGGGTTTTCACCTCTGTTGGTGTTTTATTTTGGTGCCTGGAGCCCAGATCAGGAAACACCCGTCTGAGATGCCGTGGTGTTTCTGGACCTTCATACTTTACCTGTAATCAGTAAATCTGGATCATCTGACGATATTGTTGAGGAACACTGTTCCTCTGACATTATTTCGGCGTGTGAACCTGGTTCTGGACCGTTTCTGAATAAACTGTGTTTGCCTCCTGTCAGGTGATCGAGTACAATCCATCCCAGTGTCTGGACTGGCTGGCAGTCCAGACTCCCAGGAACAAACTGGCTCACAGCTGGGTTCTACAGAACATGGAGAACTGGGTGGAACGCTTCCTGCTGGCTCACAACTACCCACGAGTTCGCACATGTGAGAAGAACCGCCTCACAGCCACGGCTCTCACCACTCAGGATGGGGGTTTGGTTTTGAAGCATACACACAGAACACACACCTTAAACTGGTATCAGTGGTTTCCAGCCTGCTGAGGTTGTGAGGTTACCAAGGTTATATTTGTGAAGATGACATGAGTGACGCCAGTAGCACCCAACAGCATATTCTCAGCTGCAGAGGAGTTCTGACTCCTTCTACATATTTTGTGCCTTCATTTAACTTCTTTACTCGGCTCTTTTTTAACACAAAAAAGTCGTTTTACCTTTTATGACCTTTTGACCGCAGTCAGAGCTATCCGCTGTTGGCGGCGACACTTGGATTTAGGAAGCCGTAGAAATAAGGAGACGATGAGGTCAGCACATGGGACTGTCATTGGCGATGAGAGCTAGGGATGGGTACCGAATTCGGTACTTTTTAAGGTACTGACTCAGCACCGATTCACGTCATTTGAAACGGTGCCTCGTTTCGGTACCCGTCCATCATAACGAGAACTTGCCTAGACAGCTGCGCATGCGCAAGAGCGTTATGTCGTCGGTCGCTGCGAGCGAGTTGTAAACAGAGCAGCATGGTAGAAAGAACGCACGCTAAAGCTTGGGTCCACTTCACTAAATGTGATGGGTGACTGGGTGATGATGAAACCAGCGACAACGATCTAAGTGAGACATCCTCATCTTAATCTGCTCCGGTAGGCAAATAAAATGTTTAAGATAACGTTAGCTTGATATGTTAGCTTCCATTGCCACCGTTGTTATCAGCTAATGGTGCGTTTGCTTTCTCCTTGGAAATTCTAACTTCCCAGTAGGAAAAATCAAATGAAAAAGGACGGCAAAAGGAATGAAGATACACAGTAAATTTAGTTCACAGTAAAGATGTTTGCTTCAGTTTAATTATCAGCTTATAAAACTACAAGGACGATGTTAAAATACAAACAGTTGTATGTTATTTATTGTGATATTTAACAAATATTGTTATATATTGAGAAAAATATATATTTAATTATAAAAGAGAATTAAAATGTTAAACACTCAAAAGTATCGAAAATTGGTACCGTTAAGTACCGGTATCGATTCCTAGGTACCGGGAATTAGTACCGGATCGACTCAAATGTCAAAGGTACCCATCCCTAATGAGAGCGAGGATTAACGGGAGAAGGAAGTGACGCCGCCAGCAGCGGCTATCTCTGAAGACGACGGGTCGGGAACCAGTGACCTGTCATAGCTGGAGCAAAAGCACAGGAAGCATGAACCCTAGCAGCTGTTCATGTTGTCTCAGTTCAGTCCAGCGTGAAGTCTGGACTCTGAAGCACCGTGTGAGCAGGACAATCTGGGCATGAATGCTGTTGGGGCTAGTTGGTCTGTAAAGTCTCAGCCCAGTCACTTACTGGGTTTAGCTCGTCGGCCCTCCTAAATGATCACAAACTACAAGTTGAATCTGATCAGTCATCGATCTGAATCTCTTCTTTCCAGCTGCGGCGTACCTCCTGGTCTCCCTCATCCCCAGCAACTCCTTCCGGCAGATGTTTCGCTCCACGCGTTCTCTCCACCTGCCAACCCGCGAGCTGCCGTTGTCTCCCGACACCACCGTGGTCCTCCATCAGGTCTACAACCTGCTGCTGGGGCTGCTGGGCCGTGCCAAGCTGTATGTGGACGCCAGCGTTCATGGTACCACCAAACTGGTGCAGTACTTCAGCTTCATGACCTACTGCCTCATCTCCAAGACGGAGAAGCTCATGTTCTCTGGGTACTTCATGGACCTCTGGAACCTCTTCCAGGTGCTGTCTTGTTGTTTTGTATGATTTGTAGATGAGATCCTTGAGAATCTTGACCCAATTGCAGTGTTTGCCAAAACGTTTGAGCTGAGTTTTCCCGTTAAACCCGGCCTTAACTGAATTCAGTTGTAAATGTTAAGATGGCTTTCCACGGTTTCGTCTCCTGTACTGTGATGTTTGTGGCGTCAACGCATCAGAAGAGCTGAGATCAATGTTCCACCGTTGTTTTCAGCCCAAACTGTCAGAACCAGCCATCGCCACCAACCATAACAAGCAGGCATTGCTGTCCTTCTGGTACAACGTGTGTGTGGATTGTCCCGAAAACGTCCGGCTGGTGGTGCAGAACCCTGTGGTGACCAAGAACATCGCTTTTAACTACATCCTGGCTGATCACGATGACCAGGAGGTGGTGCTGTTCAACCGCGGCATGCTGCCAGCGTATTACGGCATTCTGCGAATGTGCTGCGAGCAGTCGCCCGTCTTCACCCGCCAGCTGGCTTCGCACCAGAACATTCAGTGGGCCTTCAAGAACCTGACACCACATGCCAGCCAGTACCCAGGGGTGAGGGCCACTTCTAGTACCTCCGTGCTCTTTAACAATATTCTGACAAGCTTCTTAAATTTGTAGAAACCGTTTTGTTTCTGAGTTAAGAGGAAGTGGAGATAAACCAGTGTCTCATTGTTCTGAGTGTGGCGCCCCCTGCAGGCGGTGGAGGAGCTCTTCAACCTGATGCAGCTGTTTGTGGCGCGAGCCGACATGAGAGAGGAGGAGCTGGAGGACATCAAACAGTTCAAGAAGACCACCATCAGCTGCTACCTTCGATGCCTGGACGGACGCTCCTGCTGGACCACGCTCATCAGGTCAACACACACACACACACACACACACACACACAGGTTTAAATTTTTCCTCATCAAATTAATTCAATTAGAAGTTTCTGAGTCCGGCTCCTGTCTGCTGGTCCCCACAGTGCCTTCAGAATTCTGCTGGAGAACGACGAGGACCGACTCCTGGTGGTGTTTAACCGAGGGCTCATCCTCATGACCGAGGTATGTTCCGGACCACGCAGCCTCCACATGAGAGCTGACCAGAGCTGCGTTAGGTCTCGCATCTTTGTTTAAACTTTAGCGTCTGTCTCTCGCTTCAGTCGTTCAACACTCTGCACATGATGTACCACGAGGCCACGGCGTGCCACGTCACCGGAGACTTGGTGGAGCTACTTTCCATCTTCCTGTCAGTCCTCAAAGCCACGCGGCCCTACCTTCAGCGCAAAGGTCAGACCTTGTCACTGCCACTGGAATGTTGTTCTCATCCAGGTGATGGCCGTCTCAGGATTGTTCGTGTCACCTTGGGGGGTCATGGACCCCAGATTGGGAACCACTGATCTAACACATCTGTGTTCGGATGATCCAAACGTTCCATCTCAAAGCTAACACTGTTTAGCATAAAGCCTCCAGGTCCGATGGAAACAGCTAACGGGCTGCTAGTACGAGGATATCTACAAATATTATATTAACACACCTGGACTTTACACGGCTGAAACAACGAAGGTGTAACTGGGTCTCCTCTGCGTTGAGCATGTTAGCGCTGAAGGATCGCCGTGACGGCGTTCGTCTTTGCAGACAAGCGGATGCTCGGTTTATTCTGACGAGCTCAGAAAACAGAAACACGACGCAAACGGCGTTAGAGGCTGGGCAGATCTCAGGAGGGACAAACAGTCCGTGAATACAGAGCCAAAGACAGAGCTCACGTTGTGTAATTATGTAAAGAGAAACTCATTTTACCGAGTTTGATTCTGTCGTGGGACTTTGGCTCCAACCATGTGGAAGTCAGACTCTCTTCGTGGCTGTTGAAGTCCCACCAGTCGTCTGTTCTCCACTTCTGACCCGTCTCCTGGGGGAGCTGCAGACGGGCTCAGGAACATTTTGGTGGCTTAACCATCGCCTGTGGCGTATTTTATCAGCTGGAAGCCTGTAAAATTCACGTTGGTGTCTTTCTTTAGTCTACTTATTCAGCCTATAGCACGGCAAGTGTTAACCATGCTTATTCCACCATAATTTAGCTCAGTTTATTGACAACCTGACAGAGAACAACAGCAGTGGTCGATGGGAGTGTGCCATCTTTTTGCCTCCAGCCAGAAGCTGGGGGGTGGGGTCTTGAGTGACATCACACGTCACACATCAAAGGGTCTACAGAACAAAATGTTGGGTCTGTGTGGGACAGAAACCTGAGGAACCTGACTAGAGAAATGATTGTCCCTCTGATCAGATGTGAAGCAGGCGCTGATCCAGTGGCAGGAGAGGATCGACTTTGCACACAAGCTGCTGACGCTCCTCAACTCCTACAGCCCGCCCGAGCTGCGGAGCGGCTGCCTGGGTAACGCTCATCTACACCATCTTTAGCTCCTGTTACAAGTCCCACGTTTACAGTCCTTGTGTTTCTGTTCCAGATGTGCTGAAGGAGCTGGTGCTACTGAGTCCACATGACTTCCTGCACACCCTCGTACCATTCCTGCAGCACAACCACTGCACATACCACCACAGCAACATCCCCAGTGAGTCTCCTTGAGCCTGGACCCTCCAGCTGAAGTCGTGTGGGGTTCATTTAACACCGTCTGATGAATGAACTGCACTCTTTTTATCTTACAAGTGGATCTTTGAGAGACTAGCCCTTTTTACAAGACACGCCGTGCCGGCGAATCATCGTAGTATCACTGGAACGGTGTGTCTTATAGACGCGCCATGCCGGCATGGCCGTGCACGAAATTTGCGGCGTTCGTTCTGCCTTGCTTGGTAGTAATGTTGCAGGAATTGTCTGTCTTAGAGATGGAGGTCCCGCCTTGGCGCAACAGAGGGAGGTGTCATGATGATGTGGGCAGTTCCCGCCGAGCTCCAGTCGCCAAATATATTGAAAAGGAACGTAAACACAGGCAATAATGGCGCTTACACGTTAGCTTTGGCGCGGTTTAGTCGGGCTGATGGCGTGAGTTTGGTCACTAACGGTCGGTGTTGTGTCCACACATAAATCCGAGGGAAGCCTCAGGAATGCAGAAATTCCTGAGCCCGTGGGCGGAGTTTAATGCGCGAGAAAGTCAGTGGTGTCCTCCGTGATGAGGTAAACGAAGGCGGGCGTGAGCTGTGTTGCTTTTGGAGACTCAGCACCACATTATTTTATTAATTAGCTGTGTGCGTCCTCATAATCTTGTGCCACACACACACACACACACACTCTGCTTTCTTCTCTGAGCAGCTGTCTGCTTGCCGGGGCAAGAGCTCCGATGCAGAGGACAGGCGCGCGCACACACACCGCTCTCTCTCTTCTCCCATTCCCACTGAGCGGCAGCTCCGTGTTACAGACAGATAGGGTTGGGCATCGATTGGAACCGGTTCCAACAGTTCATTTTTCCCGGAATCGCTCAAAGTTTTTCATTTCGATTCCTAGAATGCTGACCTGAGGAGGAATCCGCGGCCGATCTCCGTGAAAAATAAACGTGATCTGTAAATTGTGATCAAGGCTTTTCAGAGCTGATCACACCAGCTGTGTGTGTGCAGCACGAGTCCCCCCCTCCCCCATCCGGCGCAGCGGCCAGATATAAACAAACGCGTCTGCCGAACTTTTACTCCGTGACGTAAACGTTAACTCCTGCAGTGTAGAGGAAACGTGTTAAATACGTCAACACGGTGGATTCAATAGAAGCTTAAAGAACAAACTCTGGACGGTGTGAGGCGAGTTTGTCTCACTGCAGAAATAAAAACACACACGGAGAGTCAGCAGTCAGACGCAGCCGTTCACCAACACTCGTGTGTGTGTGTGTGTGTGTGTGTGTGTGTGTGTGAGCATCAGAAGGCTGAACAATAAGCTGTAGAATAATTAAAGTCATCATGCTAGAGCAGCTTCTCTGTGGTGGACCACACCAGCTTCTGCCACCATAAATAATAATAATAATAATAATAATAATAATAATAAATCACACACAAAGCTGTGAACATTTTAATTTCCTTTCTGAACTGTTTCTGTTGAGTTTTAATGTTTAAACCTGTTAGCTTGTTACTGACAGCAGCTACGGTTAAGCTTCACTTCCTGTTGTGACTGAACGCTGCAGCAGCATGGAGGTGTAGTTCTCAGTCATCCTGGACGTGATCATCCTGAGAGTTGTAGCTGAAAACAGCTGCACGTTTCTGGATATGTTGGAGACATTTAGCCTCTCATCCCAGAGGCTGCTTCCACACTTTGGTTGTGGTCAGAAACAAACACACTGGTTGTGCTGCAAGTCTTTTTTTTTTTTGTCTCCATAACATGTTTTTGTCTAAATGAAGGTGATGTTGTTGTTCATAGAATTAAAATTCATGTTGAAGTTACGATTATTTCATCCAGTAGGACCTGTGGTTAGCTGGCTCATGTAAAACATGTCGTGTCTTCAAAGAATCGGAATCGGGAATCAATAGGAACCGGAATCGAAACGAGGAATTGGAATCCGAATCGTTCAAAATCAAACGATGCCCAACCCTACAGACAGAAGTTTACTCAACAGCATCCAAATCTGACCTGTGTGAAACCAAAATCTGGGACCGAACCCACGCTAATGCGTAAGTGCCATAAGTTTTGCTTAATGAACAAAATCAGCTGAAATGGCTAAATGGAGCACTGCAGCGATCCTGGAGTTAGCGCTGGTGGTCAGATCACCAGAGACTGCATGAGGACTGTGGGGTGGGGGTAGAACGCCTTCTCCGGGTCAGGGATGAGGTCCTGCCCCAAGTGGAGGAGTTCAAGTATCTGGGGGTCTTGTTCACGAGTGAGGGAAAGCTGGAGCGTGAGATCGATAGGCGGATTGGTGCTGCATCTGCAGTGATGCGGGCGTTGTACCAGTCTGTCGTGGTGAAGAGAGAGCTGAGTCAGAAGCTCTCGGTTTACCGGTGGATCTACCCTCACCTATGGTCACGAGCTTTGGGTTGTGACCGAAAGAACGAGATTGTGGATACAAGCGGCCGAAATGAGTTTTCTCCTCACAAAAAGACACGCGTCTCAGAGAAAACAAAATATTTGGGCCACATTATCACGGATCATCTCTGTGATGATGACATTTACCAGCAGTGCCCAGGCTAAGTTTCACATGTGTTCAATGTGAAAATCCTCCTCTTCAGAACTTAATGTTCACCTCTGTGGTGTAAATATAAGCGCTAGCATGCAGAAGCTTAAGGCAGCATGTGATGATGCATCGAGGACCCTGCTCAGGAAGCCCAGGGCCAGCAGTAATGCTCATGTCGGCGCCTTTCCAGCTCCGAGGAAACTGATGTACAGATTAATTCTGCATCTGAGGAGTGCTGAGACCGACTCGTCCTGATGTTGGTGGGTCCTGGTGCAGTGTTACCAGCCATCCATGTGGAGACGCTGGTATGGGTGTCTTATAAAGCCTGCTCTTTATGTGTGTATTGTTATCTCTTATATTTTGGACCATTGTGTCTGTTAATAAGTCTATATAGTGATACAGTCATACTCAGGAGCCCCCTCTGTGGCCCCCGGGGGACTGCCACGCTGCTTTTGTGTGTCCCTCTTACTTTAACGGCACCCCCTCCCCCCCAGAACCGGACCCTTCCATCTGTTACGGTAGGATCCGTGCATGCACAAGCTCAGTGGGCGAGCGTTGTTACACTCGTTCGTCTGGTAGTGGCGGACTCTTCTGCAAGCCCGCGTCCTGTGGCGAAGCAGGACTGTAGGGCCGGGCGGACGCGGCGGTCGATGTGAATCTGGAGGTAAAAGTGCGTCACATAACTGACGTATGAAAATTCCAGCGATCCTAATAAACAGTACGGATGTGTGGTTTTTATGAAGCACAGCGCCAGTTGTCACATGAGGGCGGAGCGAGATGGAACGATAACCGGATTCACCTGACGGCCTGTTCAGGTCGTGTCGTTTTGGTGATTTAACCCAAAAAGCACCCGTGTGTAACTTTAGGTTAAAGATCTTCACACGGTGTCCGCGAGTCCTTAAAAAGTCTTAAAAAGTCTTAAATTTACTTTTCCAAATTTAAGGCCTTGAAAATCCTTAAAAATGAAAAATAATCCTTAAATACAGTTTCCAAAGGTCTTAAATAACCAACGACCCAATAAACTAGATTAGTTTATGTCTATGACATTTTTGTGAATTTCTAGTTAGTGTTCAGCATTTTTTGTGTACGATGTTGGCGTAAGTGGAACCGTACACATTCAGTTGGTTGTGAAAGGGGACTATTTTTAGATGAGCACATTAGCTCCACGGGGAGGTGCAAGTTTAATGGTAACTGGATGGCTAATCCCACGTTCGCGACGTGGTTAGGACCGATTCCAGGCAATAGCTGGAAATTATAGCTTGAATTTAAAAAAAAAGCTTAAATTTGGTCAAATTGGCCTTAAAGGTCTTAAAAAGTCTCAAATTTGGCTCCCTTACACCTGCAGATACCCTGTCTTCAGTGCATCCCTAATCTCACTCCGGTTTTAGTTAACTTTGCTGGAAGCATCAGCGCTGGACTGCTCTCTAGACTCTCTTCAGTGATCCTCGTGTGTCCACAGTGTCGTTTGGCCCCTACCTGCCGTGCAGAGAGAACATCAAACTGATGGGAGCAAAAAACAACGTCCGACCCCCGAGACCGGAGCTGAACATGTGTCTGCTGCCCTCTCTGGTGGAGAGCAGTAAGGTAACCCTAACCATGAGGCCTCGCCCGTCTCCTTCAGCAGCTCTTCAGCCGTAAACCTGTCATGTGCGTCTGTCTCTCAGGGAAAAGATGACATCTACGACCGCGTGCTGCTGGACTACTTCCTGCCCTACCATCAGTTCATTCACCTGCTGTGTCGCGTCGCCATCAACTGCGAGAAGTTCACTGATGCACTCATTAAACTGAGTATGTGTGCGTGGAGCAGAAGTCCACGATAACGTCTGCAGATTTTCCCACGTTCACGGTGTTTTCCTTCCCAGGTGTGCTGATAGCTTATGAAGGACTTCCTCTTCACCTGGCGCTTTTCCCTAAGCTGTGGACAGACCTCTGCCAGTCGCAGGTACGGCGTTTTGCCTTTCAGCTTCTCTCTGACCTGGAGAGAACAAATCCAAACTTCTCTGGTTTGGGAGAACACCTCCGTACGTTTAGATGCAACAGAACAGAATAAAAAGTTCTGATTGGGACAGATGGGAAGTAGGACAGCGTAGCCTCAATAACGAGCATCAGAGGAAAGGGCTGGGCAAACGCTTCGTCAACTCCGGCTTTGTTGATGAACCTCTGCTCACGCGTAGGTCGAGCCAAACAGCGCCGGCATCATCTCTGGCGCCCTACGCAGGTTTGTAAACGTAGCTTCGTTAACTGAAGCAAAAAGGTTTTTCCGTTTAGAAGAGTTAAACGCGTCCTTCAAGACAGAGTCACACCCCGAACACACCGGACGCAGAAGCGATGCGCCGCAAAGCGCTGTGGGACGGCGAGCGCTTCTCGTCGGCGCCCTTGTTAACCTACGCTTTCGGTCACATCAGCTGCGAAGAGCCACGAAGGCTCACGCCGTGCGGCGATCGTTTCGGCGTGAGCTCTTTGTCTTCGTGAGCCGCGTCGACTCTGGCAGGAAGTCAAATCAACGCAGAAGAGGCAGGCTGGTGAATTTAACAAAATAAAAGAACTGTTCTAAAATAAAATACCTCCATTGATAAATGTAATCATTTATGTGTATCTAAACAGACTAGAGAGATGAAAATGAACACACACACACTCCCGCACAGAAACCGCGTTTCCATCATTTTTAATGCAGTTTTTACAACAAAAGATGGATTTAATAAATGTGAATACAAACAAATACGTGTAATTCCAAGGTACAGTAGCATTGTACACTACCACAAACAGTTACTTAACCGTGTAGAACGGAACTGGTCTACAAAGCAGCAGCAGGAGCGCAGTTTCTGATATCAGCAAGCAGGGAAAACTGGCCTCACACACACACACACACAGCAAGGGCACGGGGGTCGGGTGGGGGTTAGGAAACGGACAAGCGCATGAATTTCGTGAGCGCTCCACTTGGCGGTGCTTCCCAGCTGGTGTGCTCCGGGCGTCTGACTGATTATCCTGTGCCGGTGTCTCAGGGGACAGGACGCCCACTGAGGTGACTTGTCAAATGTTAAAATGATAGAACCGACAGCAGAGTGCTCCATTAAGTTGTTTGGTGATTTGCTCCATGTCCTCACATCGTCAAGAGGTGGTGGCGGACACGGCCGGTGGAGTGGACCTTTCGGTATCAGGAACCCGTAGACTAGCTCCGAAAGACCCGCCTAGCCAGAGATCTCTCCAGGTCACGACTGGAAGCTGGAATGCTTGTTTGCATGTAAGGCTGTCGTTGGCTCTTAGATGAGCCGTTTTGTGTCTGAATCACTCGCAGCGTTGCAGAGAGGCTTTGTCCTGAGGTCAAAAGATAGGATGGTTTGAAAACGCCTCGGCCGGTCTGAGAGCCGGCGAGAAACGGAATTAATTCCTGTTTTATCAAAATTGCTTATAAACACGTCACATCAGAATTGACATGTTTGAGGGCTTTATCAAATATACCTCAGATACAAAGACGGTTAACCCTTTGTGAGGACGTTTTATGAATGTTTTAAACCGTTATGGGAAGTGGATGTTAGCATTAATAATTATCTTATTGTAGTGTGAGTGTATTGATAGGTTAACTTGTTAAACACATACTGATCTGGTGCAGATCAGGTCTGAAATGGATCGTTGCAGGAACAATATTCATGTTAAAGCTTCATTAATTTAAGCACAGATTATTCAAACATTTGATTTAAACGTCATGTTCATTCAACACTTATGATTATTTCAACTTATGAGCTGCAAAGTTAGTCGGAACATGGAGGATGTTAGTTTTCACTCACAGTGAGGATTCAGCAGTAAAGCCTCTGCATGAAACCTGAGCAGAGACGTTATGGCTTCTTGTCTGATAACAAGAGCTGCAGCAGCGCTCTGGGCAGATGTTGCTTTTGTGTCTGCGAGTGAAAGGTTTCTTTCTGGTCAATTTGTAGGTGAAAACCTGACCTCTAGGGATGCTACATAGCTGTAGGAAGTAACATACAAGTGCTGGCCAGTAAATTAGAATATCATCAAAAGGTTGAAAATATTTCAGTAATTCCATTCAAAACGTGAAACTTGTACATTATATTCATGCAATGCACACAGACCAATGTATTTCCAATGTTCATTACATTTAAATTTGATATTCATAAGTGACAACTAATGAAAACTCCAAATTTGGTATCTCAAAAAATTAGAATATTCTGAAAAGGCTGAATATAGAAGACACCTGCTGCCACTCTAATCAGCTGATTTACTCAAAACACCTGCAAAGGCCTTTAAAAGGTCCCTCAGTCTTGTTTTGAAGGCACCACAATCATGGGGAAGACTTCTGACTTAACAGCTGTCCAAAAGACAATCATTGACACCTTGCACAAGGAGGGCAAGACACAAAAGGTGATTGCTAAAGAAGCTGGCTGTTCGCAGAGCTCTGTGTCCAAGCACATTAACAGACAGGCGAAGGGACGGAAAAAATGTGGTAGAAAAAAGTGTACAAGCTCTAGGGATAACCGCACCCTGCAGAGAATTGTGACGACAAACCCATTCAAAAATGTGGGGGAGATCCACAAAGAGTGGACTGCAGCTGGAGTCAGCGCTTCAAGAACCACCACGAGGAGACTCATGAAAGACATGGGATTCAGGTGTCGCATTCCGTGTGTCAAGCCACTCTTGAACAAGAAACAGCGCAAGAAGCGTCTCGCCTGGGCCAAGGACAAAAAGGACTGGACTGATGCTGAGTGGTCCAAAGTTATGTTTTCTGATGAAAGCAAGTTCTGCATTTCCTTTGGAAATCAAGGACCCAGAGTCTGGAGGAAGAGCGGAGAAGCACAGAATCCACGTTGCATGAGGTCCAGTGTAAAGTTTCCACCGTCAGTGATGGTGTGGGGTGCCATGTCATCTGCCGGTGTTGGCCCACTCTGTTTCCTGAGGTCCAGGGTCAATGCAGCCGTCTACCAGGAAGTTTTAGAGCACTTCATGCTTCCTGCTGCTGACCAACTTTATGGGGATGCAGACTTCACCTTTCAACAGGACTTGGCACCTGCACACAGTGCCAAAACCACCAGCACCTGGTTCAAGGTCCTTGATTGGCCAGCAAACTCGCCTGACCTTAACCCCATAGAAAATCTATGGGTATTGTGAAGCGGAGGATGCAATACGCTAGACCCAACAATGCAGAGGAGCTGAAGACGACTATCAGAGCAACCTGGGCTCTCATAACACCTGAGCAGTGCCACAGACTGATCGAGTCCATGCCACGCCGCATTACTGCAGTTATTGAGGCAAAAGGAGCCCCGACTAAGTATTGAGTGCTATACATGCACATTCTTTTCATGTTCATTCTTTTCAGTTGGCCAACATTAGAGAAACAAACATTTTTTCATTGGCCTTTAGAATATTCTAATTTTCTGAGATACCAGATTTGATGTTTTCATTGGTTGTCACCTATAAATATCAAAATTAAATGTAATAAACATCGGAAATACATTGGTCTGTGTGCATTGCATGAATATAATGTACAAGTTTCACGTTTTGAATGGAATTACTGAAATATTTTCAACCTTTTGATGATATTCTAATTTACTGGCCAGCACTTGTACATATGCATTTGGGTGCTCTTAAATCTTAATATATTACCTTTACTTAAGACCAGTAAGCTGTGATACTCGATATAAATGTAGAATATCAACCTGCTTGGTCTTGGGATGTTTAATCAGAAGATTCTAGGATTCTTTGTTTATTCAGGGATCAAACACACTTAGTCTCATTCAGACAGTCAGGTTTATAAAAGCAAGAAATGTATTTTCTAAACAAATTAAAACAAGACAAGTTAAATGGGACGACTGATGGATGAATCTAAGTGGATGGGATGGGATGAATGGTGTGTGTTTATCAGAACCTTGTATGTAGAAGAACTGAGTTCTGGGTGAAAAGAATTTGGTCTGCATTAAACTATGAAGTTGGTTCTTATAAAACCGGCATCAAACGCAATCTGGCTGTGTTCTACGTACCCCTGAGGAGACTCTCCTTCGGATCCGAGATGTCAAGGGGGTCGGGTGACCCCAAGGTACCGAAGTTCGTAGAAAAGACCTCAGTACGACCAGGTCGGTCCAGAGTCGTCTCCTGGTCCACAACAGATAGGTGAAACCGTTTGCGTCTAGAACAGCTGTTCCTGAATAGCTGAAGGAAGCTTTTTGCTGTGTCAGCTGTAGCTTGTAGCGGGGTTGACAGCTTGTCTAGAGATGTGGTGGCTAGAGAGTTTCCTCCGGTGGCCAGTCCTCAATCACTCCCCAAGTGATCCTGTTTTAATATTCTCATATTATGGTTTACTTGGCCAATTGGGATGTGCCATGTTGAGGGGTGTTAACAACAAAACCTCAGAACATCACGCCTTCTCAGATACAGGATGCTCTGATTTGTGGGTAAGAAAATATCTATGTGCAGAAATTACTTTAATTTATATCTAATGAACCTTGTGTCTGAGTGTAGATAATGATTCACTTGTTAAACCAAACATTACAGATCATAACATCAAAATGTTTCATTGTAATATATATATATATACATATATATATATATAAATATGTATATATATATATTAGAGCTAGCTAAATATATATACTGTCTCT
>SSNQ01034128.1:15861-44094 GCA_006942095.1 Nothobranchius kuhntae | reverse complement strand
ATCTTCCTTTGGGGGATTAAACCAAATCTTTCAGTGGAATAATTTTAGCGGCTTAAAGAACCATCCTTTTTTAAATCAACAATTATTTGCTCAATCCACCACCCACTCATTAGACGTGAAACCGTTCACCAGAAGCCACCTGGGACGTATCTTTTGACTGTTGTGTGTACTCTGAGGCGGCCTACGACCTTCAGACACATCAGAAGTTCACTCACTCGCTCTGAGAGACGGCTTCGCTTGTAGACCGGATCTCCAAGAACTTCCACTATCCTGGTGTGTAGACTATCCAATGGCATCAGAGTGGTTGATATTCATTTGACAACTTGTTAAATTACATCCAACAATCAGCCAAATTCATTTTATAAACCCAGACATCACACCTTTCTGAGTCACTCAGTGAAGCTCTTAAACACACCAGGTCTTGTTTCATCAGAGTTCATTCATTGTCTCATTTAACATCACTGTGAGTCACCATTCATAATCATTGATATAGTAATAAATAAATTTTTATAAACTATATTTTATTCTCTGTATCAAATTTTTATAAAGTGGCATACCCCAAGTACCTTTCATCATCAATCAAACATCAAAGGTTCAATAAAATGTAATAATCCATATTTCTATGGATTATTACATTTTGTTCAATACCTTTATATTTTATTGACAATTTATTAAAAGTGCTGTTTTTAATCCTCGTGTTTATGTAGATAAGAAGGAAATGTTGCTTCCGCTGGCGGAGGTTTTACTGGCAGGTGATAACGTTTTTATTCTATTTCAGAAACACAAATTTCACACATTAAAATAAATCTCAGTTACCAAAGAATCACTTCAAAACCCCTCAAACAGGTTTACAACATTTCCTACTCCTCAGTCAGCATTTATTATAAATACAAAAAGGTCGAAGATAAAATCTTCAAAGAGAACGAATCCTTTAGCTCCCAAATGAAAAATAAACTGCATATTAGAGAAGCAGCAGCTTTAGAGAACCATTCGTTCATGTAAAGTCTGTCTTTTCACCAATATGAGATTATTACGAGCCAATGATTTACGAGATAGCTTACGTTTCAGGAACACATGAAACAAGCTCTATCAAGTTTAAAATGAGGAGACTAAAGGCGCGGAGGATCCAGAGGAACGTGAACATCCACAGGAATAAAGAGGACTAGTACGTTCTCAGTGATCTCTACGACGGTGTAACTGAGTGAGCTGAGTCCGTCCTGATCTAAAATCTTTTTAGTTTCTTGAAGTTTTTCGACATTGTCCAGATTCCGCTCATTGTGCCGGTCTCTTCCATGCTCAATCATCTTGTACCGTCCAATCACAGCGTCTGGTTGAGATATGGACTTTATACGCAACATGATTCGGTTGTACATGTCGTCGTCTTCATCGCCCCAGTAAGTGTTGGAGAACCCACTGACTGTCAAGAATTGTTATTTTGATAATGCTGTGACCCCACCAAAAATGTCCTTATAGGGTAGTTCATAGTTAAACTTGTCTATAGCTACTGCAAAGTGTCTTGGGCGGTCAAAACATCTATAGAGGTTCCGGTCATCTAAAGGCACCATGTCTACATCAGAAAAGACAAAACAATCATAATCGTCTTCCTTCAGTGCTTCGACGTGTCCAGCATTCATCAGTTTAGCTTTGTTGTACACCCCATCTCCGTCCTGGTTGATGGTGTAAACGCCGTAGGCCAGCTGCTGTCGCTTTAGGATCAGATGGAGGTAATAGAGCCAGTGGGTCAGGTGTTCATGGCAATTTCGGAATGGAATGATGATGGCCATTGTTACACCCCTCTGTGGGCTCGGCTAGGAGGTGAGAGGGGAATAAACATAAGAAGGACGAGTTCCCCTTAGGGGGAGAAAAAGGCTTGACAAAGCAAAACCAAACTCAGCGTGTCCTTGTCTTTTCAAAGGTTTTATTAAAAAGGAAAAGAAAAACCAAAAGAAGGGGCCAAAAAAAAACCCTCACCAAGAAATTAACCAAGTTAACCATAGCTGAAAATGTCCAGAGGACCAACCACTCTATTAAAAAGGCTTGGAACTTAAGAAGGGGCAACAATCCCAACAAGTAGTTAAACCAAAAAGGTTTGTCTAAAAGACAAACCAAACAAAAATACTAAAGTTGTCCAAATACCAAAAATGGCCCAGGAAACAGAGAAGACCTCAAAAGGTGAATACCCCACCTGGAAAATTACCAAAGATGGTCCTGGGGACTCACCAAACCAAACATTACCGGTTAACTCACACAACACACACAAAGTCCTGAAGTCACTTCTAAACAAGAAGTAACCGACAAGCTGGTTAAAAAAACCACAAAACCATCAGACAACCATTAAGGGGAGAGAACACACGTTGCTACTGCTTTTGAAGGGCCAGCTGATGAGGTGAGAAGTCCCAGCTGGCCGTGACTGCCGCTCCGGCGCTGTCCATGGTCCTGAATGAACTTTCCCAAGGAGCCGCTGTCCACGGTGCTGCTCTGCTGAACAGGGAACGGAGTGCAGCACACCACTGGGCTCCAAAACGGCGGCGGCCGTAACAGCCATCTGAAAAGAAAATCAAACAAAGGGTCAGCAAAAATGATTAATATCTATTAGGGATGTCCTGTTTCCATATGGGAAGTAGTTTGATATCGTCCCAGAAACACTATTGAATTACATCGGACGGCATCAGAAATCTCCGATATAAGCGTTGCGTTAAGGTTCGCGCGTTTGCAACTCCAATTGAGTAATCCCACTTGATCAAGCTTGATGTGTTTACATTCCACACTACGAAGTAGGTCAAAGTGTTTATGATGTGTGCTGATATCGTGTCGGTTTGATATCGGTGTCGGTATATCGGTATCGTATCAGAAGTGAAAAAGTTGTATCGGGACAATTATCATCAACATAAATGTCTGAACTGAAGTGAAAGTTCAAAGACTTAACTTATGCTGACTCTCGGAGGCCGAACAGTTGTAAGTCAGTAAAGTGACATGTAACACATCGATTTACCATCATCGATTGTGTTCGCTGCGTGAGTCCCATCTTCCATCTTAAATTTTCCAGATTAAATGTATTTAAAATACAGATTAGGGAGAAAAAGCTCCGGTGGGCCTGTTTCAGGATCTAGAAGTGAGCCACATCACAGCTGAGCTTCAGACGACAGGATCTGGAGTCTTATTTCCTGATATTCCGACATCTCTCCTCTGATTGGCTAACAGCAGCACGACTCAACCACTGACTCTGATCGGCAACGTTGATGTTTTCTCTCCACAAATAACACAAACCTGGAGGAGTTCTGCTGTGTTGTGGAGTTGCTAATGCTAACAGTTAGCTTCTATTAGCCGAGACGTTGTCGGCTGTTTCCTGGACGCTAAACCAACAACAGCCTTCCCCGTCGTGAGTCCAGATGGGTGAGTCCATGAGTGTTAGTGACGGTGTGACGTAGATCTGTCAGGATTTTCTATCCTAGAGTTTCACCGTCTGTTTTCTATCAGAAGCTACTGCAGGAGATAGGTGTAGGAGACTATTTCCATGAAACACTGAAAAACCCGTTAGGAAATAATAATTTAAAAATGGTTTTTCAATTAAATCAACCTTTAATAAAAAAAAAGTCAGAAAAAGAGTTCTGTTTTAAAACAATTTTACATTTCTTTAGTTTTTATTTTTACTCATAAGAATCACTAAAAGGCCCTTCTCGCTTTTAAACCTACCTTTTGTTTTGAGAGGCAGTCTGGTGGTTGGCATCGTCCTCCCACCTGAAGTGAAGAACCAACCTGCTTTCTCACGTCCTCCAGAGTCCGATTAGTTTCTAAATCCACCTGAAGTGGACCCGTAAGGTTAGGTGGGGTCTCAGGACACGACACCAGAGGTTCTGCTCCATCAGATGTATTTCCCCAGATCTCTGATGCTTCATTCACCTGACCATGTTCTTTGATCCTCCACATAAATCCAGCTTTTATATTTTCGGCATGTCGTGCCTTGGGAAATGATCTCGAAGGGCAGTCTTTGTGGTAAAATAAAAATATAGCAAAACATGCAACACCAAGGAGAGAATAGAGTACTAGAAAGGTAAAGACCTTTTTCTGCATGGTTCATCTCTCAGTGCAGAGCGATCTGTACACAACAGCTCTTCATTTCTGTACATAAGCCACGCCCACTAAACCAGCTGGTGACCTAAATTTGTTCTCTACCATTAGGAGCTTCTTTCCTGAACCTGGAGGAGGAGCTTTGGACTCACCTGTACTATAATGATGTTGTTTCACTCATTCATTCTCAACCTATAACCACTCACCTGCTTTTTGATTGTCCATGTGAACATCAGATTTTTTTAATTTTTTACCCGTAAGCCCCATAGAGCTGGAGCGCGGAGGCCCCAGGGAGACCGCAGCAGGACCCCCTGAGATCATAACGACCTGCCCACACCAGAGCAGGCCAAGTTCAGAACACAGTAGCCTGAGAGCCCCTGACCCCGACAGAGCCCCACCAGAGGGCGAGTCAGATGATGCCACAACACTCAGCCCCAGACACAAGAGCTGCAGTCACACAGGCAGACCGAGGCACCATCCACTGCAAATGTGGCGGGGGAGGGTTGGTTAAGCTGTTGTAGCACCACAACATGTCCCAAGAGTGGAAGGAGTTCAGAAGTCTACCTGACAGGTATCGTCACACACTCCCACCTTCATACTTGCACACCGAACCTAATGCACGTCATACACCCACCCACACTCCCCATACGCACTATGGTCCCAGTACTGCTGCTCAGAGGCCACAACCATTCCTGGACCCAGGCCAGCAGAGGGTCCTGTTCTTACTGGGTTATTTTATTTTTAATTTCCAACCTGAATCACTGAGTTTGCCCTACAGCGGTGTGGTTGGTGCAGGAATCCAGCATGATTTATTGGTGTTGGTTCAGGGTGTATTTATTTATTGTTTTACTATTTTCTGTAAATGAAATCAGGTATTTGAGTTTTTATTTATTAGTTGATATGGTAAGTTATAAGGTTTCTTAAAACTTATATTTATAAGTTGACCTCAGTTTACAAACTACAGCTAGATCATCAGAAGCAGATCTTGTTGACATTTAAATGGTAAGTCTGTGGGAAATTGACAGGATGGGGAAAACGGCTGGAAAGTGGAGTGAAATTAGGCGAGTTTCCTGCTAAAACTGATATATTTCACAGCCACGTCTCTAATGTTTCTAAAAAAATCAAACTATGAAAATCGGTTGAAAATTGAGAAAGTTAGAGTTGTTTAAATACCACTAAACACCAGTGTTAGAGGAGGGCAGCTGTCCGAAGTAAGATGGCCGCCGCGTACGGATGTCAGGGTCCATTGACGAACAGCGCGGGCGATAGTTAAAGGTCATACACATTTTCTGTCTTTTAGTTTGAAAAGCTTGTCAACTTCCTGTTTAGTGAATGTTTCCGGCGGAAGCTTGAAGATAAGAAATGCGTCTAGCTTAACGCTCGCTGGTGGTGCTGAGGAGAGCGGAGCATCTCCTTCTGCGGCAGGTCTCCACTAAGAGGCCGGCTGTGGCGGCAGCGGGGAGAAGATGTGAGGCCGAAGTGGTTTCCTGATGTAATCATCACAAGTCCACCCGCGCCTGCTCTCCGTACCCTGACTGTCGCTGCGGGCACCCCCGGTTCAGTAATGGTGGATTTGACCGAAAGTGTCGCATCGACGCCCGGACACGTCGGACATGGACAGGGCTGCAGCAACGGCAGGAAAACGTCCAAAAAGTCCCGGACGAGACGAGGCAAACGAGGAAAGAGAAGACGGAACAAAAGGACCAGGAACAACAAAACCCCTCCACCGTTTTTACCACCGGAGGTACCGGCACAAGCTAACCTATAGTCAGCTAGCTCCTGCTACCCACGGTCCTGAAAAACACTCGCAAACACCGCATCGTCTGCATCTGTAATGGGTACGGACCGTGGTGAAGTTAGTTTGGAGCTAAGATGTGAGACACTGGCTCCATGGTTCAGTAGGGTCAGTGATGATGGGTGTCCCCGGAGACGGCGGCTAGCTCTGCCCCGTGTACCCCGCCGAGGAGAGCGGTCTCAGGGACCGTCAACAAATGTTTAGCCAGTCGAAAATACGCACAGATAAAAAAAAGTACTTCAAACCCAAGTGGCTCCAAACACATTTCAGTGAATTTAACATGGCTAAATGAAAAGACTCGGACTAGGAATGGAGCGAAAACGTGATCGGAACATCCCTACATTTATGGAAAACTCAGACTTTTTTATCAGTTATTCTGTTATTCACACAGGATTAACCAATGCTTTCATTTAACCTGTTTATGAACTAGCACCAGTAATATTAGCTAGTTAAACACAGTTGTTTAACTAGGTAATAACGCAGCAGTAGTTAAGGTGAAATTACGGTAAAAGAAATAGAAATTTTTGGGGTTTTAAAAACGTGTAACACAGATGGGATTTTAATTTACATTTTCACAAACTAGCATGCTGCCTGCACTTAGATAGTTGCAGCACTCCAGGTGCTTACGGTCAACTGGTCCAGCACCACCATACCACAGCCAGCTCGGCTACACCTGTACCTAACCCTAACCCTGCTCTCCATCAGGGCCCTCATTTATCAACCATACTTACGAACGATCGGTGCATATTTCGTGTGTGGGAACTAGCGCTGCACAATATTGCAAATATATCGTTATGGCGATATCAGCATGCCCAATATGCATATCTCAAAGAACAGATAAATATCGCAATGAATGGTCAGCTCAAATGTTTGCTACACATAATACATTCTGTCAATCAAACAGAAGCATGATGTTTCTTAACACATCAGATAGAGCTCTTCACCCATTTGGCCAATTGGGTGGATTCTCACGGGTTAGATGCCCGCCCCCGAGGCGGACGGCACTTAATTTTGATGGTTAGCAAACACCTGAGTTAGCTTTGTTCTGCTCTTTCTGCTGATTCTGCTTTTCCTGAGATCCACAGATTGTCTTCTTGTTCATTTTTATTTTCCCTTTCCTCACATCTCTTGCTTTTTTCATTTTTATGATTTTTGTTGTTGTCGTCGTCGTCGTCTTCCTCCGCTTATCCGGGTCCGGGTCACGGGGGCAGCATCCCAACTAGGGAGCTCCAGACGTCCTCTCCCCGGCCACCTCCACCAGCTCCTCCGGCAGGACCCCAAGGCATTCCCGGACCAGATTGGAGATGTAACCTCTCCAACGTGTCCTGGGTCGACCCGGGGGTCTCCTGCCAGCAGGACATGCCCGAAACACCTCCCCAGGGAGGCGTCCAGGAGGCATCCTGACCAGATGCCCAAACCACCTCAACTGACTCCTTTTGATCCGGAGGAGCAGCGGTTCTACTCCGAGTCCCTCCCGAATGTCCGAGCTTCTCACTCTTATCTATAAGGCTGAGCCCGGCCACCCTACGGAGGAAACTCATTTCGGCCGCTTGTATCCGCGATCTCGTTCTTTCGGTCATTACCCAAAGCTCATGACCATAGGTGAGGATTGGGACGTAGATCGACCGGTAAATCGAGAGCCTGGCTTTCTGGCTCAGCTCCCTCTTCACCACGACAGATCGGCTCAGCGTCCACATCACTGCAGACACTGAACCAATCCTCCTGTCGAGCTCCCGATCCCTCCTACCCTCACTCGTGAACAAGACCCCGAGATACTTAAACTCCTCCACTTGAGGTAGGACCTCTCCCCCGACCCGGAGTTGGCAAGCCACCCTTTTCCGGTCGAGAACCATGGTCTCAGATTTGGAGGTGCTGATCCTCATCCCAGCCGCTTCACACTCGGCCGCGAACCTACCCAGCAAGAGCTGAAGGTCAAAGCTGGATGAAGCTAGGAGGACCACATCATCCGCAAAAAGCAGAGACGAGATTCTCCTGCCACCAAACTCGACACACTCCACACCACGGCTGCGCCTAGAAATTCTGTCCATAAAGGTAATGAACAGAACCGGTGACAAAGGGCAGCCCTGGTGGAGTCCAACCCTCACCGGGAACAGGTCCGACTTACTGCCGGCTATGCGGACCAAACTCACGCTCCTCTGGTAAAGGGACTGAATGGCCCTCAACAGAAAGCCACCCACCCCATACTCCTTGAGCGTCCCCCACAGGGTGCCCCTGGGGACACGGTCATAAGCCTTCTCCAAATCCACAAAGCACATGTGGATTGGTTGGGCAAACTCCCATGCCCCCTCCATCACCCTTGCAAGGGTATAGAGCTGGTCCACAGTTCCACGGCCGGGACAAAAACCACATTGCTCCTCCTCAATCTGAGATTTAACTATTGATCGGACCCTCCTCTCCAGTACCTTGGAGTAGACCTTTCCAGGGAGGCTGAGGAGTGTGATCCCCCTATAGTTGGAACACACTCTCAGGTCACCCTTCTTAAAATTGGGGACCACCATCCCAGTCTGCCACTCCACAGGAACTGCCCCCAATGACCACGCAATGTTGCAGAGACGTGTCAACCACGACAGCCCTACAACATCCATAGCCTTGAGATACCCAGGACAAATCTCATCTGCACCGGGGCTCTGACGCTGTGTAGTTGTTTGACTACCTCAGCAACTTCTGCCCCTGAGATTGGACAGTCCATCCCCAGGTCTCCTGGCTCTGGTTCCTCCTCGGAATGCGCGTAGGTGAGATTGAGGAGCTCCTCAAAGTATTCCTTCCACCATCCGACTATAGCCCCAGTTGACGTCAGCAGGTCCCCGTCCCCACTGTAAACAGTGTGAGCGAGTTGCTGCCTTCTTCTCCTGAGGCGCCGGATAGTTTGCCAGAACCTCTTTGGAGCCGATCGATAGTCTTTCTCCATGGCCTCACCAAACTCCTCCCATGCCCAAGATTTTGCTTCGGCAACTGCCACTGCTGCACCCCGCTTGGCTATCTGGTACCTGTCTGCTGCCTCCAGAAACCCACAGACCAGCCACGCCCTGTAGGCCTCCTTCTTCAGCCTGACGGCTCCCCAAACCTCTGTTGTCTACCAGCGGGTACAGGGATTGCCACCACGACTGTCATCGGCCACCTTACGACCACAGCTAGCAACAGCCGCCTCAACAATCGCAGAGTGGAACAAGGCCCACTCGGAGTCAATGTCCCCCACTGCTCTCGGGACGCGGTCAAAGCTCTGCCGGAGGTGGGAGTTCAAGACCGACTTGACAGGTTCTTCTGCCAGGCGTTCCCAGCAGACCTTCACTATGCGTTTGGGTCTGCCAGGTCTAGGTGTCTTCCTCTGCCATCTGATCCAACTCACAACCAGGTGGTGATCAGTTGACAGCTCCGCTCCTCTCTTCACTCAGGTGTCCAAAACATACGGCCGCAGGTCAGATGATACGACTATAAAGTCTATCATCGACCTGCGACCTAGGCTGCCCTGGTACCAAATGTACCGATGGGCATCCTTATGTTCAAACATGGTGTTCGTTATGGCCGAACTGCAGCTTGCACAGAAGTCCAATAACAAAACACCACTCGAGTTCAGATCAGGCGGGCCGTTCCTCCCAATCACACCCCTCCAGGTCAAGCTGTCATTGCCCACGTGAGCACTGAAGTCCCCCAGCAGGACAATGGAGTCCCCTGATGGAGCACTATCTAGCACTCGTCCCAGGGACTCCAAAAAGGGTGGGTACTCTGAACTGATATTTGGCCCATAAGCACAATTAACAGTCAGGACCCGTTCCCCGACCCGAAGGCTCAGGGAAGCTACCCTCTCGTCCCCCGGGGTAAACCTCAACACACAGGCAGAGAGTCTTGGGGCTAGCAAAAAGCCAACCCCAGCCCTCCCCCTCTCACCCGGAGCAACTCCAGCAAAGGAGAGTGTCCAACCCCTCTCAAGGACTTGGGTTCCAGAGCCAATGCTATGTGTCGAGGTGAGTCTGACTATATCTAGCCGGTACCGCTCAACCTCTGCCACAAGCTCCTGCTCCTTCCCCGCCAGCGAGGTGACGTTCCATGTCCCAAAAACCAGTTTCCTTGTCTGGGGATCGGACCGCCAAGGCTCCTGCCTTGGTCTGCCACCTGATCCACACTGCTCCAGACCCTTCATGTTCCTCCTGCGGGTGGTGGGTCCACAGTTGGATGAGCCCATGTATCCGGTTTGGACTGGGCCCGGCTGGGCCCCATGGGCGAAAGCCCGGCCACCAGACGCTCGCCCACGGGCCCCAACCCCAGGCCTGGCTCCAGGGTGACACCCCGGTAACCCTCCATGCTGGGTACTCTGACTCTTTGAATTTACATACATGAAAGATCCCCTGAACCGTTCTTTGTCTCACCCTTCACCTAAGACCCATTTGTCATGGGAGACCCTACCAGGGGCACAAAGTGCCCCAGACAGCATAGCTCCTAGGATCATTAGGGCACTCAAAGTCCTCCACCACGATAAGGTGACGGTTCAAGGATGAGATTTTATTTTATTTTATTTATTTATTTATCTTTTGTTATTTTTTTAATTTCTTGCGGAGAGACGAGCCAAACCCCTCCCTCCCCTCTGTAATGAGGAAACATCTACAGATAGCCGGAGTGGCCAAATGACCTAAACCGTATTGTAAGGGTTTGAATAGTAAACTATAGGGTTAACATTTTATTTCGAAGGTGAGCTGAACGCGTGAGAAATGTTGTTCCAGTTTTTTTCTGCTGTGGTTCGCTATGCTATTAAATACTCCATTTCGAGCGATTCTGTTGAAAAAGTGAAGAGTTTGTAAGGCGTGGGTTACGGCGACAGTAGCCCGAAAGTACTACTCATAAAAGAGCAACCAGAGACTCCGAGTCATTACAGTATAATCATTGATATGAGTCAATACTCCAGCCATGTTTGCCCTGATAACTCCACGGTGCATGACCCTTGTGATCTTCAGTAGATGCAATTACATCATCATACATTTAGTTTAACATGACAGATTTATTTTCTATGGACAAGAAATATATGATATGACCACCTCTAGATGAAGTTTAAATAATTTTACATTAATTATAAATATATAATTAAAAAGTGCCTGTGGGACATTTGATACACTTCTAGCACTGTGTGTGTGTGTGTGTCAAAGTCAAAGTAGTCAAAGTAGTCAAAAGTCAAAGTCATTTATTGTCATTTCTACCACATGTGCAGGACATACAGAGAAACGAAATTGAGTTTCAGCACACACAATTCAAAGATCAGACATACGTGGGTAAGACACATAACAAGAATTGGTGACTGCGGTCATTCGCAACATGAGTCGCGCTACCTTAATAGATAGATGAAAAGGGTGTTACATGAGGATAAGTGGGGGTAGGTAAAAAAAAAGGCATAGCAGAGTTAGACCCAGCGGGGAGTAACTCTATTATACAAAAAAACTCCTCCTTTAACATGGAAGCACAAACAGCACAGATACAACATCAGAGTCCGATAGGGAGGCGGGGTTGGGCGGGATCCTGAAGCCTCCAATGGGAGCTGCCACTGCGGCGCATCAACCAGCTGCAGACCAACAGGTGGGAGGGAGAGATAAGGACCAGAGAGCACATTGAAGTTTCCCGCAGACGTCTCAATCTGAAGGAAGAGGCTGAAGGTCGGGACACAGCATCTGTCGGCATTCCTCCTTTCGTGGGGGTGTGTTGAAGCAGCCTTGAGAGGCTGCTATGGCGTCAGATAAGGATAAACATGACTTTGTTTAGGGCAGGCAGAGATAATTTTCCTCTCCACCTTGTAGTCTCTAAGTGGTCATTCATGTCCACCAGTGAAGCCAATTTTACGTTCTAAACATCGTCCGGCGACCCTCTCCGAGATCATATCCATCTTGCGTACTAACACAGGCAACGCCGCGAGGACATTATCCAGCTTGCGGTTCACCTCGAGTAACGTCCCAGTTTGTGAGGTCGCCGCACGAGCGGCACATTCCGTGGGCACGGGTCGCACTCCAATCGCTCCCGGCTTCCCAAATTTCCAGAAAACCAGATATCCTCCCACTCCAATCAGAAGAAACCCAGTGATCATCAGGCCGAACATCCACAAATCTTCCACGTCCTCGATGGACAGCTGAGAGAGGCACATGATTCGCCAGACCTCCCAAGAATCGAGTGCATATCCCGATGCGAATGTCCCCTCGGGACAGGTGGGATCCCCCTTCTCCATTCNCATCGTAGAAAAAATTTTGTCAATCGCGTTGAATGACCAGTTAATTAAGTCCATATTTCCAAAAAAGAGTAGTGGTTTCAGGAGAAATGCAGAGAAGCGCTCTGTAGGCAGACAGGACAAGAGCCTTGGGGAAGCCGATAAGGGAGCTGAGAAAAAAGCGTCTGTACTCTCTGAAGGCTGAGAAGAAAGGCCCAGACCAATAAGAAAGCTCTTATTGGTCTGGGAAAGGTGTGTGTCTGTGTGTGTGTGTGTGTGTGTGTGTGTGTGTTAACAGACAGCTGTACTCGTATCTCTCAAGATCAGACTGGTAGAGAATAGGCACTAAGGTTAAGGTTTGACAAGAAACAATACATTTTTATGCATTTAATCTACTGATGTATGTTTTTAATTTCTCAAGACAGCTTGAAGTGAGTTAACTTGTAAATATTTTACAGGAGAAAAAATATCGAGATATATATCGTAGATCGGAATTCAGCTAAAATTTATTAAGATATATCGCCCACCCAGCCCTAGATTACACTGACATTTTTTTATTTTACGAGACAAATTAGGAGTCAGACGCAAGCAGGAGCATCATGGCTGACTGACCTGCTGTAAAAAGATACGCAACAAGCATTTTATTCACTAAAGGAAATGACGGAAAAGATTGGTTTAGAGGTGGCGAGCACATGAAGAGATGGAGGAGAATGAGGGACATTTTTTTCATTGATGCATCAGAGATAGTCTCTGATGACCAATACTGCAGCAGAGCTTTCTTATTGGTCTGTGCTGAAGCTTTAAAGTAACACAGAGCACTTTCCTACTCCTTCGCTCTACTGGTTAAAAGTGGAATTACAACCCTACTGCAGCCTGTTGCGGCTAGCGCTAACAATGAGCTAACGCTAACATGAGCCAACTAATACTAAATTAAACCACAAAGTAAAACGATCCACACTGTTGCACAAAAGAATAATTACTTACAAGCCCAGTAGCAACAAAGACAGGTCACCATCAGTCTGTGATTTTGTAGCCTCCTTTAGCTCGCTCAAACTAGTGTAGACCACACCGATGTTCACTCATGTTTTAGCTCTTTGCTTCACCTCCAAAGAGATTACTCTCTTATTTTTACTTCCTGGCTCAGCCATAATACCAACAGACTAAGCAAACGTCTTCTTTTTCTTCTTCTTGTTCTCTTGTGACGATCAGCGAACTGAAAAAGCAAACCGCTAGCATTACTGCTAACAGGTGTAAAGCAGGTAAAGAGCTTCCCCATTGGACACCTACCTGCTCCACAAAACTGCTAAGTGCACTTTTAGGCCAGTAGAGGGCTACATGTGGTGTCTAATCTGAAACGGGTCAAGTTTCTAACTCAACAGTCACTAAGATTAATGTTAAAGCTACCTGTTGTTACTGTAGCGACGCTGTCGTATAAACACAAGGTAAGATAGTTTCTTATTATTATAACGCAGCACTATAGCATCAGATAGAAGTATGAGTTTTAAACATAATTTAAACAGATTATGTGGCAATACAAAATATGGAGGAGGGGCTGGCCCAAGTAGCTCGGGAGAGGGAAGTCTGGGCCTCTCGGTTTAGGCCGCTGCCTCCGCGACTGGATAAGCTGTTGAAAGGATGGATGGATAAAAGGGCTGCACGATATTTGGAAAACCTGCGATATGCGATAACAGTGATTAATATTGCGATGATGATATAATTTGCAAAAAATAAAAACTTAAATCAGGAACCAAACAAAAAAAACAACAAAGAAATAAAAAAATCATTAAAGTGAGAAAAGCAAAAGATGGGAGTAAAGGGAAAAGAAAATGAACAAGAAAAGGCGATCAGTGGATCCCGGGAAAAGCAGAATCAGCAGAAAGAACAGAACCAAGCTAACTCAGATGTTTGCTAACCGTCTAAATGAAGGCATCTAACCTATGACAACCCATCCATTTGGACAAATGGGTGAAGAGCTCTATTTGATTTGTTAAAAAAACAGCATGCTTCTGTTTCACAGAATGCATTATGTGTAGCAAACATTTGAGCTGACCATTCATTGTGATGAGTATCTGTTCTTTGCGATACGCATATTGTGCATGCTGATATCGCGATAACGATATATTTACGATATATTGTGCAGCGCTAATGGATAAGATATGTAAATGTCAGAGGTCAACAAAAATCCACTAGTATACAGCACCTGGTTCAGGAATGCCCTGCGTGATACACGCCTGCCCGTTTGGCAGGTGTAACTCAGATATTTTAGCGAACACTGGTACAGTGGTGCAAATGGGAATTGATTTTGAGTCATTTGATCACATAACTTTGAAGCTGTTGATTATTTGTGTGTGTTTTTGACCAACTACAGTTTTGTTGATGGTCCCAAAACAAAAACAGTTCCAGTGGCGGGTACACTGAGTACAGCTAACCGCTGTTCCCGCCACCGCGCGGGTCACCAACACCATAACTGTCTGTCGGATATTCAGCTTCACACTAACTTCACCACGGTCAGTTACAGATCTGCCTCACCCATGTCTATCACAGCGTAATATTGGTTTCACACAGTCAAAAAGTGGCGTCAGACAGGAACAAGAGCCCTTGAGACAAAAGGGGCAGGTGCCCGCTGTGTCACGTCCTACCTAGTCGTTCAGAATAAGGTGTTTTGTTGACCTTCGTAGGTATCGTGTAAAATTTCTGCTTCATCTTTTGGCATTCTCCATTTCATTAGAACCCAACACAAAATGGTGAACTTGTCAGTTCTTTAATCTTTTCTGTAAATGTTTGTTTTAACTGAGTGTGCTATCAGCAAACCACACCTATTTTCTGTTTACAGGCAGAAGACGGAAACATTGAATATAAGGTCAGTGACTCCTAATCTTCTCTGATCCAGGGGAGTTTTATTGCATCAGTTTAAAAACGGAGACTTTGGCCTGAAAGGGTGTTGGGCCGGTTTTATTACCGTCATTTTTTTTTTACCGGCCAGTTCTTTGTTTATTTTCCTGTTTTTTCTTCCCCTTCCGTAGCGCGGTTACGGGGCTGTGGCCACCAACACCCAGCACCAGTGATGTCATGAACAAAACGGCTCTTTATAGAGCCGGCTGTTGAGTCTCACTGAGAGAGGGTAGGAAGCAGCGTCCTTCATATCCGAAGTCTCCCAAAGCAACGCTGCTCACGGCCGTCTTTAATTACCAACTAAACCAGGACAGCACAGACTGAAGTCATTTCCTGTCCCGTTTCTAAATATCACAGTAGAATAATCGGCTGCAGCTGAACCTCGATATGAAGAAAATCACAAATTGTTCTGAAATCTTAATTTCTGCTAGAAAAACAAACGCAATTCAATCTTTTCCTGAAATCGCTCAGTTCTAGTAAAATAAAGATGTTTAAATAAAATAATGAATTTAAGGTTTTTTAAAGTAGTTAATTGAAGTGGCCAAGAACACACTTTACATATATTTTCTACAGTTTCAAAAATTCATATTGATCAATAATTATCATTATTGATCAATATGAATTATTTTAATCAGAATGAAGAGGAAACAATCTTTTATGCCAGTTTATTTGTGTAGCACGCTTACACTCAGCTGACCAAAGTGCTTCCCATAAAATACGAAAGCTGATAAAACAAACAAATACATATAATCACATACATGGCCATATAATCACAGGCCAAAGGCCAAAATCATAAAAATGTGCTTTTATGTAGCGCCTCTCAAGATAAGTCCTAATGCGAGCCTCAGCATCTGGATGGGGGGATGGAAATATCAACCATCGGTTTGTTCATGGTGTTCATTTTCTCCTTCAGTAATAGATCTGAATGACCCCAGAACATGTGGTAATGCACTGTGATCCAGATGTCCATCTCTGCATATTTAATTTCATAACAACGTGTGACTGTCTTTGTTAAATTAGCATTGGTGCTTTGGTATCTGTTAAAAGGGCTAATACCGTAAATCCTCTAATACAGGCCTGGGCCTGTATTTGACTCAAGCTCATCAAGCTCCAGGCCTTTATTGGAAGGAGGGCCAGTATTAGAGGCAGGCCTCTATTTCTATTTGAGCAAAATGAACTAATGGTTCGCTGGAGTTTTTGACAATTAAAATTACGCCCACATTTTCAAAGTTAAACACATTTCTTTTAACAACGGTAGTTTCTGCTTCAGCCCTCTCCCCCCTCCCCCTGCTTCAGCCATCTGCCCCCTCCCCCTGCTTCAGCCCTCTCCCCCCTCCCCCTACGCAGCGGCCGCAAACTCACTGATGCACCTGCAGCCTCTCGGAGTTCCTGCTGCTCTAAACATTAAAATAATTATTTCATTTTCTGTTCCTCACTTCTGATTACCTTCAGTGGTGTCTGTCTGTTGCAACCAGCAGGTACAAAAACTAACTTGTTTTTATTTGACTATTTTTCTGTCCTGCCTGTTTATTATCTTCCTGCATCTCCTCTCAATCCTAAAGAAAAACTGCTACCTGGGTTCATATATATTCACCAGCAGGCAGCAGGCTGCTGTCTTTTCCGAGGACTGCATCTTGCCGGTCATTATCACGTGACAGCGACTAGTCGATGACAGGCATAAAAAGTCACTATAGAGCGGTGAAGTCAACTAGTTCATACACCCCCTGCTACTGCTCCCCAGAGTGTTCTGCAGCATAATCAGCACGTTCTCTTTGAACTTGATATCAAATATTCCCTCCTCTTCGTCTCCGCACGGTTAAAGTTACCCTCGCGGTCTATCACTGGCAAATCAAAAGTGAGACGATGACACAACCGCCCCCGTACTTGCTTGTTACCACATTCCACCCGGCCACAATAAAGAAACGGCCATTATTCACCTCCACCGACTCCGACACCGGCCAAAATGTGATACCCGGCAGTTAATTAAATACAGGCTCATCAGAGCCCATCATAAAACAACCAGAGCGTTTGTTTCATTTAGTTTCTTATCAGAGGTTCTTATTAGAATTAGGGACAATATCAGTTTTTAGATGATCTAATAATTAAATTAAAAAACAAGGACAGGAAGCTATAGCGGGGGTCCAGATCATCTGCACCACTGTGCTGAACAGAGAAGACCGTTGAACTCCTTCAGACTTGTGCTATTTCTGGAGATGAAACATCAACGTTGCAGAGCAGAGTCAGCGGTAGGGTCGTGTTGTTGTTAGCCAATCAGAGCAGAGATGTCCAGGTATCAGGAAATAAGGCTGCCGTCTGAATTCTACCTGCTGAAACAGGAGAGCTTTTATTCCCCCCAGAGAAACGATTTACATTGCATTCATTCCTGCTAGAGATCGCTGCACATGTATTAAGATATGAGTAAAGTTGACCTTTAACGATAAACTAGCTGACCAAACTCTAGCCGGGCTCNCCCCCCGCGCAGCGGCCGCAAACTCACTGATGCACCTGCAGCCTCTCGGAGTTCCTGCCGCTCTAAACATTAAAATAATTATTTCATTTTCTGTTCCTCACTTCTGATTACCTTCAGTGGTGTCTGTTTGTTGCAACCAGCAGGTACAAAAACTAACTTGTTTTTATTTGACTATTTTTCTGTCCTGCCTGTTTATTATCTTCCTGCATCTCCTCTCAATCCTAAAGAGAAACTGCTACCTGGGTTCATATATATTCACCTCATGAGTTACCTTTGAACTGCAGTTCTAAAAGATCTACCGACTGCAAAAACAGCGGAGTGCTTGCCGGCCGCATCAGTTAGGTGTGTCACCGAGGACAAAACAGGTGATGCGCCCCGATCCACAGCAGCGAAACGCATCAGGCACAAATAAAAGAATAAAAACACAAAAAACATAAAAGGAAATGAGCCGACATGAACGATCGCGTGTTAAATTAGTTTTTGAGGTGGCGACACCTGATTTGATAATGTTACTGTGGCCGTGCTCAGGACGCAGATGTCTGGAGCGCGTCAACAATCAGAGCTTTGCATGTGCAAGCTGGTTAAGGTTAGGATGGGGGTGAGGGGAAGGTTAAATTGCAAGAGGGTAAAGGTCACAATTTGGTTAAATGTCCGTTTTACGGCGGGTGTCGGTACCGACGCTCTGGCACAGCGCGTTGCCTCCCGACGCTCAGGAGCTCGTCACCTGCTGACAGCAGGCTGCTGTCTTTTCCGTGGACTGCATCTTGCCGGTCATTATCACGTGACAGCGACTAGTCGATGACAGGCACAACAAGTCACTATAGAGCGGTGAAGTCGACTAGTGACTAGTTCATACAACCCCTGCTACTGCTCCCCAGAGTGTTCTGCACCATAATCAGCACGTTCTCTTTGAACTTGATATCAAATTTTCGCCTCCTCTTCGTCTCCGCACGGTTAAAGTTACCCTCGCGGTCTGTCACTGGCAAATCAAAAGTGAGACGATGACACAACCGCCCCCCCGTACTTGCTTGTTACCACATTCCACCCGGCCACAATATAAAACCGGCCATTATTCACCTCCGCCGACTCCGACACCGGCCAAAATGTGATACCCGGCAGTTAATTAAATACAGGCTCATCAGAGCCCATCATAAAACAACCAGAGCGTTTGTTTCATTTAGTTTCTTATCAGAGGTTCTTATTAGAATTAGGGACTATCAGTTTTTAGATGATCTAATAATTAAATTAAAAAACAAGGACAGGAAGCTATAGCGGGGGTCCAGATCATCGGCACCACTATGCTGAACAGAGAAGACCGTTGAACTCCTTCAGACTTGTGCTATTTCTGGAGATGAAACATCAACGTTGCAGAGCAGAGTCAGCGGTAGAGTCGTGTTGTTGTTAGCCAATCAGAGCAGAGATGTCCAGATATCAGGAATGTCGGAGCATGGAGGATAGCACAGACAGAGCTTCCATTTCATCTCCAGTTCCTCAAACACACACATGCTTCTTTAATATGACGATGATGGAAGTACGTTTCTGTTCAGGTCAGCAGGTGCACTCTCATATGTCTCCTCTGATGCTATAGTTGAAGCTGGTCAACCCCACTCTGTACCGCTTCGAGCATCTGGCCACACAGCTGAAGTGGCGTCTGCAGGAGGGCCGTGGGGAGGCGCTCTATCAGATCGGGGTGGAGGACAACGGCCTGCTGGTTGGTCTGACAGAAGCTGACATGAAAGCTTCACTCAAGACCCTGAAGAGAATGGCAGAGAAGTAAGAGGAGTTGGTTCAGCCACTGCAGTTAATGCTCTGATTCAAACAGTGTCTGATATTACACCAGTTGGTGACACTGTTTCCCATCACACTAGTTAGGACTGGAGTGTCACTTAATGGTAAAAATGTATCGCTAGTATGACTATTGAATAGAGGATTATACATACATACACGATGTAATAATTACATCTAGCTAGATGTAACGACTGTTCGTTAGTGCGGCTAAATCTGGATGTTTTATGTGAGTTTCTAGTTTCATGTTAGCTATCTCATCAGCTTGTCCTCTTTAGGGTGGGAGCTGACATCACTCTTCTTCGGGAAAGAGAAGTGGACTATGACCTGGACAGAACCACCAGGAAAATTGCTGAAGTTCTCGTCAGAAAGGTTCCAGATGATCAGCAGGTGAGCGTACCCTTCAGGCTCCGGACCCTCATAGCAGTTACGTCTGTAATCCAGCAGTCTCAAAGCCCCACCTTGTCGTTCTACTCCAGCTGGGGTGAAGTTTTTATTTCTATTGGGTTTGCTGTACCCGAGCTTACAGTAGCTATCGGGTTGCTCCCAAATCTGGTTTGTGGGAATTTCTGTATTTTTGATCCAAGAAAAGTATTTATTTATTTCTGCAACAACAAAAAAATCCCAGAGTGGTTGAACTATTTTTGTGAATCTGATACATAAGATACTAAAGTAACTGTAATTCCAAATGTTTCTTCTACGCTTCCTGATGGAAAATGGACTCTTCCGTTCCACTGTGATGTTTTGGACCAACATCAGTTTCTGGACCTGCGAGTGGCTGTTCTGGGTAACGTGGACTCGGGGAAGTCAACTCTGCTGGGAGTGCTGACACAGGGGGAGCTGGACAATGGTCGAGGCCGCGCACGACTCAACCTTTTCAGACATCTGCACGAGATTCAGACCGGACGCACCTCCAGCATCAGCTTTGAAATCCTGGGCTTTAACAGCAAAGGGGAGGTAACTAATGTCACATGTGTCTAATAGTAGTTAATGTACAGCTGTAATCAGTGAAAATGAGGCCGTTTATGGCTTCACTTCAAACCTGTTGGTAATACTGTTGGTGCACCCCAGGGTTCTGTGTCAGAACCCCTTCTTCTCAGTGTACTGTAAAAAGGGCTTTCTTGAAATTTGTCCAACATATCTAACCAGACCCAAACACAACTAACTACTTAACTATCAATAGTTAAAGTAGATAACTAAGGTTTGAAAGGGTCAATCACCTCATGGGTGGAGTCTTACCTTCACCCACACTTCCTGGAGGCGGCGTTGCCTGGCGGACCAAGAGCCCCCCCCGATGCAGGTCCCCGTTGTGGTGAAAGTGAAATAAACATCAGTATAGAACATTATAGAAACTTTACACAGTTATTACACAATACAGTATATTTTTATAAATACAAATGACTGTAAAATACTTTTGAAAGTTATTTACAACACATGCATGAACATAAAACTCGCCTCCGGCTGTTAACAAGCAGGCAGGCAGTTTTCCTGTTCTGCACACACACCAATATTTGGCGGATTACAGACCTGTGCTGATTGGTCGAGCAGCACCATGACGCGAACTGTGTCTAGCCGGATCTCTGATGATTGGTTGGGTGACATCAGAGATTCTAAGAGTCCGTGAAAGGCACGCTGACTTCATTTCTGATGTGGGTGGAAGCATCTAAACATTGATGCTGGACCTATAACAGGGTATCCGCGGGTCCTTAAAAAGTCTTAAATTAGCTTTTCCAAATTTAAGGCCTTAAAAATCCTTAAAAATGACAAATAATCCTTAAATACAGTTTCCAAAGGTCTTAAATTACCAAAGACCCAATAAACAAGATTATTTTATTTCTATAAAAATTTCGTGAATTTCTAGTTAGTGTTCAGCATTTTTTGTGTACGATATTGCCGTAAGCGGAACCGTACACATGCAGTTGGTTGTGAAAGGGGGCTGTTTTTAGATGTGCACATTAGCTGGTTAAGCTAGTGGGAGCTTGCGCCATGGGGAAGTGCAAGTTTAATGGTAACTGGATGGCTAATCCCACGTTCACGACGTGGTTAGCACCGGTTCCAGGCAGTAGCTGGAAATTATAGCTTAAATTTAATTTAAAAAATTGCTTAAATTTGGTCAAAGTGGCCTTAAAAAAGGTCTTAAAAAGTCTTACATTTGGCTCCCTTAACCCTGCTATAAGCACTGAGGTAACCTGCTGTTGTTTCCATGTAAAAGGAGCAGAGCGTCATCAGATACAAACAACAGGAAGCAAGGAACAGTCTGGCGACTGAACACACATACAGGAGCCCTGTAGATAAGGGTCTTCCAAAGAGGGCCGTTTGTCATGGACCTCAGTGGAGCATGGACAGCAGAGCACCAGACAGAATACAACATGTATGTGGATTTCAAAACCTTTCAAACCGACATGTTTGAACACAGATGCTCAGATGACCCGTTGAACCTGAGATAGGGTGTGAATGCCGCGCAGCGTGCTTCCCAGGTCACTGACAGCTTACGCCTCTGTAAGGGCTGACTGTTTCTTACCAACAGGTGCTTGTTTCTAAGGACATGAGGGCTTATTTTTGTGATCTTAACTTAACAGCTAAATGTTGGGCTTCACTTTAAACATGGCTGCTCGATCCCTGCTGTTTTGTGCAGGTGGTGAACTACAGCGAGTCACGGACAGCTGAGGAGATATGTGAGAGCTCATCCAAGATGATCACGTTCATTGACTTGGCAGGTCATCACAAGTACCTAAAGACCACTGTGTTTGGCCTCACTAGCTACTGCCCTGACTTTGCCATGCTTGTGGTGAGCGCCAACACTGGCATAGGTGAGGTGCAGCCACATGCTCCACTGACAGGAAACACCAGGATCAGTACAGACCTAGGTAGTGTCTCATGGTGTAGACATTATAACAGAGCGCTGGAACAGCTCGTGGTCCTGAAAAATGGAATTCTTCACAATCACACACCGAGTGCTGCTGTAGGGTCTTTCCTAGGAAGAGAAATAGCTGTGTGGTAAATGCACGGGGACTGTGTATTGTATAGGGACGTTCCGATCATGTTTTATGTCCGATTCCAAGTCATTTGATTTAGAGTATCTGCCCATACCGAGTCCCGATCCGATCAACAAAGCATTGAAATAAGAAGAAAACACATCCAAGTTGTCCTGTAGGCTTCATTTGGTGATTATCTTCTTTCTCTTTCTGATTTATTTTAACCTGATTGTGCCCTGAGCAATTTTATGACCAAATAAATAAATAAATAAATTACATTAATGAAAAAAAAAATCATCCTGCATAATCGACATCTCAGTTTCCGTCAAAATAATTGTAATTATCATTTTTGCCAAAATCGAGCAGCGTTAAGGGCTGTGATTCAGACCAATGGCAGACCTGCTGAGGCTACAATGGAGCGTGGCTAGACCGACCTGCAGAGAAGATCTTTTGCTATTTCTTCTTTTTGTCTAGAAAAACTACAAACACAACTCGTTCTTGTGGTTCTTTGTCTGACACAGAGTAAGAGGCGCTTGTTTTTATCTTAGCTGACTTGTTTCAACGTATACCACCTTCATCAGAGCTATCGCCGATGTTGGTGACGTCACTTCTGTTCATCTGCGGGCAACAGAGGACGATATCGCCCTCTACGGCTGTCACTGGTCACTGTGTCCCATGAGTGGTCCAGCGTGTATACACTCCTCTTACCCTGTGCTAGACGAAGAACCACAAAAAAAATAATTCTGACAGAAAATAGAACGAAGGTAGCAAGAAGACAAGGACCCTTCCTGTCTGAACGTCATCAGATGAGGCAGATGCCGGTCAGCGTAGGATGTGTGTGGGCGGGCCTCGGTCCATACGGCCCACATTTACAAACATCCAAAAGGACAAAACAGCTACATCAGACAGCGACGCTCTGAGAAGATCGATTAGACAAACAGGGTAGCCCACTCGCATGAGTGCCTGGGATCCGTACGAGGCTGTAGTCATGCTGGTCGCCTATGGAGATCTAATATGGACTGAGGCTGTTAAATTACAGGCGGAGCCTCAGACCGCTGCAATCGTAGCTGCACACCATCAACTCATGCTCCACGGTCAGAGACCAGCTACACGATAACCCGAAACTAACAGAGTTTTTCCGGTCATTTTCGGCAAGAAAAACACGGTAGAGACACTCCAAAGTGAAGGCACCTCCTGTCTGCATACTAACAAAATCATTACTAGGTAAGCTGACCGAGGCTATCGGGCTTCGCTGTTCCGAAAGTCTGCCGCTGTCGACACGCCCAGATCCAGGAATGTTGACAACGGTGGACTCGTGGATCTTTGACCACAGTGAAACAGCAAAGCCCGATAGCCTCCGCTGACCTCAGTCAGATATGTAGCTGTAATTTCGTCACCCAGCAGCCACACCAACATGTTGTATTCCAATCCATTTTAGACCAAGCAGTGTTATGGTAAACGCATAGAATTTCCTCCGTTCAACCAGAAAAAGTGAAGCAGTCTCGACTAAAAGAGCTGCGGTTTCTGTGGTCTCCCTCAGAGATCCACAAGTGACCAGCATGACTACAGCCTCGCATCGGAGCCGTCCGCGCGTCCCGGCCTGGGAACAGCCATCTGTCTGCTCTAGCAACTCGTCTCCGCCAGGAAACAGAAGATGGGCATCCACTCAAGTTTCTTATCCAGCCAGCAGCCCCACCATGTTTGACCAAGCAGGGTCGCGTGACACAGCATTTCCCCCATTCAACCAGCGAATAAAGTACAGAAACATAATTTTACTTACTGATAACAAGAAGCAGAATCTGCTTAGATGATCTGTTAGTGCGGTCAGTAACCACAGCCAAATAATTCCATGATTAACTCATTCACTGCCAGCAGTTTTCAGCAGTTTCACAGTTTGTTTAAGAGTCACAGAACGTTGTGCGCTAGGATGATGTCAATGCCCAAACTACCAAAACAAAGAGGAGACTCACCTCTTACATCAGGAAGAATCTGCACGTTTTGAGCGTTATCCGTTCTTTCATAATCCAAACTGTGATCGGCAGAAGCTTTTCTGGTTCACGCTTCGCTTTTTTTACAGCAGCGGCCCAAAACGATCTCCTAACACATGGATGTTCTGCCTCCTGATCACGTGACGTGTGACATACGTGGATGAAGATTGGCGTTAAAGCTGGGATGTTTGTTCTCACGATGAGGGGGTTCGTTCCGACACCCACACAGTAAAAAAAAAAAGGCAAATGACGACTTTAGTCGTCAATGCAGTTAATGAGTTAACATCCAAACACAAAAACAAACACAAAAGTTTAGAGAGTCAAAATGGCCGAACATATATTAATGTGAGGCTGAGGCATTTCCCCGGAGCTAGCTCTGAAGTCACGTAGCTCTGGTGCTTATTAAAGTGACAGTGTGTATTTTCCCTGGCAATAGGGGCAGTAGATACCTAAATCATTGCAAGCAAGCATTATCTTTGTGTTCAAGTAAGACCTTACCAACAGGTAGCCATTAGGGTCAAAAATCCCTGGGAGCGCAACCTCCAGCAAAATGACAAGCACATCCCACCCCCTTTCATCCGTGGCAACGAGTGAAGAGGTCAATGTGTAAAACAAAATGTTTATGAATGGTGAAAGTTTTGTAACCATTTGTTACAAATCAGTGTTTTGTCCTCATGGGCTTCCGTAGATGGAAACATGGCATCCAATATGGAGTTGCCCAGAGATTTAGACCTACTCCATGTATTTTAGACCAGATTTTTATGGTTATATGTTACGAAACTGCCAATAATTTTCAACAACTGGGCATCTTTTAATTAATTTACAGCATTTCAATGGATATTTCTAGAGAGTAATGGTAAAAATCATCATCATCAAACTTTATTCTGGGCCTTTAAGGTCCATGATGGGAAGAGAGAGAGAGAGAGAGTTCTCATTTTGACAACAATAAAATTTAGGAGTTCGTCTTCCACAATTGTTTTTCCATCTGCTGTCATATATAAGGATCTCAGATTTTCCTTGAGAACCACCAACTCCACCAGCTCCTCTGACACGCACAGCCACACCCGACGCCATCCTAGCTTCCTGGCAAGGCAATTGTAGACTCTCTGGCTACCTCGAGTAGGCCACTTCATAAAAAACTACACATTGTCACTTTAATTATTCTCAATTTTAAGCATTTCATGACACTCAAAGAGAAGTGTAACAAAACAATCACACCCCTCAACGTTGTCATGAGTGTAAACTAGATCTATTAAACCCAAAATGGGGTTTTGAACCAGGCTGTAAACATGTTTATTTCTGCTGTGAAATTGGCGTTTTTAACATGGCAGTCAATGAGGATTTGCTCTCTTCTGCTACCAGCCCCTTGTGGATGAGGGTGGAACTGCAATGTTTGCCACTTCCGTGTTGGCTTTTTAAAGTTTACCCCAGTACGCCCCTTGGGTAAAACGAGCTTTATTCACTAACCTGATAAAGGTCAGTGAAACATGAAAGCCAGTAAAGTTTACTTTATTACCACACTTTCAAAATCACATGTGGTCGGCATCTTCCACTAGTTTAACTTGCTGCTAATATATAAATCCGTTTATTTAAGATTTATGATCATCTTTTTTGTTGGAGCACCTGGAGATTTTTTGCTATCTGAAAAAACTTTTTTTGAATGAAAACTTAATTTTCACATTAAATGTTTGTATTTAAGAAATGCCCATCAATGAAAACCCACTGCTCAGACCAGTTTCAGTTCTGGTCTGGCAGCAATGTCTTTGGTCCTGAAATCCACCAAAATTGGTTCTCCCTGGTTAGGTTTCCTATAGGTCAGCAAATATTTTAACTCGTTCACTGCCACTGACGACTAAAGTCACCACTAGCCTCTTAACGGGCGGGCGTGGGAACGAGCTCGCTCACCTTGAGAATACACATCACAGCTCTAGAGCTGATTTTCACCCGTGTGTGTAACACCTCATGTAATCTTGAAGCGGACAGTCCAAGATTTAGGAGGTGGTTTTGGGCAGCTGCTCTGCCTAAAGCGAGGCACAAATCTGAACGCATCTGCAGCTCACACTTCCACAACGGATCGTGAAAGAATGAAAAATGTGGAAAGATGCTGATTCTTCCTGATGTAAGAAGTCAGTCTGCTCCGTCTGTTGGTAGTTTTGGTTTTAAATGGTCACAGAGAACAATATTCTGTGACTCTTAAAAAAAAAAAACGAGTAAAAATGCTGAAAAATGCTGGCAGTCAGGAGATTTCTGACCAGATAACGGCTGGCAGTGAATGAGTGAATGATTAAGTCTGCTCATCATGAACACTTTAAAGTGACCGAAAGACAAATACAATAACGTACTACTAACCTTAGTTTGTGATGACTTATCCCAGTTAAGTTGCTCTTCACTGAGTTATCCAAGTTAGGCTTAATTAAAAAAATGTTCAGAATAAATGAAAAGTTTGACTTCCATGTTCTCAAAAATCAGAAAAGTTGAACTAAATCAACACATTTGAGTTCTAAGAACAGTTTTTAATTTCAGCTCGACTTATTTCATTATTCTCAACGTTTAGGTGTACAGTGTGAGCGTCGTGGAGTGAACCGGTGCGGTTTGTCAAGCAGGCATTTATCAGGAAGGCCTTGATGTTCTAAACTCGCTTTATGGAGAGACCCCCCCCCCAGTCCTGCAGAGATATTGAAACTGTACTTTATGGGCCATTCCCATCTGTACCGGGTCGGCCCGGGTAGCCCCAGTCGGCCCCAGCCTGGCCCGGTTGATTCCACACATCCTTGCCTTAAGCCCATGTGGGCTGATTCTACCCACCAATCAGAGGCTTGCTCTAATGGAAGGTGTGAATTTGCTGTCAGCAGTGGGTGTGTTGGCCCTGGTCGGCCTGAAGCAGACCCCCTCGAGAAGAGGGCTGAGAATGAGCCTTGGTTGGCCCGGGAAAATACCAGGCCACCCAGATATGTAAACAACCTACGCTACCCGGCCCGGGCCGACCCGGTACAGATGGGAATGGCCCATAAGTGGCTCTGGACTAAAACGTAAACTGCCTATTAGGGCCGTGCCGTCTGATGATATACGATCATTAAGGATCATAGAGTGATAATCTATAAATACGATTCTGAAATCCTGCAAAGGGAACCGGGATAAGGTCGTGATGATTGTGTTCCATATCGCCCACCCCTGCTGCCTGGGTCAGCGATGTGGTTTCACTTTTTAAACTTGATATTGAGCGTTTTCTCACAGATCTTTCTTTTGATCAGTGGAAGCTTTTTATTTTCATCATTTCTCATTTTTGATTTGATAATGAAGTAAAACAGTTGTGAAGGAAAGATCACGTAAAGCCACTAAAGCTTACTTTATTACCACACTTTCAAAATCACATTCCCACCACGTGGTCGGCGTCTTCTCACGCTTTGCTTTGTTGGCTCTGGTCTGTCCAGTCGGGACAACTCGTGAGCACTTGGGCCTGGCCATGGCGCTGAAAGTCCCCATCTTCATCGTGGTCAGTAAAGTGGACCTGTGCTCCCGCGGCACTGTGGAGCGAACGGTCCGCCAGCTGGAGCGAGTCCTGAAGCAGCCGGGCTGTAACAAGGTCCCCATGGTGGTGTCCAACCCTGACGACGCCGTGACCGCAGCGCAGCAGTTCACTCAGTCCTCATGGTTGGTGGCTCCAGGCAGAATGTCACCGCAGCAATCGCATGAAGGCTTCAGTTGAAACGTTTAGTGTCGTCTGAGTTTCCTTTGTTGTTGTGCAGCGTCACACCCATCTTCACCCTGTCCAGTGTGTCTGGAGACAGCCTGGACCTCCTGAAGGTGTTCCTCAACATTCTCCCTCCACTGAGCAACAGCAAGGAGCAGGAGGAGCTGATGCAGCAGCTCACCGAGTTTCAGGTATATAATCTACACACACCTGAGTTTGGTTGTCTTCAGGAGACTCAGAGGCCAACTCAGGCATGACTGAACCTCCTGGAGGTCTGTCGGTTAAATCAGACGGGTTCAGACTCTCTCTTCCAGTAGGGGGCGACCTCGGCTCCACCACGCTGATCCTGGGTTGTTATTGCATCTTCTAA
>SSNQ01034128.1:0-15851 GCA_006942095.1 Nothobranchius kuhntae | reverse complement strand
TCACGCTTTGCTTTGTTGGCTCTGGTCTGTCCAGTCGGGACAACTCGTGAGCACTTGGGCCTGGCCATGGCGCTGAAAGTCCCCATCTTCATCGTGGTCAGTAAAGTGGACCTGTGCTCCCGCGGCACTGTGGAGCGAACGGTCCGCCAGCTGGAGCGAGTCCTGAAGCAGCCGGGCTGTAACAAGGTCCCCATGGTGGTGTCCAACCCTGACGACGCCGTGACCGCAGCGCAGCAGTTCACTCAGTCCTCATGGTTGGTGGCTCCAGGCAGAATGTCACCGCAGCAATCGCATGAAGGCTTCAGTTGAAACGTTTAGTGTCGTCTGAGTTTCCTTTGTTGTTGTGCAGCGTCACACCCATCTTCACCCTGTCCAGTGTGTCTGGAGACAGCCTGGACCTCCTGAAGGTGTTCCTCAACATTCTCCCTCCACTGAGCAACAGCAAGGAGCAGGAGGAGCTGATGCAGCAGCTCACCGAGTTTCAGGTATATAATCTACACACACCTGAGTTTGGTTGTCTTCAGGAGACTCAGAGGCCAACTCAGGCATGACTGAACCTCCTGGAGGTCTGTCGGTTAAATCAGACGGGTTCAGACTCTCTCTTCCAGTAGGGGGCGACCTCGGCTCCACCACGCTGATCCTGGGTTGTTATTGCATCTTCTAAAGAGTCTGAAACGGAACATTTTGGAGTGAACAAAGCTGAAGTTTGGTCCTGCCTGTGTGTGTTTCCCAGGTGGATGAGATCTACTCAGTTCCTGATGTTGGGACTGTTGTGGGAGGAACTTTGTACAGGTGAGAGATGACATCATCTTCATCATCTACACCTTTTGCAAACCCAGAGTAGGTAACATGTGGGACTGGGACAAAAATTCAGGCCAGGAGTTTCAGGCTCAGCGCACACTAGAACGCTGCCGCCATTTGTCCATGCAAGTGTGTGTGTGTGTGTGTGTGTGTGTGTGTGTGTGTGTGTGTGTGTGTGTGTAAGTCCAGAATCTCTGAAACCAGCACACCAAGCGTACTGCTAAAAGGACAACCCAGTGGACTTCTTAATGAGAAAACAAAGAGAACAAGAGTGAAAAGCAACGATTAGGTTGGGACCACAGCGAAGGCCCAAGTGGCTTCTCATTGGCCAAGCCTCCGCATGGCAAAAGAGATGGTACGCGTCATGTCTGGAGAGAAAGCTGCCAACCAGCTCCACACTACCGCTGTAGCCCGGAGGACATGTGAAATGCAGCTGACATACCAGGTGCTCTTACTGAGCGTGTGGGACTACTGATCCAGGTGCTGGTGTCCTTCAGGTATGAATGTGAAGTAAAAGCACAGGAGGAGTTTTTCTGCCAGCAACTTCAACCAAGGAACCACAGCGGGGAATGTTTTCAATCTCCTGAACTCGTTTATGCAACAAAATGGAAAAAGTGTGTCCGAGCGTGTTCTGATGGCGTCTGCGCTCGTACAGGAAGTCACGGCGGTGCAGTAGCGCGGACACATGCTTTGGCTCCGGAGATGCGCTGGACTCACTGCAGCAGTCAGAGCTTAAAACTGTTCTCAGCTCAGCGGTGAAGGCCGTTACCTCTATAAACACCAGACCTTTGTCATGTGCTGTGTGATGGGCAGCGACCATCTTCAATGGAGGTACGATGGCTTTCAAGAGGGAGAGTACCGACCAGGCTCTTCTACTACAGAGAGGTCCACCTCTCCTTGGCAGGTCTGTTTGAAGACAGTGTGGCTCAGGCTTACGTCTCTGTTATTTTCCCACGTTTAAACAAACTCACTCTGGGACTACAGGGGATGTCGGCCAGGGCTTTGGATGTGCAGGAATAAACATTTTGTTTACATTTGCCCAGCAGATCAGCTCAGGAAATGTCCCGGTGTGTGTGTGTGTGTGTGTGTGTTCCAGTGGTGTGTGCAGGGAGGGAGAGCGGCTGGTCGTCGGCCCAACGGGCGAGGGCCGTTTCCTGCGTCTGAAGGTGGGCAGCATCCAGAGGAACCGCTCAGCCTGCAGGGTGCTGAGAGCCGGACAGGCAGCCACACTGGCTCTGGGAAACTTCGACCGCTCACTGCTGCGCAAGGTCAGAGGTAGCCTAAAGCCTCGCAAGCATTAAGGAGGCGATTCAAAGCTGACAGAGCTCACCCTTCATGAGTGCTGGGCGGGGTCCGAATTATGGGGGAGCAAAGGAGAGGCCGGCTCCCCGGGAAGGGTGACTCACCCAGGGGGAGCCCGAAAAAAAAAAATCCTGGTTCTACTTATACTTTATCATTAATGTGGACTCTGCGGGGTTCTTTTGAGCGGGGAGGACGCAGAGCGCTGGTCGTTGTTGCGCTCCAGGAAGCTTCGTCCTGCACACGGCCACAGTAACGTTCTCAAAGTGTCGCCATGCACCCCAAAACAATTCAGTTAACACACGATGGTTAATGTCAGCTCATGTCCTCTCCAGCTGTTTGTGCCTTATGCGCTGCATCACCTGTCTTGTGCTCCCGGTGCCTCACTGATGCAGCCGGCACACATTCTGCCCTTCGATCTGCTTAGTTCAAACGTAACTCAGGAGGTGAAAGTAGGAAGCAGTTTTTCTGTAGGACGGAGAGAAGAAGCAGGAAGAAAAGAGACAGACGGAACAGAAAAACAGCAAAATAAAAACAAGAAAACAAACATGTTTGAAAAGGAAAATGTAGGTAGATCTATCCACTACATGCCTTTATCGCAGCAATCTATAAACATGTAATATTTATACATTTCATACAATTCAGGTCAACTTCAAAGCTCAGCACCACACCCAGGGCCGTGTCAAGGCATTTCGGGGACTAGGGCAAGAATAAAGCCCCCCTGGAAGCCTCTGTGTAATTCGTACCCTGGTGCTAGGATTCGTGTGTGTGTGTGTGTGTGTGTGTGCGTGTGGCCGTGGTGCTGCCGCTTTAGCACGCCCACTGGCTGCAGGTCAGTCTGACTTCCTGTCTCAATGATGCTGGGCTGTTTTCAGGGTATGGTGATGGTCAGCCCGAAGATGAACCCGACCATCTGCTGTCAGTTCGAAGCTGCCATCGTCCTCCTCTTCCATGCTAAAACGTTCAGGCGGGGGTCACAGGTCACCATCCATGTTGGGAACGTCAGGCAGACTGCTACTGTGGAATGCCTTCATGGAAAAGTAGGTTTTCTGATCCGCTTTCAGCTCACCGTGTTGTAGGTGATCCTGGTGTGACATCATCTCTGACTCTTCCAGAACGAGCTGCGGACAGGTGAGAGGGCCGTGGTTGGCTTCCACTTCATCAAGCATCCAGAGTACCTGCGACTGGGCGCCAAGCTGCTCTTCAGAGAGGGCGTCACCAAGGGGATCGGTCACGTCACACGCCTGTTTCCTCCCTCCCAGAACCATCAGAAACCATGAAAACGTCTCAGTCATCCTCCATCCTGGGGTCCAGAGCTTAGAGAAGACCTTCCTGGGTCTACGTTTGTGTCCTCATCTTTGCCAGAATGCTTGTTTGAATCAAAAGTTGTACATTATTGTTATTATTGCACAAAAGGAATAAATATAAAAGAAAAATCCCACTTTTTCCCAAGTGTGAACACATTTACGTTTTAGTCTTCCAGCGTTTTGCCTTTTCGAACACGTCAGAAGAAATCCTTCAGCTGGGTGGACAACACAGCATGACTCAGCTAAGCCCAGCAGCAGCCATCCAGGAACGCCGCCATCAGGCACATTCAACGGGCCACGTTCCATTTCACACAAAACCGAACTTTACTGAGGAAAAGGAATATGAGGGGACACGACACAGCTGCTGTAACCATGGTTACCGGTCGCCTGAACATAAACACAACTCTTGTCCTTTTGGCCGGTGCGCGTTGAGGGTTGCTGCTTCCTGCTGCCGTCCCATTGGTGCCTCGCGGGGATTTAAACGACGCAGCTGATGAAAAGGTTCTGATCTTATTTCGATGCTTCCACATTTCTTTGCAGCTGTAAACACTGAGTGTGTTCTCCACGACTGCGGAAGCTGCTGCTACTAACAGGTAGCCGCACTGCTGACTCAGAATGTGTGATTGCTGACTCAGCAGCACCTAGAGCAGCCTGGGGTCGGTGGGATTGCTTCTCCTGCCCGTCCCTCTGGAGCCAGAGCGAAGGCGTCTGAGATTCCTTCTGACAATCCTTCCATGTTTCCAGAGCCTTTTAACTGGAGTTTGGACTAAAATGGAACATCAGATATATTTCTAATGAATTGGAAAAATCTAGATTCATTATTTAAGAGACATGTAAAACTCTGTCTCAAGCCCAGTCCAGCAGGGACGCACGGTCCTCCACGTGTGTTGCAGGTGTCTCCGCTCCAGCAGGAGTAGAGAAACTAAAACATTTAGTCAGAAGTTACAGAAATGTCAGTAAAAACGCTGGTTTTGTCTTGTTCTTGCTATCCTGTCTTCTCCGTACGTCAGAGTCAGATCACCGATAACCCGTGTAGCTGCAGCTCTGACATCTGCCTGGCTGCTCTGGCGGAGCTCTCTGGACTGCGTCCAGCCTTCAGGGAGGACGGGTTGTTAAAAAACCAGGATGATGACACAATCGAGTCTCTGAGGCTGCATGAAGACCTCGCTGTGAGTCAGTCTTTGCAGGGTCCTGTAGAGGTTCGTGTTAGGTCCATGACCATTTCATTCTTCACGACCAATGTACGCTGGCTCATGCGGCCTGGAGTCATGGACTCTGCCCTCTCTACCAAGCTCCACCCACAAGTCCAACGTGCAACCACAAGAACAAAACACTCAGACCTCGAGATGGGCTTTGTGGATCTAGCAGCGCCTGCTGAGCAGGTGAAACTGGAAAAACGACAATCGGTGCCGAAGTTCCCTCATGTCACTCAGACAGATGCATTTAATGCAAAGCCAGATGTTTCCGATATTTGTTGTAATTATGATGATTATGTCTTACAGCTGATGAAAACTCCACCTGCAGTATTCTATACTGATGACTCCGGAACACCAGCAGAGGGTTCCTGAGCCTGTAGATGGTCTCAGTCGGAGCTGGAGTACTGACATAGATGGACTTCAGCACCAGATTCTAGTTTTTATAGTTTCACCTGTTTTTATAAAGGTCTGACAACCTTCTGAAGGCTGTTCTGACTGATGACACACCCGGGTTGTAACCCCATCACTTCTTCAGCATCAGGCCAGTGGGAGGTGATCTGGATCCAACATGTTCCAAAGGAATCCTGCTGTGGTCAACATGACATCATTGGTTTGTGTACTAGGATCCTTGTGGGAATGTGTTGCAGATGTAAGGATCCTGACTAGGATGCAGGTGAGCCTCAGAGATGTAGAACATAGCAGGAGAAGGAGCGCAGCCGAGTCATGTTTGCATTCAGACTGATGGAGGTTTTTTAGTTAGTCATGTTCTAGCCGGTGGTGAAGTCTCAATCCAGCGAGACGAGGTCATGGGGATGTATGGATGGAGAAAGCTGCCCCCACACACAGACGGGCGTCTGGCTACGCCAGGCTCCTCTGGCGAGTCTTGATCCTCGGGTACAACTAGGGATCAAAATAAAACATTAGGAGAAGTTTCAAACCTCAAACGGAACACTAGTGTCAACAGACGGTCCACAGGTTGTTCAGTCCTGAACTCCAGCACAGTTTTCCTTATTTGCCCAAAATGAGGACTTTTTAAAAATTCCAAATTGCATCATTTAAAGGCACACTAGGTAAGTTTTGGCCATCAGATTACATCAAGTCACTGACTAGTGTCAGAGTCTTTACAGCAATCCTCATACTAAGCAAGCATGCAGCGACAGTGGAGAGGAAAACTCCCTTTTAACAGGAAGAAACCTCCAGAGAATCCTGGCTCAGTATAAGCAGCCATCCTCCACGACTCACTGGAGATGGAGAAGACAGAGCACACACACACACGCACGCACACACACACACACACACAAAGTGTGTCTATAGTTACATTGTGATGTCTTAGTAAATATTCTATTTGGTGAGAGATAAACTTTATTGTATGTATCCTAGTGAATCTATAATTAAACGGGTAAACTAGTAGTAGCACATGTGTTCACCAACAGAGACGACTCAGTCCCTGAGACGACTCTTGTCGTGATTTGGCGCTTAATAAATAAACTTGAACTGAATTGAATTGAATGAATGACAGACGGTATTTAGGTGCTTTTCATGATCATACGAAGAAGCCCTGTATTTAAACTGTGTCAGTACACAGGTCCAACAGTTGGGTGGGCAGCTCACCCCAAACAGGTTGTGAGGAACGTATCCTTCATGGTCCCCGCATCGTGCCCACCACCATTCTGTCTCCATCTCATCTTCTGGTCTCAGCACTGTGATGCAATCACCCTCCATAAAGCTAAGTTCATCGTCATTCTGAGGCTCCCAGTCCCAGAGAGCATACACCACTCCGCGGTTCATCACTCCCATCTTCTCCTGAACTCCTGCAACACAAACAGAAAAAAATACCAAAATAAATCACAACCAAAACACCACAGCCACACCTCTAAACTGATCTAGTCCTTGCAAGTGATATCCAACACCTTGAACACCAAGAAGTTTAGAAGAACTTGACAGAACTTTAAACATGAACTTTCCTTCCACTCGCAGACGAGACCTGCTGGAGATGAACATTCATGCGTTCATCTCCAGCAGGCTGGACTAATGCAATGGTCTTTTGACTGGTCTTCCTAATAAAAAGCTGTGAAGCAACTGCAGCTTACTCAGAATGCTGCTGCTAGAGTCTGAACAAGAACCAGGAGAACCGAGCACATCACTCCTGTTCTTAGATCTCTACACTGGTCACCAGTAAACTACAGAATCCTTTTCAAAGTACTTCTACTAGTTATTCATAGTGAATCACTGACTGGCATGGGGCCAGAATGCATGTCAAATCCCTTTCAGGTATACCTGCCCAGCAGGACTCTGAGATCCTTAGGAGGCAGTCAGCTGGTAGAACCGCAGTGTGAAGCTGCTTGTAGCTACTATGCCCCAACTCTAGTCACTTCTAAATCAAAATCAGCCTTTTAATGACTATTTATTGTGCTGCACTTACTGCACTGTAACTGTTCACCCTTTAACTTTGTATTTTCATGTTATTCTTACAACTAATTTAATTTGAGTGTTTGTATCTGCTGTTTTCTGTTGTCCAGTTGATTTTAATGTTTCATGTTCTTGCTGATCTTGCACTTGAAAAGCACATTGAATTGCCTTGTGTATAAAATGCGCTACATAAATAAAGCTGCCTTGCCATAAAATGTAATTTGCAACAGAATAGAGCTTGTTGGCCCACGTCTTACCATAAAGGAACTGAGCGCACTGAGCATAGCCGTCCTCCATCTCCTCACACTTGTCAGCAGCCGTTTGCATGTCGCTGTACGTAGAGGCAAAAACTGCTGCCCCAGATTCCACCAGGAACTTACAAAGTTGCACGTTGTTGCAGGAAGCAGCACAGTGCAAGGGGGTCCTGCAGACAGAAAGACGACGTTTGTCAAATTTGACACTAATGCGTTTCAGGAAAATCTGATGAAACACATATCGAGGACCTCTCGATGCAGAGAGAGTTGCCAGGGCAGGAGATGTTTCAGAGGGAATGGCGGGGACGGGTTTGACTTTGTCAGACAACATCAGAGAACACGCTGATGTTGTCTGACAAACTAGTTTAATTTTTATTCTTTTGTCAAACTTGATGTGTCCCAAACAGAAGCATGCTTCTCCACACATCAAGTGACCTGCTCAGTTTGGAGAGGTGTGCAATAAATGTTCTTGGCAGCTGGCGCTACTGTGGTGACATAATTAGCTTAAAAATATATATTTATTCATTCAGTTCAGTTCTATTGTCCCTCACCAGAAAATCTGAAGCACAAAAACAGTCAAGGATGAACACAAGCACAGTACACACATATCCACATCATCATATCCTGGTGCAAGACAGTTATTAAAGAGCAAACTGCAGGTCAGACACTCCCAGGAACCGATTTTTGGAGAAACATAAAAAGGAGGGTGGGGGCGCAGCTTGTGAGTTAACCATGCTAGCTTAAACTTGTGTGCTAGCATCCCAATATAGTACAGATTACTATCATCCATCCATTGTCTTTACCCACTTATCCTCGCAGGGTCTCGGGGGGCTGATACCTATCTCCAGCTGTCTCCGGGCAAGAGGGCGGGGGACACCCTGGAGAGAGTGCCAGTCCAATGCAGGGCAACAGAGACACACAGGACAAACCACCAAGCACACACACATTCACACCTAAGGACAATCTAGAGAGACCAATGAACCTAACAGTCTGTCGTGAGCCGGGGTGAGTACTCGCTCTCACAAACTATCTCCGAGTATGTTCACAGGAGAGGGAGCGGCAGCTGCATCGCATCAGCTGATTCAGCGGATCTACTACTAAAGGAGGTGGTGAACACAGCTCGACGCCGGATGATTACTACGACTTGGTAATGCCCAGCCCTAGCTCTAGCGCTCTTGGTTTCTCGTGATTAGTCTCAGTGTATTTTTTGCACTTGTACGTTTTTGGACCTTATGTAATCTTTGTATTTTTGGACTCACCCACCTCAGGCTCTTCGCTCATCTGGAATTACTCACTCAAACTCCACAGGACGCCTGGACTCCGCATTCAGCCACGTTCATCATCCTCCTCCCAGACCATCCCGCTCACAATCCAGCTCAGGAGATCTCACTTCTGGATCATCCCCGGCTCTCAACCTCCCCTTGTTACCTAAACCAAACCATCTCCCGTAAGTTCCCTCTCAGTATTCCTGCCTAGACTGTTTATCTCCTGGACTCACCTCTGGTTTGCTCTCCCTCAGACCCTGGTTCCCGTTTTCTCCCCCGATCCGCTGGAATTCTCAGCGCGCCCTAAGTTCCCCTTAAATAATAAATTCTGTTTTACTTGCCTTCATTCTGTGTATGGAGTTCTGATTCTGCATATCTTGGGTTAGACTCATCCCCAAAACCATGACACAATTATGTTTTTGGACTGTGGGAGGAAGCTGGAGCACCTGGAGAGAACCCACGCATACACAGGGAGAACATGCAAACTCCTTGTAGAAAGACCCCAGGTCAGGATTTGAATCCAGGGCCTTCTTGTTGCAAGGCAACAGCGCTAACCACTCCCCAGATTACTATCATGTACCAGACAGTTAAAGTAGTATCGGTCAGTTAATATAATATTAATACTAATGAGCGTCTGTCAGCTGTCTCATACTCGTTAATATCCGTTCACCTAACATAGTTTAGCTTAGAAAGATGCCTGTCATCCAGTTCTGGAGCTCATGCGGGCTGGATCCGACCCAGACACCAGCGAGCCGGTCGAGTCGGTATTTTTAAAAGCTGTGCATCCTCTCCTGGTGGTCCAGGAGGCGGTTCTGATCTGGTTCCTACCCGCAAACCAGCTGGCCTGCTGAGCCCCACATCTCTTCTGATGGTTGGTTCTGATCTGGTTCTGACGGTGATCTGAGCTCCAGAAATCCACATTTCATTTTTTAAACCCGCCACGGGTCTCTGGAGCCCAGCGTGGACCTCCCTGATCCAGTTCTGACCGATAATTGGTAAATGGCGTGTATTTGATATAACGCCTTCTAGAGTCCTGGAACCCCCCAAGGCGCTTTACAACACAATCAGTCATTCACCCATTCACACACACATTCACACGCTGGTGGCCATGAGCTACAATGCAGCCACAGCTGACCTGGGGCGCACTGACAGAGGTGAGTCTGCCGTACACAGGCGCCACCGGTCCCTCCGAACACCACCTGCAGGCAAGGCGGTTTAAGTGTCTTGCTCAAGGACACAACGACAGCGAAGGACTGTGCAGGACTTGAATCTGCAACCTTCCCATTACTGGGCAAGCACTTATTTCCTGGATCTGTAGATCGATGTGGACTACAGAAGTCCCATCCTTTCAGCTGCACATAACGCCCTCAGGCACGGAGATAGAGAAGTTGTTTCTCTTATCTGGAACCCCGTGGACTCGATGTCAATGCTACGTAAGGATAAAAGATCATTCCAAAGTCGGGGTGCAACAGTCTGGAAGGAGCGATCACCTCGACTTTTGTATCTGGTCTTTGGAACTTCTAGAAGGTTCTGGTGTGTGGACCTGAGGGCTCGGGTTGGAGCATAGGGCTTTAACAGTTCAGGAAGTTGAACACAGAACTTGGAACTGCAAATCTTGCAGGAGTGGGCGGGTAAGAAAAAAAACCTGCAAGTCCATAATCATTCTGCAAGGAGTTGGAGAGTGCTCCTGAGGTAAAAACAAACCTAATGCTGGAGAATGAAACTAAATAAAAGAAAAGATAATTAGACATATGGAACCAACAAACGTATGCTAGGGACAGTTAGACCGTCAGAAGGGCCGGGTTCGGGCTTCAAGACCCTCTGGTCATTTCAAATGATTGGGCCTGTTGAGAACTAGTATAAACCTTGTTTTTGTTGGCCTATGTATGGAGAAGAGGGTGTGAGCAGGATTGGACACAGATATTAGTGGCAGTGAAAGAGATGGACAGCAGAAGAGGGCAGAATTTCAACAGGCTAGAAAGGGATTGAATAAATGGTCCCAGGCAGGGCTTTAGCGTATTTCTCAGTGGCATAGAGGACAGAGGTATGTTCCAATTCTCCTTAGAAATAATGTCACATGAGAGTTGTTGATCTGTTGTACTTTCCACATGTCATACTGGATACTTGAGCTACATACTCACCAGCCATCGCTGTCGGCAGCATTCACGTTGACACCAAACTGAACCAAAAACTTGACAATCTCTGTGTGTCCAGCGCAGACAGCATTGTGCAGTGCTGTGATTCCCTCATCGTTGGGCATGCTGGGATCTTCTACCTGCACGAGAAACATCTTCCATATTTAACAGGAGTTTGGTTTAGTTTTTCAAACATTTTCAAACACGGCAATCATAAATAAACAGAAAACACAAAGAAAGAACGAGAAAGAGATCTTTTATATAGCGCCTCTCAAGATAAAAATAAATCTCAAGATAAAAATAAATGGTGAACAAGAATCTGCTTCTAGACCTGCAGAAAGAGAGAGAAGGGGACACACAACAATACAAGACCAAAATATCACTGCGCCAACAACTTAAGGGTATATAAAAGTAATTATTGTTTCTGAAAAACACACGGTAATAATTCATAGTGCATTTAGTGTGAACCACAGCCACCACACAGGTGATGTGTTGAAAATACCCAAGTCCATCCTTGTGAGAGCACCACAAGTTGACCTCACTGCCATCTGCGACCATCTCCTGTCACTTACTTCTCTCCTGTTCTGGATTTTTCTCCGGGGTTCCAGTGTTCCTGTCTTCCTTGTCTTCGATATGGCATTGGTTCTTGCCTGGACGTTGCTTTGTTTGTATAACACTGTTGCTGATTGGATGTATGCTGACGTCTCCACTGTGTGGGGTGTTTGGATAACCTCACTCTTTCATCTGCAGCTGTTGTTTACCTTGGATATAACACCATCTTCTACGTCCAAGGGACCTTTCTACTCTCTACTATGGGGGGGGGGGGGCTACTTGAAAGCCTCTATTTCATCTGCAGCCGGTGTGTTACAAGATCTAACACAATCTGTGGCCAGTAACCAATGTGGAATTTGGCCTTCACCCATAACATCTGCCAAAGGTGTTCCATCACCTCAGAAGTGAAGTGAGTTCCTCTGTCCAAGTGAACACGTGTGGGGAGACCTGACCTGGAGAAGATGTGGTTCATCAAAAGAGCGGCGGTGGTTTGTGCCATTTCGTTGGCTGCTGGTGAAGATTCAACCCACTTAGTGAAAAAAACAGATCACAGTCAAGAAGTATTTGTTACCCCTGGTGGACCTGGTCAGGTCTGTGGTCCCACAGGGAGGCCAACAAACTGTACTTTCGACCTTCACCCCTGACTTTTGGTGAGGGAGATTTTCACGCCAGCAGCTGTGAGCTGACCCATGACATGGTCCAGCTCGAACAGGTAGTCTTCCAAAGTCTGTTTACGAATCAGAATATCATCGACGTAGATGATGGTCCAAGAAGGTGTTAAACTCAGAGGGTGAGTTAGAGGACACCATGTGAAGGTGTAATGGCAGTTGGCGAAGGGGAAAGCTAGTTTATATTGGTCAGAAGCATTGGTCAGGGACTGTCCAGAATCCAGAAGCAATGTCAAGTGTGGAAAGGTATTTAGCATCTCTCACCTTCGGAAGTTCTTGTTCCAGGAGGGTCATCGACCACTGGGGCAATGGAACCTGTTGGTTTAGTTTTCTTAAGTCAATGGTTAGCCACCACTTACCATTAGGTTTCCTCACTGGCCACAACGGAGCTGAGAAGGTGTTGTTACAGGGTCAAATGATACCCTTTTCTAAGAGGCTGTCAATGATTTCCTGGACAGGTTCATGGGACGCCAAAGGAATCTTGTATTGTTGCACGAAGGTTCTGCGGTGCATGTTGTGGTGTAGGAATCCTCACCTCATGGATTGTAGTCAACCCACAATCTAGACCAGGGGTGGGCAATTAATTTTTACAAGGGGCCACATGACAAATCCTGACTTGCATCAGAGGGCCACATTAACGACATCTTGAACCCAAGTCTGCTTAACTTTCTTAAATTGTAAAATTCACTAAATTATAATCACAAATAGCTGGTACTGGTAATCAGAAGAATAAAACTAAAATAAAATAATGTAAATATTGATATTGGGCTATGCTATGTGAAACTGTGGTGCATATTCCAAATAAAACAAAAACAACCACTGAATCAATCATTTTCTTTTAGCATGTTTAACTCAAGAAACAAGAAGTTTATAGAAATGCAACAATACAATGACTTGTGTCATGTTTTCTTCAGTGAGAATAATCCAGCCTATTTTGGTTTTGAACAAGGGCAATGAAATCTGGCTGAATGGCTGAGGTGGCTATGCGAAGAACCGCTGAGAGGTGGTCATCAGTGACAGAGGACCTGTGTTTGGATTTGTTGAACTTCATCACCGAGAATGTCTGTTCACATACATAGGCAGATCCGAAGAGGACTAGCATCCTCTGAGCATGATTCCTCAGGTGTGGAAAGTTCTCTTCTTTGAGGGAGGAATAAAAGTCCAGCAGTGAGACTGGCCTGAAGTGCTCTGCCAGAAGCGTGTCAGACTGCAGGTCAATGAGTTCCATCTGAACATCACTTGAAGCATTATCCACACTGCAGGTGAAGGGAGAAGAAACCATGTCCATTTCATTTTCAAGAGCTTTGAAATCTTGAAATCGCCTTGAAAACTCTGCATGCAGTACTTCTAACATGGCTGAGTACTTGTGGAGGTGATTGACTCCTTTAGTGTTGGCAAGTGGGTCAGAAAGTTGTCCTTCACTTGGCTTGAGATAAGCTGCAACTTCCTCATGAAAGCCTTTACTGCACCGTACCTCTCATGCACAAAAAGTCCCCTGCACCGCAGATTGACATTTAGTTGGTTCACTAGTGCAGTCACTTCCACAGCAAATCCGACGGCATGTCCTTTCCTCACACAAAAATCCTGAATCTGTTCTCTCCGATCCATTTCCAAAATAAAGGCCTTTTTAAATTGCCCATATACGACATTTGAAATTGTTAAAGGTAGGTCAATTGTGGACCATTTAAAAAGGCCTTTATTTTGGAAAGCACCATCAGAATGACTTGATATTGATATGGTATTACTGTGGGGTTGTATACTGTTGATCTAAAGTGGAATGACCCAGTGGAAACAGCAATTTTCCATTTTAGAGCAATTTGAAATTACTGAAAGTTTGGTCGTATATGGGCAATTTAAAAAGGCCTTTATTTTGAAAAGCACCATCAGAATGACATGATATTGATATGGTATCACTGTGGGGTTGTATACTGTTGATCTTAAGTGGAATGACCCAGTGGAAACAGCAATTTTCCATTTTAGAGCATTTTGAAATCACTGAAAATTTGATCGTATATGGGCAATTCAAAAAAATTTAAAAATTAAATTAAAAATTTCAAAATGCTCTAAAATGGAAATTTGCTGTTTTCACTGGGTCATTCCACTTTAGATCAACAGTATACAACCCCACAGTTATACCATGTCAATATCAAGTCATTCTGATGGTGTTTTCCAAAATAAAGGCCTTTTAAATTGCCCATATACGACATTTGAAATCGTTAAAGGTAGGTCAATTGTGGACCATTTAAAAAGGACTTTATTTTGGAAAGCACCATCAGAATGACTTGATATTGATAAGGTATTACTGTGGGGTTGTATACTGTTGATCTAAAGTGGAATGACCCAGTGGAAACAGCAATTTTCCATTTTAGAGCATTTTGAAATCACTGGAAGTTTGGTCGTATATGGGCAACTCAAAAATGCCTTTATTTTGGAAAGCACCATCAGAATGAATTGATATTGATATGGTATCACTGTGGGGTTGTATACTGTTGATCTAAAGTGGAATGACCCAGTGGAAACAGCAATTGTCCATTTTAGAGCATTTTGACATCACTGAAAGTTTGGCCATATATGGGCAATTTAAAAAGGCCTTTATTTTGGAAAGCACAATCAGAATGACTTGATTTTGAAAAGGTATCACTGTGGGGTTGTATACTGTTGACCTAAAGTGGAATGGCCCAATGGAAACAGCAATTTTCCATTTTAGAGCATTTTGAAATCACTGGAAGTTTGGTCGTATATGGGCAACTCAAAAAGGCCTTTATATTGGAAAGCACCATCAGAATGAATTGATATTGATATGGTATCACTGTGGGGTTGTATACTGTTGATCTTAAGTGGAATGACCCAGTGGAAACAGCAATTTTCCATTTTAGAGCATTTTGAAATTACTGAAAGTTTGGTCGTATATGGGCAATTTAAAAAGGCCTTTATTTTGGAAAGCACCATCAGAATGAATTGATATTGATATGGTATCACTGTGGGGTTGTATACTGTTGATTTAAAGTGGAATGACTCAGTGGAAACAACAATTTTCCATTTTAGAGCATTTTGAAATCACTGAAAGTTTGGTCGTATATGGGCAATTTAAAAAGGCCTTTATTTTGGAAAGCACCATCAGAATGACTTGATATTGAAAAGGCTTCACTGTGGGGTTGTATACTGTTGACCTAAAGTGGATTGGCCCAGTGGAAACAGCAATTTTCCATTTTAGAGCATTTTGAAATCACTGGAAGTTTGGTCGTATATGGGCAACTCAAAAAGGCCTTTATTTTGGAAAGCACCATCAGAATGACTTGATATTGATATGGTATCACTGTGGGGTTGTATACTGTTGATCTAAAGTGGAATGACCCAGTGGAAACAGCAATTTTCCATTTTAGAGCATTTTGAAATTACTGAAAGTTTGGTCATATATGGGCAATTTAAAAAGGCCTTTATTTTGGAAAGCACCATCAGAATGACTTGATTTTGATATGGTATCACTGTGGGGTTGTATACTGTTGATCTTAAGTGGAATGGCCCAGTGGAAACAGCAATTTTCCATTTTAGAGCATTTTGAAATCACTGAAAGTTTGGTCGTATATGGGCAATTTAAAAAGGCCTTTATTTTGGAAAGCACCATCAGAATGACTTGATATTGAAAAGGTATCACTGTGGGGTTGTATACTGTTGTCTTAAGTGGAATGACCCAGTGGAAACAGCAATTTTCCATTTTAGAGCATTTTGAAATCACTGGAAGTTTGGTCGTATATGGGCAACTCAAAAAGGCCTTTATTTTGGAAAGCACCATCAGAATGACTTGATATTGAAATGGCATCACTGTGGGGTTGTATACTGTTGACCTAAAGTGGATTGGCCCAGTGGAAACAGCAATTTTCCATTTAAGAGCATTTTGACATCACTGAAAGTTTGGTCGTATATGGGCAATTTAAAAAGGCCTTTATTTTGGAAAGCACCATCAG